>QGDZ01000079.1:0-398306 GCA_004367075.1 Fusarium incarnatum
GAGTGGAGGCTTGGGTTTGCCTTCCGCGGGAGAGACAAGACAAGACAAGCAGGAGACGAGACGGGGATGGAGGAAGGAGGGATGGGGGGGATGGGGTGGACGGGAAGAACGGGGGGAAATCCTGGAGGGAAGGAGCAGGCAGTGACTGGGGGTCCAGATCCAGTATGAGAAACCAGAGACCAGAGCCAAGCAACCAAGCCTAAGCCAAGAAGAGTGAATGAATCCAAGGAGCTGGATGGGATGAGATGGATGGGACAAGGTCAAGGTCAAGACAAGGTCTTGCAAGGTCAACCACAGCAAGAGCAAGCCTCAAAACCATACACAAAAACAAAAACGCCCCTTTAGTGCTTCCCCTCTCGTGTACTACGGTAGGTACAGTGCAGTATGATATCTCGGCTTTTCCCCCTCTCGTGCCGATAACAAGGTACAAGGAGATACTTGGGCGGATGAGGTTCAGTATGTACCGGAAGAGTACTGTAAGGTATAGTCTCGTTACGTTTTGTGAGTCGGCGATTGTGGTTGCAACTCAATGAGGAGGAGGTGAGGAGCAACTTGGAGGGATGAGGTTTTCGGAAGCTGACTCCGAGCCGGAGCGTGAATATGATGGATATTGTGTTTTCGACTCCCGCTAATCTCAAGATCGTTTATCGTCAATCAACCTAGATTTTCTGTTTTTGTTTTTACTTCGTAAATTTATTCATCCGGTAAATAGCACACTCGCCCATGTGATGTGTGGACAATATGGGTGGATGGGAAACGAGGATGTGAAGGATGTGAAATCCAGAAAGGCAGGTACACAGAGTGAACAGCGGAATTACAAGCGAGGAGGGGTTTTGCCCCGGTATGGAGAGGGGAGGAGAAGAGAGGATATGGGGAAAACAGAATGGATGGATGGGCTGGCGCGTGTCAAAAGTTTACGGTATAAGTCATCGGTATAACACCCGAGGAACTGGCTCTGATACCGGATCGACCAAAGATGGAGTACCTAGCAGTGGGCTTATGACGATATGGTACATTGGAGAGATCTAGAGTATCGAGATGACTGTACTGTCTCTCGCTTTGAGATTCACTCGCTTGAGACTGCTGGCTTAGAAACCCGGGGTAATTCAGTGATCAACTCTGCTGTGAACAGGCGTCCAAGGTCTAGATTCAGGTCAGAAAGCTCTGTCTTATCCTGGCCTGTCGTCCCTGGCCAGTGACTTGACTGGACGGTGGGCGGAATACACCGAGGAGAGAGGGCTTGGGGACAGCTCTAGCATGCCACGTTGATACGCCGAGAGAAGAAGAGAGCAGGGGTGTAAGTAGAAGAACGAGACAAGAAAAGACAACCCGGATAAGACGTGGCGAAACAGCCAACCCCGGGGCAAAGAGGGGAAGAGAGGAGACAAGCAGGAATGGTGTGGCAAGGTACAGTGCACTACAGTGAGTTCTTTTGCTCTGAGAGCGCTGAGCGATTGAGGTTTAGGTGTAAACGCTTGCTCGGGTTGCTGCGACCTGAAGGTCGGACAAGGTATGACGGCGTAGCGCGGGCGCAAGGGCCAGGGCGGGGAAATTGGAGGTGATAAGCTACTTGCTAGTAAGTACTTATGATACATCCGAAAACAAAAAAAGTTGATAGGCTTGGGCTTGGGTTTGGGTTCGGCTGTAAAAGTGCTTCCATTGACTGAGCCTAGCGACCTAGCGTTCCTGATCGTGCCAAGCTTTATTGATAGAATCAGGGGAACATTGGCAGAATAGCTTAAATTTGGCCGAAGATAGATAGAATAGCAGTGCTGTGCTCTTTACAGATAGCATCAATCTCCCCTATCAGATTCAGGCTATCTTGTACGTAAGTGATTGTAACTCGACCCTACGGATATTCAAGCGAGAACAAACCTAGTGTGGGGAGTGTGAGTGGGCAACTGCATCAATCTGGGGGAATGGATCTCAGAGAGCCACTGATTTTGTCCAAAAAAAGCAAGCCACAAAGCGGAATAAAACAGCAGGACAGGGACAGCTGTAAGAAAAAAGAAAAGAGAAGAGAATAGAGCAATCAATATTACAGATAACCCCCAAGAGTCAATCGCATCCAATTATCAATTTCCAACACCACCCTAAGGAACAAAAATGTCACAAGTAGGCCTCTGCAATGGATTAGCACCCAAACATTCCATCTTAGGGCACGGAGTAGACGGGATGCTTGCCGCTCCCTCCTTATTATACGCCAGCCCAACTTAAAGGATGACAGAACAGACAACATCAACCTCACGGGTCAACGCAAGGCAACAAGGCACCCTGAGGAGAAACGGTAGAGCCAAGCTCATGTCAGTGACAGTTCGGCTTTGTTCGTTCTTGTTAGTTGAAATAACCTCAACGCAAGCCCAGCCCAGCCAAGACCACGGCGTCTTGGGGCGTGCAGCATAACAAGGCTTGTAGGGAGCCTTCGTCATCACTGAATGAAGCCCATAAGATTCTCATTGTATTTGACCGACGCCAACGCTGCACGGGCAGCCAAGTCGACTCTTACCCAGTCAGAATTGCTAAGCCACCCCGGGCATGTGTCAGAGTGAGTCGCGAGGTGAAAACATAAATTGTCGCGGTAAGCCACCGTGAACAAGGACGGTTATTGATGGGTGAGGCGCCAATGGAGGAAATAGTCGGTCACAAACAACTGATGTTGGGCTGCAGGCGAGATCGGATCTCGTGAGATGGCATGAGATGCTTTGCTGGATACTGCAGTCTGCAGTACAATAAGTTGTGGTCATGTCGGAGGAATCCCGCTGTTCAGCATCTTTAAGCCGGGGGGCATCGATCCATTCCAACGCTCCACGGCTACTACCCGAGCGAACCTTTCAACTTCTCAAGTACCGTAAAGTACTACATGCGGGGGGACCTAGCACTAAATGTTAGACTGCCCCCCATGGGGATTGGAGACCGCCGGGGCGGCCAGACCTACCCACTTCGTCGTACCCCGGTAGGCAGGTTTTTAAAGTGCTTTCCGAACCAATCACGTCAGCTTGTTTGGATCCCAAACCCAACCATATCTGATTATGGCAGGTACATGCCCTACCTTTTCTCTACAAGGCAGTTTTCACGGTCAATAGGCCATGACAGCGCTATTGATTTTTTTTATGTCAAAAATATCTACAACAGATGAATCGCGGTTTCCGCCAACATTAAGCTCCTAGCGTCCGAAACATCTTCAACGCAGCTCTCGGGGGTTCGTAGATTAAGCTCATTTGACGACGAATCTGAAGGTATGAGTCTTCTCCAACGCTGGATTCTCCATCGTCATGGACGTTCTGCGACATTTGCGTACCGGATTATTGTCGGTCGATTTCCGGATCTTATACCATGTTAGTCGCTTCGAGGCTGGTCTGCGGTTGCTCTTGCCTCTATCATGTTGTACATTGTACGCAATCAGAAGGTACCGTACCGATGATGAAACACACAACTTTTCATCTCTTGAAGGCGCCTTCCGTATCTGAACTGCTTCACTTACAACTTCCAAGCACGTGACGGCTTTCTTCAAAACAATCGCAAAGTTAAGACTTCATCTAGCTTATACAACCAACATTTTCAATTTTTTCCATCTGTGGCTTCTAACCCACGTATGACATCTATGACATCCAATCAAAGCTACTCCTCTTTTCCTCCTCACTGCCGCTGCTTGCGCCGTTACTTGGAGAATAACACGCACGAGATAACCTTGCGAAAATGAAAATCGCTCCTCGTTAGGGTGTCAAGCGGAGACAAGGCTCGTGCGGAGCAAAGGAAGAGCAACGCAACGCAGCACAACACCAAGAATAGTTCCTCGTCTATCTTTTTCTTCTCCATGCGCTGTCGCGCAAATCATGTACCCTTGCCTACCTACTAAGACACATGTACTGTGTCATAATTATCACAACCACGGCTTGATGCTGATCCCTTTGAAACAACAAGGAATACCAAAGGTAGGTCTGAGACTTCGAAAAGCAATGATACAGTATGACCGGAACAACAAGTCAGTTACCCCCAAACTCTGTTCTCTCGGATGATAGGACCAAACAGATCCCTCAGGCGCTTGGGGGTGTTCTTAGGCTATCTGCTTATTCAATGCAGGACTGACTTCCTGCCTGAATGTCAAGCTTTGCAAACTTGTGTTTGCTGTATCTTGCCAGAAGCTTGACAGCTGAGACCACCATTCTGATGTTCTCCGCCTCCACCTCTGCGCTTGCCTCCACGCAACTGCAATGCACCCGCAGTTAGAACGGGCACTCAACACCATCACAAAGCATAGTGGTGATCAGCCTCTGCGCCAAGGTCCCAGGGTCCTTGTTCGTGGGCGACGTGTTGGGGGCCTCCGCTTGCAACTTTGTTGAATCAACCAAGTCTTACTAGACTGCCATTGGGTGACCCGTTTGCACCAGCCTTGTCGTTGTCAAACAGTTTACACCAGCCTGAATGGCTCGCGTCTAATTTGACTGGGGGGGCAACGGGTTCACTCGAGTTGGGGAACTGAACCAATTTCAGGTCTCCTCGGGTGAGGTCACGGTTGGCCACTTTCAGAAACGTCCCCGGGCATATTTACCAAGTACGGAGTACAGATATGCGCCTTGACAGTATCAACAGTATGAAAGGTCCTTTTGGTAATTGCTCGTTCTATCAATACCTAGACCTAGACCTGGTGGGTTTGGCTCAGACAAGCGAGTTCTGGGGACACTTATGGAGGTGCGGGGACTGGTGGTCGGTGCGTGTGGGGTAGTCTAGATTTAGGATCTGGCATGGCATCCAGACGCGACTGAGACGAGAGATCAGGCTTAGGCTCAAGTTCAACTCTCAACATGGACTCACAGTCTCCAGAGCTTTGCATGGGAATATGAGAGCTCATGGGGATTGACCCTGTCCTGCACTATGCCGCCACTATGCAGGTAGGTATTCACTCTGCACTATTATGCCGCCGCCCCCTGAAGGTGCAGACCGCTAGATGATGGATCACGGGTAATAGTGCTGGCTTTTACTCAATCTTCGGGTTTTGCCCCCCGCGTGAGGCTTCATTTCCCCGTGGGGTTTTCTATCATAAACCGCGTGTAAGCCGAGCCCACCCTTTTCTTTCTCTCCGCCGGGATGCTACCGAGCCCAGAGGAAGAAGGTTTGTTGATGATTCCGAGCTACGGTACGCTGCATCATTTGTTGACCTGATCGAGTTAAACTTATATGGACACCTGCCTGACTCGCATTCTGCACAAAATGCGCTACCTTGCGAGTTTGGACGGCAATTACACTATCAATACTGCTCTGCCCTGGAACGCCAACAATTAAGTTCAGCCAATTCAACACTTTACGTGCTCAAAATCCGGGGTCCCCAAATGGTCCCGAGATATCCTTTGCATCCGGGGTAATAGAGAAAGATGCGGGGTCATGGACGACAGTGCCATGAGTATGAGTACTGTGTGTATATATCAGGAACCGTCAAAACAGTGATCGGGAACTCGGATATCATGCCGGGGACTCTTACCTTACCTCGGCCATATCTACAACAAGGGAAAGGATCACTCAAATCCTGTTCAGTTGCCGATATATCAGAGTATTACCCAGGTTCTTCAACGGATCTGTATATTCTCAAAGCGCATAATGCTCGTGATAGGTACCAGGCCGGGTTCAGAGTGTCTGATAATGATATAAGACACTAACAATACCTGTGTCGGCTGGTGCTGGCATGCAGTCTTTCACTTGGTCAGGATGACTGTAATTGTCAAACATACATACAGCATTGGCTAAAGCTATCTTCAAACGGGGAGCCGGTGTCCAATTACAAATTATGGTCACTCAGCATCCCTTGCACAAGCGATGCCCTTGTGAAATACACCCCTCCAACCGCCCTCTTATAACCTGAGGCCCGCCGCAATAAGTGAGCACCAAATTCAGGTATGACATCAAAGCAACTTGGTGTCTTGCCTCGTCCTTCTCAGCCTTGGAGTGAATAGCCGACTTGACCGCTCTCGCTGCCTAGTTGAATCAGACGCTGTCTCATGTCTTCAGCTCGTCGCCTATCATTTTCCAGGAGCCGCTCAAAAGCACACCTATCGACCCAGCCACCAACTCCGTGCTGTAATACGTTCCTTGCTCGAAGAGTGCTTCCCTGTACATGGCCGACTGAGCCGTGTAGCGTCATTCGCTCCTTGTTGCTCTTGTAGGCGCCGCGATGTAGAATGTTGTTGTTGTAAAATACAATGTCACCTGGTTCTAGTTTAACGATAAGCTGATCCGGCAGAGACTTTTCAAAGGGGTCGGCGTTTCGCTCAGTCAAGGTTCTCGCGCGCTTGTGTGAACCAGGCACAACGATGAGAGAATCATCCTCCCACAAGGCGAAGTTATACTGAGCATGATAGGCATGCTTGCCAAGACGCTCCATCTCTTCCTCTTCACTAGCCTCAGCGGGGATATCATCGCGGTGCCATCTTAACTCGAAATCTTTTTCTGGCCTAACAAGCATGTTGAACAGCTCCATCACGAGATGTTCATCTTGGCACTGCAGCAGCTGCTTCACAATGCCCAGGATGGTCTCAGAAAAGTATAGCTCGGTAAAGAGGTCATGGCCTGGAAGTTCAGGGTTCATGAGATGTTGCACACCCCATATCCCGTGCTCGCGCGCTTGGCTCGCGTCCCATGGTGGGAATTGTTTTGGGACCGTACGTACAAACGGCCATTGTCCGTCACGAGCCAGCTGAGTCGCTTTGGAGCTAACTTGGCGCAACTCTTGGAGCTTATCTTGTTCCACGATTGACTTGATGACGACAAAGCCATCTCTGTTGAGATCTTGAAGGTATTGCGAAGTCGGCATGATATGATGTGATTGATAGTGCTGACTTGGTGCTGTAACCCGTCTATTGCGGCTTGCGGTGCGGTGCGGTGTAGTGCGCGGCGCGGGATCTTGCGGCTGTGGACCGCCGGTAAAATAGGGCAGAATTCCGTACCCCTCTTGAGGTAATGCTAAGCACTTTGGGGATACAAGCTGGTGACGACTTTTCGGCCAGAAGGCTCTGCTTTGCGCTGCAAGGTCAGGGGACCAGAGGTTGGAGATGCTTCGGGGTATCTCGAGACGAAGCGAGACTTGGCGCGGATACGTACAGAAAGAGTTTCAGTGATGTTGAACAGTTGCAGGTAGTAGGTCCAAGTCTTTCTTCGTGTTACGGGAGCCCTCTTTATCAACCCATGTGGGGAACTTCACTACTGTACGGCCGGCTTGTTGCATCTGCCATGTTGGAGGTCAAGTAACGTAGCAGTTGGAGTATTGTTCGTAGTCAGACGCCTCGCATGTATTGTGATTCACACCAGTATCAACCTTTGTTGTCATAATCGTCATTCATTATACCGATTTCCAAACCATCCCTTTCACGAAGCCATTTTGTCTATCTGCTATCCCAATGCAATCATCATAATCCCTCACCTGCATGCCTCAGCGGACCACCGCACAGCAAATCCCTTGACAGTCTTCTGAACATCCAAATCACCAGGATCGTTCTCAAACAACGGCTTGTCGAGCCTTCGTTCAGCGATCTGTTCCACCTCAAAGCCCTGCTCGCGTGCAATATCAAAGAAGCCCATGTCGAGCTCCTTCTTCCATGGTCGGTATGAGGTGAAGAATACGTAGGCTACGCTCTCGCGCGAGACCTTCAACGTCTCCTTGATCGTCTTGACCATGTTTCCATGCTCGCTGTGTCGGAAGAGAAGATCGGCGAGGATAAGAACATCAAAGCGCTCCTTGTGAGACTCGTCTGATGGGTTCAGACGGCTGAGCAATGGGATCGGGTCAGCACCCCAGACAAATCCCATAGCATCGACGGTGTTGGCAATGCGACCATGAGGCTCAACAGTCTCATCACACTCGTCGATGTTCTTCTGCATAATCCTGACGATATCGGGGTCCGGATAGTCTGTCACGACGACCTTGCGTGCGCCTAGAATAGCAGCGACAAGACTGGGAAGACCAGCAGCCGCACCGAGCTCGAGAACAGTCTTGTCCTTCACTCGAGAAGGGTCCTCCTCGAAAAAGTCGGCAATCATCTTTGCGCCATTCCACAGATGATGAGCCTCTGTAGGACTGGCGCCGACGAGATGCAGCGTAATGGGCTTGCCACTCTGCATGGTGAAGACCTGAGATGTAGGTGGGGGAGTGGGTGGGCAGTAATCCTCTGGGTCGTCCATGAGGTCGCCGAATCCGTAGTCTATTTCGCCAGACATTGTGATAGTGATGGCGTTGATTTAAAGGTGAGTAGTCCTGAAAGGTGAGTTTTGAGTGTTAGACTCGAGCGATACAGTGCAGTATGAAGCGCGCGTAGTTAAGAGACCTCTTATGCTGAATGAAGCTGAGACTACAATCTCAGGTCCTTTTCTTCTGAGGTTTCCTATGGTTTTGCTTCAAGATCCTGCTCCTGGAGACGTAGTATCATAGGTCGATAGTGTTGAACGTTGTGGAAAAAAGAGTTTTGATCTGAGTGGTGGGCCAAATGTGCGCTTCACAGTGCGTGAAAAATCCACCTCTTTTTAACGCCATTATGTGCGAGAAGTATGCCGACAGAATAGCAATATATACGAATAGAAAATGCGCCCATTACCACGACCTCTCAACTTCGATAAGCGAGAAAGAATAGAAGCTCCTTCTATCCGAATCGCTGTCGTGCCAACTCCCTCAACATGCTCACAGTGCCTTCTTCCCTTTCCATGTAGGCCCTCTTCCTTTCCTCCATCTCTTCCCTCTTTGCCCTGTCAATCTCCTCTCTACGAATCTCCCTTTCCGTCTTGCGTCGTTGCTCCCTCTCTTTGGCTTTCTTGTACTCGTCCAGTGAATCTCCGCCACCCATGAGCTCTTTCTCGTCGGTAACCTCCATAGCGCCTGGGCTCTTGTCGCGGAACGAGCGCATCTTGTCTGCCACAGCTGCCTTCTTCTCGAGCATGCGCTCGCGAGTCCCGGCTTCGGCGCGGGGGACTAAGTCATCAAGTCGTTCCTTTTGTAAAGTCCTATCGGCTTTGCGCGCGTTGCGTAGGTCTGTAATGGACGCTTGCCTGTCCTCCTCCGCAAGCTCGGCACGTTCAGAAAGATCCTGGAGCGTAGGGATTCCTGGACCAGAACGTCGCGCGCGGTCTGATCCTGGGAGGGGAGGTCCGTAGTCATCATCGTCGTCGTCGTTGCCTTCGTCTTTCGCATCCATCATGGGCTCCTCTCTTTCTTCCTTGTGCTCTGAAGCACGCCGTGACCGAGACGTATCTGGGTTTTCCGCGGTGATCCGAGTAAAAGTGTCGGGGTCGTACCATCCCGCTGCAAGTTCGTTGTGATTCCATTTTCCAACAAAACTCTTCCATCGGCCCTTGACCTCGCGGTCATCCATAGTGTCGATGTTCTTTTGCTTCTGAACGCTGAGATATTCACCGAAAAGTGGTTCAAAAACATTCAGGTCTGCTTTTGACAGAGGCCGGGCATCGTAAGGAAGCTCGACTGCAGCTTGCGTTTTACGACTTGAGTGATCCTTGTGTTTGTGTGATGAACGGCGATGGTGATGATCATGATGTCTGGATGATGAACGATGGCCGCTTGGCTCAGAAGATCGTCTATCATGTCGAGATGTTGATGCTAATTTTGATCGTCCATGCGCTGGTGATCTTGAGCGTGAGCGCGTACTCCTATAAGCAGTGTCGCGATCGTGGCTTCCTCTATTGTGAGAGGCATAGTCACGGCGTGGTGACCTTTCGCGAATGCGCTCATGATGCCCCATTTTGATACTGTAAGGCTATTGCGATGATTTTAGATGAGACATGCGGTTCACATTCAATGTATCAATATAAATAAGTAAACTGAGATCAAAGCTCTAAAGAGATGAGATTTCAGGTCAAGGGATAGCACAGTGCGCTCCGCTTTTCTTCAACGTTCCACTACCAGTGGCCTGGTTGTCATTATTTACTCCAAATCTATCTATTTTCCCCAGGCCTCATGATGTGCCTAGCAACATGATAAATTGTATTGTTGAAATAGACTTTTACCATCTTGACCCATCTCTTGTGCTGTTTATTCATTATCAGCCAAGGTCTGAAAATCAAATTTTCAAAACCTCACTGACAAGACACAGGGAGAAATGAAACTAATAATGAGTGAGCAACTCAGTCTTCCATTCGATAATGATTTGTTCAACTACATCATTTGATTGTTTGTAGACGCTATATTTCTTGGTCGTTATTCGACCCTTTCATATACACCTCAGCTCCAAAGGGGTATATCATCCTCCAAATTGACAAACTTGTGTCGATAGTCTTCTTCGTTTGTGCCGTTCACCATATGGCGTTAGCAAGCGAATAATAAGAGTTCAATACTAAGTTCACCCTCTCCCCGAACAAACGCCTCCTAGGCTTGGCTCTCTGTTTCCACTACTGCCTCGTTGTTTCCATGAATGACACAGCCTAGGCATTGACAATCATCTCCACACGGGCAACTAGCCTCCTCGCCCGCACAAGAATCTCCAAATGGATAGCTGACAAAGAAGAAGTCATTAGCCGACAATGCCTGCTCCTCGCTAATGCCGGAGGCTGCCTCGGAGGGAGTCTGGGGGGCGACTGGCGACACGGTGCCTTCAGCAGAGCCGACGGGTGGTACAGCCGGTGTGCTTCCGTTCATGTTGTGGCCATTTGTCGCCGGTACCTCGCCGTTTCCGTGCCCGTTGACATGGGTGTAACCGGTGTCCATCATACTCTGCCAAGCTGATTTTACGTAGTTCTGAGTCGCCTCGTTATAAGGATGGGCCGCACAGCCAACACACTCACATGAGGCACCGCAACTGCATTGGTGGGAAGTGCCCGAAGCCGTGTGTGGAGTTTGAGGGGCTGTTGGGTTCTGGAACGGCGTCGCACCTGGCATGCCGTAGGGAGAAGGCATGCCTCCTTGACCAGCAAACGTCATCGTAGCCATGACCTGTCTCCATTGTTCCGGCTGGAGAGGTTGCAGATATGATCCATACTGAGGTGGGTATGTAAATACTGTCGGTTGAGGGTAGTATGCATACATGCCGTTTGGCATCATGATAGGTGCTGGGAAAGGCGACATCATCATACTGTTCGGCGTCGGTAGATCGTTAACTGGTATAGTATCGGTTTTGTGATCAGCCTTGGGTGAGTCATTGTTTGAAGAGCAGCAACTCTTTTTGGGTTTGGGAGGACTCGGCGCTGCAGCAAGAGTTATGGGTGTAGATGCAGCGTTATTGGAACTCCCTCCTCCGCAACAAGAACCGACTTTGGGCGCAGGTGGATTCGATTCTTCCAAGACATGTGTACTTGTCATTGAACCCGACTGGTTGGCCATTGTCCTTTTCGAGATATCCGGACTCAGAATAGGGGGTTGGACGTGTTGGAACATTGGATACATAACAGGACCAAAAGGGCTATCTGCAGGAGTCATTCCCATACTCCCATAGGGGTTCATATCGGCAAGGGGCGTGGCAGACTTTGGAGCAGTGTCCTCAAAAGAAGGTAAGATGTTGAGCATTTTAGGGTCCATCCGTTGCAAGGCCGCTGGGTCAACTGATTCTCTCCGGCTTGAATTACTCCCCTTGGAACTAGTCTTTTGTACTCGATAGCCCGAACCCGGGGTCTTGCTAACAGGGCTCTGAGGTGTCGAGCTGCTTGCACTGTCGCCATTCTCGGGCTTGAGGATTGGTGATTCGGCATCTTTGCTAGGACCACAATGGCAGGCTTGTTTCTTGGGTATGGCAGCCGTAACTCTTCCACAAGAGCAAGGGCGTGAAGCCGGATGGGGGCAGCTACTTAGGGGTCTGCCCGGCTTCCTAACGGGCACCATTAGCCGCTCGTTGGCGTGTGTGCATTTGGTTGAGCGATGGCCTCGGATGCAAGGCTCGCTACAAGGTCAACAGTTAGCTAAATCTACCGAGTCGCGGGTACCGATTGGATCAAAAGGTAACATACCAGGCCATCTTTATTCCGTTGATGAGAGGCATGATGGGGTCGGGAGGTACTACTTCTGGGGGGTATTAGAAAGATTGACCTCTCAACGGGATGCAAAAAATATTAACCTAAAGACCAAGTCTGAGGTGGTATAAACTAAACCACTGTTTTCGTCTCTTGCGTTCTCAGCAGTCAAGTTTCCTCATGCCCCAAGTATGTACGACGGATGACAGAGGTGGAACAAGCCGGATGGGTTGTGAAAGATTTTGGCCGGCGCAAAGCCGCAACGTGAGCCTACAAGTGCGCAATTTGGACGAAGCTCGACATGGAAATGTGAGGATCCGTATGAAGCGACGCGAATTATTTGACGATAATCGATTCGACGGTTCAGAACGTTTGCGCAATGAGCGAGGGGCTACAAAAGGCGAGGCTTGCGTCGGCTGTAGCACAAGTCGTCGATCTCGAGGCGGGGGGTCGTTAGTTGATGCGATGCGATGCTATCATAAGGCGCTCGAACTCGAGGATATAGTGACGATGACCTTGACGTAGACGGGTCGTAAGAATGACTGATTGAGGCCCAATATGTTCTATCGCGGGCGTTGTGTTGGAAGCAGAAGGTGAAACAAAGCCAACAGGTCCGAAGAAGGTGCGATCTTGAACCAGGCCAGGCCTAGACTATTACTACCTATTATTCAGGGACCCAACCTTCCCGTTCTGCGTCTGCCGCTCCCTTGTCAGCAGGAGCGAACGGCGGGTTTCTTACCTGCAAAGGTGCATCGTCCCCCCACCATGCGGGGGCTGCAGCGGACAAGCTAACAGCAGGAAGCGCTCCAAAAAGGTGTCTAATCCTAGCGAGGCACTTGATTAGCAAGATCACTGCGACGCTAGTGACAAGCCAAACTTCAGGTGCGCCCATCATTTGTTTGATGTCCGCTCAGATCCTCTGAGAATAGACGTCGGTTGTACCGTGTTTTAAGGTTACGAAACAAGTGATTTGCATAAGACATTAGATATATCGAGTCCATAGACAAGTAGATCGGGTAGCTGACGGTTTACATCCAACGTCTTTCAAATTAAACATGAGCTTTACGTCAACAGCATCCAGAAGCCAAGGCCGAATCCATTCCGCGGCCCCGTTCCTTCCCAGAGACCACAAACCCATTCATTTCCCGGCCGCCGATACGGAGCAGTGCATTTGATCGGCCGGAGACCCGATGATTTACCTCCGTTCGACGGCCGATACTGTCTTTATACCCAGCCGATGTCGCCAATACAAGGAAAAATACATTCAAACCCATTTCTTAATCTCTATAGTGTCTACTAAACAATAAATCTCCCTCTTTACCGTATTTTTTATCCTCTTGCCGCTTTGCTCTTCCCTCTCCACTACTGTATGCTCGCTCCATCAGCCAACCTGGCCGGTGAGCAAGTTTCCATTGGCTCACGGGCCCCGGCCACTTCAACACCATCATAGCTCATGCACAAGTCTCTTGTCCTTTTTTTTTTCCTTCCTCGTCTTGTCTTTCTCTGATGCTGATGCACACCAAGACAGTCGATAATCTCCTTTGCATTATTATTCTCCGTGACGTAACATATACTTTGACAGTTGTAAAAGGCACGGTCCGCTTGTTAGCTTGTACGCAGCCCTGGACCTGGACATCGTCAGCCTCTTTAACCAACAGAGAGACAGTGATTACAAGCGTTATTTAAACATGTGCTTTACACGACAGCGTTACATGGACTGTCTGTTCTAGGTTCATCTCCCGTAAGATCCTCGTCTAGTTTTGCCACGGCTTCCCCTAGTTGCTCGACAAGCACATCTCTTGATATGGATTCTTGCTTTGATATTGGATCTGTTCAAAGTGATCTTCAAAAGACCTGGCGTCACGCATCATCTAAGACACATCCGATTTCTTGGTCCGGTCTGGGCCTTGGCTGTGGTTTTACGCCGTTGAGTTGCGCCATCTTGCAGATCGGAACGGTTACGCTTAATTCATTAACTGTTATGTATCCACGAGCTTCGCCTATCGTTATGCGCCCTTCTCCTTATCCGAATCGTCAGAGTCCGCAAACATGTCCACCGCTCGCATCCGCCTTCTAGGCGGTCCGGCTCTGGACGAGTCTCCTTGGACATTGTTTCCGCTTTCAGCAGGGGTTTGTTCTGGAGGTGCTGGTGGTGGCGGTTCACTTCCCATAGCCTCATCCTCGTCCATTGGCTCTCCAATCACTTCGTCCTCGTCAATCGGCTCACCTTCGATGTCATCCTCATCAATAGGTTCCCCTTCAACGTCGTCCTCTTCCACCGGTTCTCCTATAATATCGTCTTCGTCGATCGCCTCACCCGGTACGTCATCCTCTTCTTCTTCCACTGCAGTCGAAACTGGGAGCATCCGTACTTGTGTATCCTCGACCGTCTTCCATTTGCCCTTTCTTTCTTCGCTGCTCTCCTTTTCGGTAGTGACCAATGATGGAGGGTTCTCAAAACTTCGGACGAACAGTTCCTGGCTTTCGGCTGGGAAAACACACCATCCCTCCCACAGATTAAGAACGAGGTGGATGCTGCGCTTCCACTTTTCGGCACGGAGACGGCCCCATTTGAGTCGCTCTGCCATGAGGCCGAGTGTCTCAAAGGTCTTGCGATCCTTCAGTGCCGTCTCGAATAGTTGCCGGAACCTCCACGCATGCCGTACGGTGCTGGTCGATGAGGACGATAGTATATCACTCACAACATATAAGCCTACTAGGCTGGCAGCACTTATATCGACGCCCTCCTCCTTTGATGCCTCTTCCTGTCCGCTTGGCTGCAAGTCTTTGGCAGCCGGTTTCTTTTCAGGGTTTGCGCCGGTAAGAGCAAGTGGCTTCTCGACATTAAATGTGATCATTCCCACCACCTCGTCTACTCCACAACTAGCATGGGCGATCGCAAAGCTTGTTACCCTCGCAACGTCGCCCTTCCTCAACCTCGACATTGATGTCGGCAATCGCGCGAGTAAATGCGTAAGCTTCGCCTTATCCAAGGGGTTGAGGAACGTTTTGTCAGAATCGGCGTCTGCGGGTTCCTTCTTGTTCTCGTCGTCAAAATCCTCTTCGTCTGATGAGTTGTACTCTGAATCCGATACAAACTCATCGAGTTTCGTTGTGTACTCGTATTTGAGGTTCTTCTCCGGGGCCTTCCATGCATGCGAACCGTCGAAAAGGGGGACGTATTTACCCTTCTGCCGTGATTGTTGCGAACCTGTGATGATCTCCCATAACCTCCATCGATACCATATGCCACCTTGACTTCTTGCATCCCATATCCACGCCCATTTTTCTTCGTTTTGGACTTCAGGCCGTGACATGAGCAACGCCTCAAACTCTGGGCCGTGCTCAAGAACTCCCTCAATGACCTTGCTGATTAACTGTATCGTCTTAACATCCGATGGCGGTTTCACTGGCACATGTAACAGGTTCGACCTGTTGACACCGGCCCCTGGAGGACCATATGAGGTAGGAGGCGCAAATCCTTTGTGAAAGCCATGCTGTGCTGGCGCATTCTGTGGTCCTGACGACTGTTCGACAGGCTTCGCTCCGAAAGGATGGGATGCTGCGTTGGAACCAATAATTGGCAGCGCTGCCGAACTTGCGACAGCTGAAGAAAGATGTCGATGGAGAGACAAGTAGTAGCCATAGCCCAAGTACCGGTTCTGTAACGCATTCACGGCCGCCTCAATTTCGTTCGCGGGTGTATCCTGGGACAATACCACTATCGAAACAGCGTGCTTCCGTTCTGATCCAGCAGAGCCCGTGGAGGGAGTAATTTTGACGTCCTCAACTACCAAGTTCGCTGGGATCAGTGCCTTTATCGTAGCTGGTGAAGTTCCGGGTGGTATGTTCGACAGCCGTAACGTGGGCTTCGCAATCGCTTTTTCTTCGGCTCGATTTGTCGCGCCATCCATATCCTCATCGTCGCTCGTGTTGAACGCCCTAGATGCTGGAATTGGTCCTCCACTACCGCCTTCGTCATAACTAAGTACTCCCTTGTCGCGAGGTCCCCGCGCAAAGTCTTGAAAAGATCGCTTCTTTCCAAACGAAGATGGTGGTGGCCCCAAACTTCCAGGACCGCTCTTCAGTCCTGATGTGCCGAAGTGTCGTCTACCGGGTCCTGAGGGAGGTGGCGGACCTCCAAATCCAGGCCGTGGACGCGAGAACGCTGAAGAGCTGGGTGCACCATGGCCATCGTAATCATCGTCGCGATCGAAACTTTTAACAAATTCGTTATACACGGCGGCGGTTTCGGCTTCTTCTCGTAGTCGCTTGGCTTCGGCCTCTGCTTTTTGCTTCTCGAATGCGGACTGCTTGGTGGGTTTTTGAAGTTTAGCCTCCAAGTTTGGAAACTCGGATGGGCCCTTTCCGGAGGACATGGTTGTAGTTGTGTCGCAAATGGTTTTAATCAGTACATTTCTAGTCCTCGTAAATGATTTCGGGGTCGGGAATGGAGAAGATGTCGATTACAAGAGATAGCGAGGGTGATGTCGCCTGGAGCTGAGCTTAATTACCTAGCTGTCGCAATTGAGGCGCGCTTTAGTTAACCTCGAGCATGGGTGGGTCCCTTCAAGTAATCGCTTCTAGTTTCACTGGTACCTATGAATGTGGTAACTAAGTCCTCATAAGAGGTACTAGAGAACTTGCTGTCAAATATTTGGCATGTAAAACATAATGGACAGCTTAATAGACAGTTTAGAGCACCAATTCCAGATGATATCAACCGATCTACCTATTTCGACTTACATCTTCTCTTCGGCCAGGTCTTTTGAACCCCGAGAATAGGGTAGCTTCAGTTTCAGTTTCAGTGTCGATATGGAGACAGACAGGTGGATGTCAGAAGAATTGTCCTCTAGGCTTAGGGTACAGAAATAAAGTAACCTAAGCGCAAGTCTTAGCTAGCATAAGATGACTAAAATATTTCGTCTCTTATGCTCTCGACGGCCAATTCTTCTGGCACCCTGACGACAGAGAAGGAGACCAAGGCGAAGGCCTGCGAGAGCCTTATCATGCATGAGGCGCCTTTGATAGGCCTCTAGCAGTACAAGCGAGTAGGTACAGATCACCCCCTAAGCAAATATCATCATGTCTCCGAAGATACATCTTTAGTTTGAGATATCTAGCTAGTAGGTCTTCACTGTAATACTGTCACCTTGTTTACGTAGGGAGTCAAAAGGCTGCATGTTTCTATTCTAGTAAGGTTATTTTGCGTTTGAACTTTAGTGCAAGTTCGGAAACGACTTCCAGAAAAGATATGGTTCTCGTTGGGCTGAAATGCAGGAAATAAAGCGGAATAACGATATACAAGAAACCAATAGTAGAATAGAAAAAGCTTTCTGGACCCTTGATGCATTCAATCTACTCATATCATTTTCTGACGATTGTGTGTCTGCCGCTATCGGCATCACGTGATAACCTTTGGAGGGGGAAAGTTTTGAAGCTGAGGAAGATTGATTTGATACCCTGAAACCAGAAACCAGTAACCTACGCATATTGTGCTTATATTTCTCCAAAATGTCCAGCCAGGATAACTCACCATGCCGGATCCTTGTCATGGCCTCGGGCTTTGGCTCTAACTTCCAGGCTATCATAGATGCGATTTCTTCAGGATCCCTCCCAAACAGTCGCATCATTTCTCTCATTGTGAACCGCAAGAATGCGCATGCGACTGTTCGGGCAGAGAATGCAGGTAGGGCATAACGTGTAGCTTTGTACACAATACGGCGAATGCTGTATACTTATTCCCACGGATACTAACTCACAACCAGGTATTCCCTGGGAATATTTCAACCTGATCAGTGGTGGATTCCTGAAGAAGGGCGAGACAGATGAGCAGAAGGTTGTCGAGGGTCGTCAAAAGTACGACGCTGCATTGGCCGAGAAAATCCTCTCAGCAGAGGTGAAGCCTGAACTGATTGTTCTTGCTGGTTGGATGCACGTCTTCTCAACTGCTTTTCTGGATCCCGTAAAGAAGGCGGGTATCAACATCATCAACCTTCACCCGTCAGTACCCCAGAGACGTACTGCTTCAGGACTCGCTTGGATGCTAACACGGCTTTTTCAGTGCCCTTCCTGGAGAGTTTGACGGAGCCAACGCCATTGAGCGGGCTTATGATGAGTTCAAGGCCGGACGACTAACACGATCGGGTATCATGGCCCACTACGTAATTGCTGAGGTTGACAGGGGTACTCCCATCCTGGTCAAGGAGATCGAGTGGAAGGGCGAGAGTCTAGACGAGTATAAGGAGAAGGTGCACTCTCATGAACACGAGCTGATCGTGAATGCAACGACCAAGGTTGCGCAGGAGACAGTTCAAAAGCGATCGTCATAGCATTGGGACGATACCATCGAAATTGGATCTCAAAGCAGAGCCATAAACAAATGAAACAAAAACACACTACAAGTGTATAACACAACATATCGTTGGTGAGATCAGACGAAGGGGCAGCTGGTGTCTCACTTCTAGATTAAATGTGCTCACACAAAGACTACGTGGAAGACGGTAAGACTAGACTACTCTGTACTGTGTATTTGAATCCAGAAATAGAACACAATGAAGCCCAAGACTTGGCAGATCTATTAAGCCTGGACATACAATTTCTCCTCAATATGAATTCATTTCCGAGAAACGAACTCACGTACTGAATATCCGCGTTAACTGAAACGCCGTCTCTCGGCTTATTTCACCTGCCTATTCCACTCGCCCCGCTATAGGACTATGCAGTCAAAATGCCGTCTAAGTGATGTTGCCCTTAGTTCACCTTCCCTTCTGGTCAGCTCATGTCATATCAGGTTCCAACTTCAACTTTTAACAAACAAGTTTTCTTTTGCTGCTACAAACGCTTCAACTATTATCATCTAAGACCCTGTTTGGCTTGAAATGCACTTTGAAAACAAACATGAAGGTAGGACGGAAAGCATCTAACAAGCCCATCTGATGTTCTATCATAGCTTGGACTTGGCCTCTCCGACGGGCGCCCTACCCTTTGCAAGCTCGTCACATAATATTAATGGACGACCACCTCGGCTTCCGTCTTCTGTCATCAAACCTTGGTAGACGCCGTTTGTCTCTCTTCCGACACCATCGTTCTTCATCTCTCTCCATTGCCACTTCTCGCCGAGCTTACCACCCTGGCCTTGCATAACGTCGACAATCTTCTCGCCAAGGTTGGGCAAGAACTTGTACCCGTGTCCACTGTCTCCAGTCGCGACGAAAAGTCCCTTCCAGCCTGGGTGGTAATCGATGAGCCACTCGCCGTCTCGTGTATCCGAGTACCAGCAAATTCGAGCCTCCTTCCAGGGGCGGTTTTCTAGGCCTTGCACGGGGCAGAGGTCCTTGAGGGCACGGCGGAGATCCTGATCGGCCTCGACGGAAAGAGGGTTCGCGGCGGCGTTACGGGAGGTGTATGGTTGCGATGCGATGAAGGATTCCCTCTTGTCGTTAGGGGATGGAGGAAGAGCATTGTCGATTTTGACAGGGTTGATATATCCGAATGTGTGGCGAGCGACCTTGAGGACGTTGTTTCGGGGAGGAATGAGGAACAGACCAGTGCTGAGGTTCAACACAACGGGGAAGTTATCCAAACGCTTCTGCTCCTCTGGTGTAATGTCCATGTATACGACTGCATGGCCTGTAGCCTCTGTTCTACCTCGAAGATCGACAAGCGAACCCGACCAAGCACCGGCAGCAACCATGACCACATCAGCCTTGAGAATGTTGGAGTCGCTCAGCTTGGCACCAACGACTCGGTCACCCTCTGTCACAAGCTCTGTGACCTTGCCATTGACGAACTGGATACGTCCTGTGGCATTGGCCTGCTTGTAGAGCCACTTCATACCCTCTCCGGCATCGGCCCAACCAGAGTTGCCGTTAAGGTAGCCCCAGTCTCCAGGATATCCCTTTGTGCCGAGGAACTCCTGTAGTGCCTTGGTGCTCTCCAGCTTCTGGATCTTGTCCATGGGCAGACCGGTCTTCTTGGCAATCGATTCGACGTTCTTCGCGCTTTCCTTTGTATAGTCCATGCCGGACTTCTTCATCTTGAAATCCTTGGGTGTCTCGCTTGCGCAAAGGACAAAGCCGGACTCGGAGTATCGTCCCTGGCCACCGACATCGTCGTCGCCCTGTTTGCGCCATTCCTTCTGCGCCTCGGCGGCGAGCGCAGCATAGTATGGGTCGGAGTAGTCCGCTCGCACGATTCGAGACGAGTCTACACTGGCACCATCCTCGGGAGGGAATTGGCCAGCATACTCTTCGACGATGGTGATTGTGGTGTTGGAGTAGTAAGGTCGCTTGGTCAAAGCCCAGGCGGTACCGAGGCCAAAGACGCCAGAGCCGACGATGAGGATAGAAGAGGGAGCACCAGCCATTGCGACAGACGGATGAGAAGTGATTGCAGTTGAAAGCACAGAGTACAAGCTTCCTGCGCGAGAACAGCCACTTATTTACAAGATTGTCAACAAAAGAAAGTCCAGATGGGCCGATAATCGCGAAAGACTTTTCCCCGTTCCCACACCGATCCCGGCGCTGGCCGGCTGGGGAGGCGTCGCCAAAGTCACTAGAACGGAACTAAAGCTCGGTTGATGAACATTTGGGTTGCCGACAATCGGGGTTAGTCTGAACGTTGTTGACCTTGAAAGATACCATTATTGGATAGGTACGAGTGGACTCTGGGGGTAGTGGATGCACAGCGTTACGCCTTATCGTTATCGCACAAGCATGCACATTTTCCGAGCACGAAAAAAAAACGTCAAAAAGGCTTCAAATTTGGGAGAGAACTTGAACTTTATTCATATCTCACTACTGTGAAGAGCTATTGACACCTGGAGTCCTATCTCGCAGGTGGTGGTTCAAGGCATCATGGCGATGACCATATGCTTGTTGCCTCGCCTACCGACATCTGTCGGGGGATTGCTCTCCATTACGCCCACAGGCTTGTTGTCAAGCTCGCGTTGGTTTCTTCGAACCATCAAAGGGTTCGCCTCAACAACCTCTCGACCTTGTTTCCTCAGCCCCTTCCAACTCAACGGATCCCTGAAATATTAAGAAGCACTCAAATCAATTGAGCGCTTGTGCGGCAGTACCGGCACGAGCAATCTATGAGATGTGTCGCGGGATGAGTATCTTTATTTTTTCCCCTGAACCGAAAGCCCTCGTAAAAACCCCCTTCATAACCGCCCCTGCGAACGCCGTTGCAATGCAGAAAAGATTCAAAATGGTACAAACGCAAATTCCTGGCTTCCAACCTGGGCATCAAGACCAGGCGGAAACCAGAAGGAGAAAAGCAATCGTGGTATCGTGACGGTTTATCTAGTATTACACGTCGATGAAGTAGTGATATGCCAGTAGCGGATGGCATCTTAGACCTTTCGGAAATCTTTGATTTTGGTTAGCATTTAGGCAATCAAGAAGAGTAAGTAAAAACAAACCTTTCAACACAGGATAGATCATCTCGAACGCCTGGTAGATTTCCTCACGGACTTTCGCACCAGTCAAGACGATCTTCCCACTAACGAAAATAAGAAGCACAATCTTAGGCTTGATCATGCGGTAAATAAGACCAGGGAACAACTCAGGTTCGTAAGAACTGAAATTGTGGTGGCGAGATGCCAGACCCTCCAGTCGGATAGGGAACTTGATGTCACAAGAACCGACAATGTTCTGAATCTTGAAGTCGGTGAACTTGGCGTTGAAACCAAGCTTCTGAATGATACGAGCGTACTTTCTTGAAGCAAGCTTCGAATCATCCTCCGACTTAGCACCGGTGACGACCATCTTGCCGGAAGCGAAGATCAGAGCCGTGGTCTTGGGCTCGCGAATACGCATGATAACGGCTGCAAAACGCTTTCGTGTGTTAGCAACGTGCTTGAGCTAGATATACACGTAGAGTCTCATGTACCTTGGGGTTGTACTCTGCGTTGCGCGCGTGCAGTGCAATGGTCTTGAGGTCCAAACGGCAGTCAAGGTTCACTGTGGCCACGATGTTCCTTTAAAGTTTGCGTGATAAGCCTCACTGAGCATAACAAGGTCACTCAGGAGGATACATACTGTAGAGTGGGAGTGATTCCACTGGGTCCTTGAGTAGCAGCAGGCGTCGCGACAGGCGTTGCGGGTTCCACCCCATGGCCGTTTGCCGCCTGCTGGCCATTGGGAGCAGGTCTCTGAGCGGCATCACCGTTACCAATGGGCGGCGGCGTCAACTCATTGGTCGCTCCGGGGAACGACAGCGATCCGGGCGCAGTGAAGGCCTTGGCTTGCGCCGCGTTCGAGGGGTGTGTTTGAATACCTTCCATGTTTGGTGTCGGTATCGAGAGAGGTCAACGATTATGAGCAATCGCTGAACAGATCTAGGAGCAGATCGAGGTTAGCATCGCGTGTCAAACGATAATAGTATGCATCCTACCCTGGTCGGTAGATGCGATCGCGATGTAGAGAATGTAACGGGATACAAAAAATGCAGCGCCGTTGTGATAATGCGGGAGGGAAGTTGAAAAAAGGGAGAAGAAGCTGGCCTTTTATAGGCTGAGTGGGGCAGTGCAGTGAATCATGGAGCACCTACCAATAGCGGGAGAGAAACAAGTGAATGTGTCCCCTACAAAGAAACTGACCCAGCAATTGAATAGATAAAGTTCTTGGAAAGCGCCGAATAAGAAAATTCGATGCAGAACAGTTTGGAGGATGCGTTCGAATTTTTTTTTTGGTGGACGATACTGAAGATATCGACCCAAGTATTAGGTATAGGAAGACCAAAAGCTTCCTTCACTTCACGGCAGCTTCGTTGTTTTTTGTCTTTTCTTTTATTGTTGTCTACAACAGCACAACGATTCGAGGGTGACGATGACGGTGTTCGGCGGGTATCGCTTCGTTCCGGTCGTCGTTGATATCGATTGCGCGCAAGGAGCGAAGAGTGCAAGGAACGTGTTTCAGTCCTTTTTTTGTGACCTGGTCGCTGAGGGTTGTCGGCACCAAGGTCTTTTCTTCCTGAGCTAGGGAGTGGGATCACGTCTGCGAGAGAGCAAGACTGTGACGTAGAGAGAAAAAGAGAAATGACAATGACCTTTTTATCCCAAAGAGATATGAGGCTGTGAGTATTGTCAAAGGGTAGTTGGATGTTAGGTGAGGGAGGTGTGATGTGGGGGTGTGACGTCGTGGGGGGAGCAAAAATAAAAGAGAGGCCGGACGTAAGTGGTTGGTACGTAGGGCCGTCAGTCGAGACTTCCGCGCAGGTCCTTCGAAACAGGCGGGCGAGGGGAGGGCTGGCTTCTTATAATTTTGGGCAAAGGCTGCTCAGGCAGGACACCCCAGGCAACAACACAACCTGTGGCGTCGCCGCTGGCAGGCTTGGCGTGCGCTAGTGCAGACACTAAACTCTGTCGGTCCAATCAAACACTCTTGCGACGCTGACTTTATCTCCTTTTTTCCCACCCACGCACCCCAGTCCGGGCATTGAGCCCCTGAAGTGTCGCTATAACAAACTCAAAGTCCATGTACCAGTGACTTTGCGACACGAACCTCGGTTTTCGTTGGTTTACTTTTTTCCAGTGCCTACCACCTGCACTGCGCTGCACTGAACTGAACTGAAAAACAAAAATCTCTAGGATCGCCACTAACAAGCAAGCAAGTTGGCAAGGTGCCCTGCTGCCCAATGCAGGCCGCGTAGTGGCTCGCTCTCGACCTTTGTTTTCCTTTCATTACTCACCGAGAAACGAAGGATCACAAGAAGAAGTCTTTGGGTTTCTGTGTTTACAGAAAGTCAGGCTGCTGGTGCAAAAACAAAGAAGGGAGTATCAGGTCAGGCTGACCATGTTCTTTGTCTTGTTTTCCCGATCTCTGTCCTTGATTAATCAGACGGTTCAGGCTTCTTGCTCCTGCAATCCCCTAGCGCGGGCGAGACAGGAGTGGTCCTGCGTGTTTGGCGCGGTCAGCCCACCTGCGTCCTCCCTCTCGTTTCTTTTCCTGTCGTCATCTCTTTCCCCTGGACTTTCTTTTCTGTTCCTCCGTCACCTCACCTAACCTCTCACCTCCTCTCCCTCTTCAACAACCCACAAACCTCACCTCAATCTGCAGGTGAAAGACGCAGCCACAAGCATACGACTATACGATCGATATAGCGAACGACGCCAGCATATTCGAGGTCTACTATGCAACTGTTATCATAAGAATTAAATACAGCAATAAAGCAACGGACGACAAGAACCGGCACCGACCGAATTACCATGGACGAAAACGAAGCCCAACACCGACGGGAACGATCACGAAGGTGGGAAAGGCGGGCACCAAGACCCAGCGGCGAGCAGAGCCTGACTTGACCTGGACTGGCTTGACTCAAGCCGGAATTTACGACGACAAGAGCACGCAATCCGGCGGCGACAAGAGCGTCACAGCGCCTATCCATGGAGCCCTCAGATGCCTGTGGACCTCGGATACGGGTTGAAATTATGGACTGGGGGGGCTAGTCCGACGCGGCGTGGTTGGTTACCTTTCGGCTTTTCCACTCAACTCATTTCAGATCCGACTCCTCTCACCTTCAGTCTGATTGCTGCTGCCCGTTAGCGTACCAAGATCACCTCGGCTGCTCCAATCACAATCGCGTACCCCCCGTCGGTGTCGAAGCGGACACCCTCTACGATCAATTTCCAGCCATGCTCGGTCCTGTCAAACCCTCCTCTCGCCCCCGTGGGACTCTTGTCCCAACCCAACCACCAAATCTTGCCAACCACCAGCAGCACGACGGGACCCTGAAACACGCTCTGCCCCCTTCGCTGATAATTTCCTCAGTCCACGCGCCCTCCATCGCGACGCGTCGTCACCCTAGCAGCCTGAGATTACTGCGCAGTCGAATGTCGCCCATAGCGATGGTTGTCTCGCAAGCGTCTCATCATATCTGAAGAGTCATGCTATGATATGAAGCTGCAGCAGATAACTTCCGGCACAGCGCGATTCTGCAGCACCAAGCCTGATTTCCGGGCACACCGCAAAGCAATTTTTTCTTTCTCGCCCAGGCGGCGGCGGCAACCAGCAGGTACAGTAGGCAGGCTGTGGGTTTTTCCATTTTTCTCTTCTCTGGTGTCCTTTCGCCTTGTAGCCCCAGCCGCCCGCTGACTTAGTGAGTCATTCAACTCTGACCAACCATGAATCAGTCCACACCCAATCAAACCCCCTCGCAGTGCTAGGGAGGCTTGCTCTGTGCGCCCACTAACTGGATTCTTGCATCATGTACCGGGTACAACGACTCTTTGGCAGTTGCTATCCAAATTTGCAGTCGTCATGATGGTTCAGTTGTTGATCTTCATTCATTCTCCATCATCTTGCGTCTGATTTTTTGCATCGAACCTTGGTTTTATGTCTAAGTGATGCATGACCGTAGACTCTAAACTTTGGGGTCAGATCTTGGAAAAGTTGAGTATCGTCTTGCGTACAAATCCCAGTCTGCATAAATGATACGTTCCAGGATGGGGGATGCTGCGGGCAATTTGACGCCAAATGGTGACACGAAAATTTTGATTGTCAAGGATCGCCGAGTACAGTTACCCATTACGAGAAGGCGCTCAAGAATTGGGGGGCTGCTGACAGAAGTACCTCACTAACAATTTTCTTGTTTCGCGACTTGCTCCCTGTCCAGTCCTAGACGTCCTAGACTTGGTCCGGACACTGACTCCACCTCCACTGAATACTCTTGGTTCAAAGGTCCCTCCCTTATAACCAGTCTAAGCCTCACTTGAAATTCTCTAGGCTTCTACCAGGATCTGCCATGGATGTCTTGCAAGCCTCATGGCAATCTTGCTGAGTTCTGATCCGACTCCGCACTGCGTGGTTCGCTTGGAAGATCGTGCTTTTTATGGGGACTTTTATCTCCATTCAGTGTTTTGAGTTATGTGTTCTGTTCACATGGGTCGAAATGCAAATAACCTTTGACCGACGAGTAAGTGTCTTTACTTTGTTTATTTTTTGCGGTCAGTCACCGACTCTACGGTCAAACTAGAAATGCAACTCTATATGCGGTGCTCCTGCATGAGTGAACCACGTATTGAATGTATGTACAATAATTTTTCTGCTTAAAACAAATCATACATACCCGCGGAAACCGCAAGGACCAGGCGCTCTCCATGCATCGGAGGTTCTAGATCTTGACTTTATCATCCCCCATGCTCACCTGCTGATAAGACCAAGAATCGGTCGGAAAGTTCATGCGGCTCAGCGGTTGTTCTCGCGCTTGCTGCCGGCTAAAAGAGGCCAACTTCCGTTGCCTTCTGCTTACTAGCACGCTTTTGGTTGAACACATGGAACTCCAAAAATCTAGATGTGTTTGTATCAAAGTAATATTTGGTAGCCTGCCTCTACTCCAGTATCCAAATGCTAGTGGCCTTTTGACAAAGTTGCTTCCCCCAACACGCCAAGTATGCATCCAGGTATATAAATCAGGTATCATACATAATAAACAATAATAAAAATAAAAGAGTTCTCAACTGAAACAAGTGTTTGCTTTTCTTATGTCATGTAGTACTTGGGACCCTCACCTCCCTGTGGCACCTGCCAGTTAATATCTTGGTGAGGCGCCTTAATATCACATGTCTTGCAGTGGATGCAGCTATTGCGATGTTAGTGACTGTATCTTCATCGAATCAAAAGATGAGAATAAAACGGAACTTACTTCTGTGCGTTAATCTGGAAGCGAACGCCGTGGGGCTTAGATTCATCCTCAACATACTCGTACACGCCAGCTGGGCAGAAGCGGTTCTCCAAGCCCTTGTAGGGAGGGTATGTTGATTCAGTATGAGCGTCCCAGTCCTTGACTTGAAGGTGAACAGGCTGGTCCTCCTCGTGGTTGGTTCCAGTACGGGAGACACTTGTCAGGATATCAAAGGTGAGCTTGCCATCGGGCTTCTCGTACTCGATCTTGGGACACTTGTCGGCGGGGAGAATAGCCTCATGGTCGGTGGTCTTGTGCTTGAGAGTCCAAGGAACTCGGCCCTTGAAGATATACGCTTCAAGTCCGGAGTACATGATACCACCATAGAGACCAAGAGGGTTGTGGAAAGAAGGTCGCATGTTGCGAACCTCGTGAAGCTCCTTCCAGATAGGAGAGTCCCTCAGCTTGTTCTCGTAGTCGTACAGGAAGACTGTGCCCTCGTCGGTCTTCTCACTAAGAGCAGTCCATGCCGCCTCAGCAGCCAGCATACCCGACTTCATGGCATTGTGTGTGCCCTTGACCTTGGGAACGTTGACGAAACCAGCTGAGTCACCAATGAGCGCACCACCAGGGAAAGCGACCTTGGGAATGGACTGGAAACCACCCTCGATCAGGGCGCGAGCACCGTATGAAATGCACTTTCCTCCCTCAAGAACGTCACGGAAAAGAGGGTGGCGCTTGAGGTTCTGGAACTCCTGGTATGGTGACATCCAGGGGTTTGAGTAGTCAAGCGAGACAACAAGACCGATCTGAACAAGGTTTTCACCAAAGTGGTACATGAAAGAACCACCGTACACATCTTTGGGCAACGGGTAACCCATTGAGTGCACTACCAAGCCCTTTTCGAACTTGGCAGGGTCAATCTCCCAAACCTCCTTGACACCAAGACCATAGGTTTGGTGCTGGCTGTCCCTCCTCAAGTCGAACTTGTTGATAACCTGCTTGCTCAGACTTCCGTGGCAGCCCTCTCCGAACATGGTGACTCGAGCGTGGAACTCCATACCTCGCTCGAATGTCTCCTTAGGCTTGCCATCGCGACCGATACCAAGATCGTTGGTGGCGACACCCTTGACAGAACCATCTGAAGCGTAGACAACCTCGGAAGCAGCAAAACCAGGGTAGACCTCAACGCCGACCTCTTCCGCACGCTCGCCGAGCCACTTGACGAATTGGTTCAAGCTGACAATGTAGTTTCCGTGATTGGTCATCTGAGGAGGCGCAGGAATAGGAATCGCAGAGTTCTTGGTAAGGAATCGCATACGGTCTTTGCCAGCGGGTGTAGCATGTTCGAATCGGTTGGGGTTATTCTCGTCGAGCCAGTCGGGAATCAGTTCATTGATAGAGGTGGGCTGGATGACAGCTCCAGAGAGGATGTGAGCGCCAAGATCGCCAGCCTTCTCGAGGACAAGCACACGGAAGTCCTCGTTTCCAGCTTCGTTGGCAAGCTGCTTAAGACGAATAGCAGCACTGAGACCAGCAGGACCGGCTCCTACAATGCAAACATCAACCTCGTCGGACTCGCGTTCGACGCTCGCGGGGTCAAAATCTGTGTCGTCGTCTCGAAGTCTTGAAGTAGTGCTAAAGGCGCGAGAAGCGATTGGTACCCTAGCAGCGGACCATGCTGCTGTACTCGTCCTCCTTGGGACGGAAGATCTGGCAGAGATTGTGGCGGGAGAGAAGGTTGATCTGGCGGGACGCAGCTGAGTTCGAGAAAGCAATTGCGAGCTGCGCTGGACGTATCGCGAAACTGGTCGTGGGGCAGGCATGATGGCGAGAAGAAGGCTGAAGGATGGAATTGAGTTTATTCAGCCACCAGAAGGAATAATCAAGAGGAAGGAGAGAAGAAAATGAATCCTTTTTGGATTTGGAGGAGAGCTCAAGAAAGGAAAGAAACGTCCTGTCTTGGGGTCGGCGGCGACTAAAACAACTTTCGGCCTGTTGGACTTCTTTTCCTGGTGCGATTGTCTACCGGTAGTGGGGGTGTTCTTGACAATTATCTCGTCATTAATTGGTTCTTTGGTGGGTGTCGCTTTAGATCCTGGGGCTTTGATCTCGGGTTTCTCTTTGCCTCTGATGGACGACTTTATCCTCGGTTCATACCTAGGTTAATGAAATAAAGGCAGATAATGATATTATAGATATTCTCGTTTCTAGGTTATTTTTACTGTATCTTTCGATCTATCAACCAGCTGAATTGTATTGCTGTCTTGTTCTCGAGGCCCTCACCGGCAATCGGCTTTATATAACCGAGGCCACAGTCCACCATGATACTTGCAATGTCTTAAGCTTACGGTTGGAACTCGGCTGATCAGCATTGCATCTGGTTTTCAGATGTAGTAACCTGGGGTATATCCGTGGCCGTGGTTAACGTTAACACGTGCAAGTCTCGTCTCTAGTCTAGGCGATGTCATTATACATAATAGACGTTGGTCACATGTGCTTCGGATGCTGTAGTGACTGATCAATCAATCAACATAAACTCAAGTCTTCTCAGTGACCTCAATTGATTGATCATGGCTGTTTCTTGTCATTAATGCCCATCATACAAGGGTCCATGATCAGTTACGTCAGTCAAACATGCCCATGCCCCAAGCGTTCGGTATTATGCTGCTCTTTTCCCGATGCTTTCATTCGGCTTAAATGTGTCGTGTGCCGAGGCTTTGTCTCCTGGGATATTGGCGGATTGCTTCGGTATAGAGACTTCTTTCGCCGTCTATTACCATGTCTTGCCATGATAATTTCATGGATGGATTTTGCGAACTGTTGATGATCATTCTATCTAACATCTAACATGTCATGAGTGGTTCGAGTTTGACTGTTCCTGGCGCATGTCGGAGGCTGATGGTGTGCGATCTCGCATTCAGTACCAAGATCTAGATGTCGGAAATGTAGGTATTGACATGACACCCACCAATCACGTTTAACATACAGCAATGACATGAACTCGAGAAACATCAGAAAATATGAATACAAAAATCACTGATTGTATTGTCTATCCAATTTTAGGATATTGTTCTCGTAAGGACGCTGTGTCTCGCAACTGCCAGTTCATTACGATTACCCTGTAGACCATCGAGATTTCGTATTTCCTAGGCTTAGCGTGTATCTCGATAATTTCCTTCGCGAGAAACAAACAAGTTTCGTGAAATGCAAATAATAGAAGTTGAACCTATTGTAGAAGCCAATCCGCTGCAGAATGTGTCCAAAATGAACGAACAAATCGAATAGTAAACACACCCTTGACGCACCTGTCGTCCTACCCAACACTCCAACTTACACCAACGGTTGCATAAACCAGTATCTGACTAACTGATAGTCATCAGCAGACGCACCGCTGTCAGCCAGTTCAGTCAGTGTACGACGGACACCCGATTGCTTCATGTCTACGTGCTGTGCACATGAGGACAGAGACAGGGCCCAAAGGACAATGCTTCCTTGAAGATCGACACATATGGCTGTAGGCCATGGATGTACCTCTATCACGGGTGTAATGTCGAAGAATGAGTCATAATGCTCGTTCATCAGTCTGAGACACTCTTCTCTGATGAGGTAGTTTGGAGGAAGAAAGAAGTCGAATGCTGTGGATTCGTTCATGGTGTAAGCTGAGACTGTCTGAATTAGTGTAATGGTACACAGGATGTTGCTCAACTGGTAATGTGAGTATTGTCGTCCATGATGATATCGTATTTATGTTTCTGGATGCACGAGACCCAGGCAGTCAGAGGTTCAGAGAATCACTCTGTGTATCGCAGCATTTGTGATGCACTTGGTCACGGCCTGATGATGGACCTGTCACTGCTTTGCGATTGTATCTGTGGCTCCGATTTTGAATGTCATTTTATCACTGACTTGTATGCTGGACATGGAAATGATGGCGCATATGAAACAATACTGGGTACTCCCGAGACATACATAAACTCCATGGTTGACGAGTCTTCCACAACACTCTAGTAAAGGACAGTGTACTAGAGCTTGGGTGACTTTAAACATGCATTGCAACATACCTAGGTAGATCATCAGCTGAGGAAGGATTAAGTTAAGCATTGACAAATCGATCTAGGAACTGTGTAGTCTATCTGCACTCGCTTCCCCAGCTTCAACCCATCTTAGTCCTAGTCAGGGGTAGGGATGGCCGTTAGTCTGGCTCCACCAACCCAGTCAAGACCCTGAAGATTTTCCCCCCTAAAGCGATGTGTGCCTCAGCTCAGTGAGGTTGGTACTTGTCACAGTTTAAAACAACCCACCAACATGTTTCTGTTTTCTCGCTGAACAAGGTCAAATGACGGAGACATTATCAGAATGTACCGTCTTCTTTCCCTTCTCTCAGGCATAGCAGCTGTCACTGCTAGCTGTCCCAATTACGAGCAATTCGCTCGTCAGCAGCATGAACCGTTATCTACAGGACGCTATGCGTTCCCACTTCAGCGACCCAGCAAAGAGTGTCGCACCTATTCAGTGCCAGCAGTCGAAAACGTAATCTACGACCAGATGGACCAAGCTATTGGTGATCCAGATCTTTATCGCCTGTTTCTGAATACATGGCCTAATACGTTGGATACGACTGTGAAGTGGAGGGGATTTTCTGCAGACAATGCAGAGGAAGAGGTAAAGTGATGCACAGCACCAAAGTTGAGATCATGCAACTGACAAACACACCTTAGCTGGCATTTATAACCACTGGTGATATTAACGCTGAATGGTTACGTGATAGTGCAAATCAATTGCAATCATATAAAAGTTTACTTTCTTCTAGTGTGCCGTCCGACGAGAACGATATCGCCTCTCTCTTCCGCGGAGCCATCAACCTTCAAGCTCGATACCTCACCAAGTCACCATTTTGTAATGCCTTCCATCCGCCACCTGAAGCCAACCTACCTCATGGAAAGAGGTCCGTTAAGTCTCGGGATACCGTCAGCCCCAAATATGATCCCAATTTTGTCTTCGAGTGCAAGTACGAACTCGACTCCCTTGCCGCGTTTCTCCAGCTATCATGGGACTACTACGAAGAGACAGAGGACGGAGACTTCTTTGGCAAGTTCGGTTGGGTTGAAGCCGTGAAGAAAATTATGAAGGTCGCGGAGCATATGCAAGAGGGCACATATGATGAGCAAGGCATGGTTCAGAAGCCAGCTTACACATGGCTGCGTAATGCCGATAGTGCCTCGGAGACTGTGTCTAACCATGGTCATGGAGCACCTGTCAAGGGTCATATTGGTCTAGTACGCAGCTTCTTCCGACCATCCGACGATTCATGCATCTATCAATACTTCATACCCGCGAATATGATGTTCTCGAGGTACCTTACCTCATGCGCCAAGATCATGCGACCCTTGGACGAGGAACTTGCCAAGAAAATGGAGGCAATGGCAAGTGGTATCGAGTATGGAATCAACCAGCACGCTATCGTTCAGCATCCCGTGTTTGGCGAGATGTATGCTTATGAGATCGACGGGTTTGGATCCCATATTCTCATGGACGATGCGAACCTCCCTTCTCTGCTTAGTATTCCGCATATGGGTTACAAGCCAGCTTCGCAGCACGTCTACGACAACACGCGGGCCTTTGTTCTCAGTTCTTCCAACCCATACTATGCACGAGGGCCAGTTCTTAATGCTACAGGCGGACCGCATCTTGGCCCTGGGATGGCATGGCCAATGGGACTCATCGTTCAGCTCCTGACGAGCGACGACGACGACGAGATTGTGGATGGTATTCGACAGCTGATGAATTCGACGAGTGGACTTGGTCTCATCCATGAGACCGTTAACAGCTTCAATGAGAAGCATTGGACAAGATCATGGTAAGTAATGCCCCCACAAGGATGAGTGAGAATGGTATTGATAGAAATTAGGTTCTCGTGGGCCAATGGATTGTTCGGTCAAATGATCTTGGATTTATACAAGAGAAAACCAACGTTGATAGCCAAGAGCTACCAGGATGCCCAGAAATAACGATTGATTCATGCGCATTGCGTTTTGGGTAGCAACAAACTAGACTTTGGCGGTATAGTAGACGAATTAATAGACCAGCTCTGAGACCAATTGGTCTTTGTATCCTAGGCCAGCCACAGGATGTTAGAAGAATTAGCCGCTGTGAAAATAAGAGACGAAATGTTTTGATCACCTTATGCCAGCTTAGAGTAGCACTTAGGATAACACTTAGGATAACACTTAGAGTAGCACTTAGACTACTTTATTCTTCATTGATCATGTGGACTAAACTAGGTACCCACTAATAGCAACAATACCATGACTCCTGGCTCCCTATGCATCATATTTCATTAACACCAGTCATGCTTAGCTCAAATCAAAACCTGCCCCGGACTGCACAGCATAGAGCAATTTCTCACGAAGCGTCTTTTCCGAGGTATATCTCGGGAGCTTGAGCAAATTGACGCATGTGCTAGTGCTTGGCAGCCTCTCCTCATCTGTACCTCCATCACGAATACTGAACTGTGGCCTCAACTGCGAGAAACCGAGCAGAGGCGCCCGGGGTGTCGAACTGACATACTTGAGCACGTCACGACGTTGAGCATCTGTAAAGCTGCGCATAACCTTCCAGAATAGCTTGATAGTGTCGTGCTCTTCTCCGTCGTCACCGATTTCGTAGAGGCCGCTGTAAATGGTGTTTTTACGGAGGTCTTCGATATCAATCTCGGACGAGTCACCACCCACGAGACGCTGAAGCTCCGATTGATTGAACATGGAAAGCCAAGTGGGACGAATGATGGAGCGTAGGCCACGTAGGAAGGCTGTGGTCTGGGGAGAAGGTTGCACCACCAAACGATGGCGAGCAACGTACGAAATGTACAGTAGCCGATTGTCATTCGTAACGTAAGTCTGGTCCCCGTTGGCTATCAATTTCTTGATAACAGTCTTGACCGGGGCACCCGGTGCCGAGACTTGATCTGCTATCGTGAAGTCGATGCCTAATTCGGAAACGTCACCTGTGTAGTTCTTGAGTTGCAGCATACCATTGTAAAGCTCTAGGTCCATATCTCGAAGGTCGTTGACGCTACCCTTGTAATTCCTCTCATCGGTGGGACCTGTCGATGCCCACTTGAGGGTGGGGCCTGCCGATGCCCACTTGAGTAGGAAGAAGCCGGCGAAGGTAAGGTCGACAAGTATACCTTCGTACATGCATTTGCCGACGATTCTTCCAAGAAATTCGAAGCGTCTCAGTAAGCTTGCAATACTGTCTCGGTATTCGCTATCCGTTTCTGAAAGACCGCGACTTTTGAGCTGTTCACGGGCAACGTCAAGGGCCGTAGGATCAGGGAAGAGTAGCCCCCTCTCGTTTGAGGTAAACATGCCCTTACCATGTTCAGCACCAAACGCTTCCGTCGTTACGCTGATAAGGAATTCCTTTGTAACACCTCCACCATCAATTCCTGCCTCCTGGGCACCAAATCGATCGACGAATGTGATTTGAATAGGGTCCTTGAGACCCTCCCCAATTTCGTAGAATTGTTTGTAAGCATCCTCGAAGAGTCGCTTCCGTGAGATTTGTGCATGGTGTCTTGCGAAAGGACTTATAAAGGAAGGTGGGTTGTTGCCATCTCTCTGAGCCCGATCCAGCTGGATGAATTGGCGGAAGATTTTGACACGCGTTTCAAAGGGGACAGCATAGGGCATGTGCTTCAGGATCTCCAACTTAGGCCCCATTTCTGCCATACGACGCTCTCTTTGGGTTCGTAGTTGCTGAGCCTTTAGTCGCTCGAGCCTTGCGTGTCGTGACAATCGTTGACCTGCTATGGTCGAATAGAACCCGGGAACATTACCATAATCGCTCTCCATATCATCATCGCTGTCGTCTGAGTCTGCCTCGAGCTGCCGTTTCTCTTCTGCAATCACGGCGGAGATGAAGCCTTCCTGATCAAGCTTTGATGTCATGAGCCAATGTCCTTGACGCAAGAATTGCTTCCTTGAGTCTCGCTCATACAGCATTTTCATGGCTGACGTCACGATGTTCCGCAAGCTGTCGAGATCCAATCTTGTCGGACTCTTAAACGGTTGTGTGCCCTGGCCCTGACTCGTTGGTGCTTCCCCAGTACCGAAATAGGCGTCAATGCGGTGTTGGGAAGTTGCCTCCGAATTATTATGCAACCTGGAAAGTTCCTCAGCTTTGTAGTGGAGGGTGAAAGCTGTATTCTTAAGGAAACTCGTCAGCATTTCGACATCTTTTAGAGAAAGACTGCAAGATCGAATGCGGGAAGTCGGTCGATCTTGTTGCATAACGGGTGGATAAATGCCACTAAAAAAGTCCTCATCATCGCTCAGGCGGAGGATGAAGATGTAGAGCTCGAGGAATAAGAGGGCGATTCGCCAGTCTTGCTCTTCTTCCGAAGAGCTCGCTCCCGACGCACCAAGATATCTGCGCAGGATATCCAGGGGCGGCTCCGACTCTGTCCTCAGTTTGTGGAAAACTGAGGTTTTGGACATCATATGCCATAAGAACTTGATGGTTGGAACATCGCCGTGTAATGTGGGAATTTCCTCAAGGAAGAGGCGCATTCGTATATCGTCACCGCTGGAGGGAAAGCACCGGAGAAGGGTCAAGATATATCCCGCAAGGAAGCTTGTAATCTGGTATTCTTGCTGTGATGATCCCGCCAGGTTGATAGAGAAGTCGTGTAATGTCTGTGAGATACCATTACTGTCCACCAGGGACATCAATTGAGAAGTAACATATGGATCGAGTGGTGCTGCAAGTGGCTCTTCAGAGTCATCTTCATCATTTTCACTTGTTTTGATCGAGAGCCGAACGCTTATCGTAGAAGATAGAGCTGATAGCTGGGTGTATAGCGTTTCCAATATACCCGTACCAGTACTGGAAGTGGTGCTGAAGCGACTCAGATCGATAAAGTGAGCAAGCTGCCACAGTTGAGCATCCTGGGAATATCGCGGACCTGAACTTGACGACAAACCGGCCACGATAGCCTGTGACAGATGGGAGAGGATGATTGTATTAGATAAGCTGGAGACATTCTCCTCGAAGAAGCGAAGGTTCTCATTTGTCAAAAACGAGAACGCGAAGGCGTGATACACTTGTGGAATCGCTGGAAAATGTCAGTAGAGTCCTGTAAATACAACCAAAAGACTAACCTTCTGGGGAAGAGATCTCAAGTGGGCTAGTGATAGCTTGAATCACAATATCTCGCCACTGGGCATCAAGCTCATGGGCTTGGCACACTTTACCAACCACTTTATAATAATTGTCGATCGAGGGGAGACCCAGGTCAGGATGACTCGTAACGAGGCGGATGGCAAGTTTGAAGACAAAGTGTGTATCGCTGGAAAGATCTCTGCGCATGTGTTAGAAGTTGGCCAAATACCAGCTCCTCGAATGTAAAATCCCACGTACCCTGCCGATGCGGATTTATCTAGAGCAAGTAGAAGCAATCGAACAAGCTGTCCTACTCGTGAGGGATGCACGTCCGTTGGTGCAATATCTCGGAGATCCACAGACTCGGTATCACGCGCATAACAGATAGCTCTTCGAATGTCGTCATCTCGTCGCAGGGCAAAGAAAGATAGAAGCAGGGTAAATGCTTCAGGGAGTCTTTCGGAGGGAGATTTGTTGGATTCGGGACCGTATAGAGCATCGAAAGCATTCCTCTGAGATTCTCTCAACTCTGCCCTTATTCTGTAACCCCTCCATATTCGTTGTATCTTGCCAGCTGCTTTTAGTCTTGTTCGTTCAACTTGTCGCTTTTCACGCTCGGCTTGGGCATTTGAGACTGTTTTGGTGGCGTTCGAGACGGCAGAAGGCGACCACGACGTATTGGCAAAAGGGTTCCCGACGGAACCACTGAGGTTGACATTTCGAGGGCGTCGTGAATTGCCCGTGAATGTTGAAAACATAGCTGTGGTGTGCTGCCGGGAGCGGCGGTTGGAGGGGGATCGGTCGTTATATGCACTGGTAGGGATGACGGGAGAGGTGGACGTCACTTATGGAGCAGGGGTCATGATAAGATAAGAACCGGGAGCTGACAGATCAGGCGAAATAATCCGGTCACTTTATGCTAACTTAGCCTAGAAGTTAGGCTTTTTTATTACAGAGGCCTAAGCCTGAGAGGACAATTTTTCTGTCACCTACCTACCTGATGGGCATTTGCGCAACACGCAAATGCGAGTTAAGAATCACTGAAGAATACGACTATGCGCTATCAAGCACACAGAAGCACACATAGCTTTTTAAGAGGTTATCCCTATGTCCTGTCTCTTATTCTCCTGAAGAGTGTGAGCTTCGTGGATCGTCAAATTGAGATTGCTATGGAAACTGATGTCGAAGATTACTAATGTCCGTATGGAAATCTATGGCTCAACAAAGTCACAAAGTGCTCGTAAAGGCACGAAAACGCTTTACACTGGCTGACTCATCACTTTGACGGTATCTATCTGAGTGTCCCTCATGGTATCAAAAGAATTGGACCAAAAGCATAACAGACGAAATAATTTGGTCGCTTTATGCTAGCTTAGACTAGCAGTTAGGCGGCTTTATTATGGAAGCTTAAGCTTCAGAGGACAATCCTTCTGTTACCCATCTGGTTTTGTACTTCATATAAAACACTCTTGAGTCGTGCTGCAGCTGATGCGTCGCCTTGGGTGTGGTATAGGGACCTAAAATGACTAGGAAATAAATGCAAAATAATGTCCTCTTTACAAAACTGAATATTGATACAGCTTCATGATTATCAGTTCGTCTTCATGTAGTAATCGTCCGGTAGACCGAGTTCACGAACTTTTATACTACAAATCCTTTATGTGAAACCCACAAGATGGTTTGGTTGAGAACAAGTCATATATCAACTCTATCTCCCAAAGGGTTCTGCTCTTCCGTAAACCTTGCATCTTATCGAAAGTTACTGTGACGGCACCATGCTTAATATCCGAGGCTGGCCCTGGCTGGCAGGCTGAGTGTCCCAGTTCAAGAGGCCATTCGTTTGAGTTCATGCGAGAATATACTGTACATGCGTCTATCTTTGGCGGTGTAGATGTGTAGTTTCAAGCATCATAGCATGGATTTGACTCTAAAGGCGGCTAGCGCATCCGGATGTCTTGATGTCCCTTTGCTTTTTTGAACATCCCGGACAGAGCATGAGGAGAAATGTCATTCTGCCGGCGTCCGGTTGTAGGATATGAGACAGGATATTGTTAGAAATCGTCATAGTCTCGTTTTACAAATCCATGCATACATACGTAAAAAATGAAATTTCTCGCACAGTTTGTTCTGTTTTCTTCCAGACCAATTGCCTAGGCTAGGACTATTTGCTAGCTTCGCAACAGCGTGGCATGGCGTGGTTAAAGATTGACAGAAATTTCAACGTTTGCCATTTTCTGCACGGCGGCGCCGCAAGTACCTTGGCCACTACCGAGATGGTCATGACAGGGCACGTGTCCCCGCATCTTAGCAGTGTAAGGTGTGGTTCAGAGCATAAATCTGTTAGTGACGAGCATATGCACTACCCGTCTGCTTATCAAGGCCAGCTGGCAAGTACCCCACTTACTCAAGGCACCTTTCTCTTCTGGCAGGTCTGAGTGCGACAGTGATGGAAGGGAAGGTTGGTGGCAGGTTCAACTCCACCAATCCTTCCCCCTCCACCATGACCACCCACCACTACTAGGATTGGTACTGGCCATGACTGACCATGACTGACCAAACCAAACTTAAAAAAGTACGTACCTTGTAGCCTCTAAAGTTAGGTCCAGTCAGTAAAGTAAGTGCGGCCAAGCAAAAAATTAATTTCTATCACAGGCGACGAATTTCTCTTTCTTCCCTCCTCAACCGCAAACCAACCTTTATAAACAAACCCCAAAAAACCCATAAAGTCGAGCCAGTCCGGAGGAACAGTATTCGTACTAGTTCTCTGTTTCTGCTCACTTCATTTCCACTCGGAAGAAAAACACAAAAAAAACTTGAAAAAACCCCAAAATACACAACCCACCACCCCCTCATCTCACGACCCTCTCTCATCTTTTCCTCTTTGTCTCTCTCGCGACACCGCCCGAGTGACTTTTTCTCCCTCCTACAACCTGTTTCATTATCATCTTTGAGTCTTTCTAAACTCGAAGACCTTTGAAACTCCCTGCGGTAGCCTCGCTTTGTTCGTTGCTCCGTTCTCTTTGTTCGCTAAAGGTCCAGTACCACGCGAACTTGATCCTCTGTCGGCTTCATAAACAGGTACGTTTGCGCTCTTGTCGTCTGTCATCTCATATTCTTGAAACCTTTTTGCCTTGATTAATTTTTTTTTCTTTGCAAAATTCCACTTTTCCCCGCTGTCCAAAAACCTGCTTGACCTTTTACTTACCACTGTTTTACTCCAGGTTCATACAAAAACCTAGAAAACCGATATTCACAATGGCCGCCAACGCTGCTTCCGGCGCTGTTGACCAGCTCGCCAACGACCTCAACAACACCTCCCTTAACGGAAGTGAGGCCAAGGCTCCTGCCGTCGACACTGCTGTCGCTGCTGCCAGTGACGATGCTGCCGCTCCCACCCCCACTGCGGCTAACCCTCACCCCCAGAACTCGGCCTCTCTCTACGTCGGCGAGCTCGACCCCTCTGTCACCGAGGCTATGCTCTTCGAGCTTTTCTCTCAGATCGGTGCCGTCGCTTCTATCCGTGTCTGCCGTGATGCCGTCACCCGTCGCTCTCTCGGCTACGCCTACGTCAACTACAACGCTACTGCTGATGGTGAGAAGGCTCTCGAGGACCTCAACTACACCATCATCAAGGGCCGCCCCTGCCGTATCATGTGGTCCCAGCGTGATCCCGCTCTTCGCAAGACTGGCCAGGGCAACGTTTTCATCAAGAACCTCGATGTCGCCATCGACAACAAGGCTCTCCACGACACCTTTGCTGCTTTCGGTAACATCCTGAGCTGCAAGGTTGCCCAGGACGAGAACGGCAACTCCAAGGGCTATGGTTTCGTTCACTACGAGACCGATGAGGCCGCTTCCCAGGCTATCAAGCACGTTAACGGCATGCTTCTCAACGAGAAGAAGGTCTACGTCGGCCACCACATTCCCAAGAAGGACCGCCAGAGCAAGTTCGAGGAGATGAAGGCCAACTTCACCAACGTCTACGTCAAGAACATTGCCGCCGATGTTACTGAGGATGACTTCCGTCAGCTCTTTGAGAAGTACGGCGATGTCACCTCCTCTTCCCTGGCTCGTGACCAGGAGGGCAAGAGCCGTGGTTTCGGTTTTGTCAACTTCACTACCCACGAGAGTGCCTCCAAGGCTGTCGACGAGCTCAACAGCAAGGATTTCCACGGTCAGGACCTGTACGTTGGCCGAGCCCAGAAGAAGCACGAGCGTGAGGAGGAGCTCCGCAAGTCTTATGAGGCTGCTCGCCTGGAGAAGGCCAACAAGTACCAGGGCGTTAACCTGTACATCAAGAACCTTGATGACGACGTCGACGATGATAAGCTCCGTGAGATGTTCAAGGACTTTGGTTCCATCACTTCCGCCAAGGTGATGCGTGAGACTCCCACCGAGGGTGACGAGGACAAGAAGGAGAAGGACGAGTCCAAGGACGAGACTGAGAAGGAGAACAAGGAGGAGACCAAGGAGGAGGTCAAGGAAGAGCCCAAGGAGGGCGAGGAGTCCAAGGAGGACAAGAAGGCTGAGAAGAAGACCGACAAGAAGCTCGGTAAGAGCAAGGGCTTCGGTTTTGTCTGCTTCAGCAACCCCGACGATGCTACCAAGGCCGTCGCTGAGATGAACCAGCGCATGTTCAACGGCAAGCCTCTGTACGTTGCTCTGGCCCAGCGCAAGGATGTCCGCAAGAGCCAGCTTGAGGCTAGTATCCAGGCTCGCAACCAGCTCCGCATGCAACAGGCCGCTGCCGCTGCCGGTATGCCCCAGCAGTACATGCAGCCCCCTGTCTACTTCGCTCCTGGCCAGCAGCCCGGCTTCATGCCCCAGGGTGGCCGTGGTGTCCCCTTCCCCCAGGGTGGTATGGGAATGCCTCAAGGTCGTCCCGGTCAGTTCCCCTACCCTCAGCAGGGTGGCCGTGGCGGTGTTCCCCAGCAGATGCCCCCCAACATGTACGGCATGCCCGGCCAGTTCCCTCCTGGATATGGTCAGCCCGGTACTCCTCAGTTCATGGCTGCTATGCAGGCTCAGCAGGCTGCTCTCGGTGGCCGTGGCGCTCCCCAAGGTGGTCGTGGTGGTCCTCAGGGTATGCCTGGCATGCCTCCTATGGCTGGCAACATGCCTGGCTTCCCCCCTAACAACCGCCAGGGTGGCCGAGGTGGTCCTGGCCGCAACGGCAACGGACCTCAGGGTGGCCGTGGTGCCGAAGCTGCCGGATCATCTGTCCTTCAGCAGCAGCTTGCTTCCGCTCCTCAAGGTCAGCAGAAGCAGATCCTGGGTGAGCTGATCTTCCCCAAGATCCAGGCCATCAACGCCGATCTTGCCGGTAAGATCACCGGTATGCTTTTGGAGATGGACAACAACGAGCTCGTCAACCTGTAAGTTCCTTCTGTTTGACTTATTTTGTAATTAGTAACTAACACGTGTCATAGTATTGAGGACGACGCTGCTCTCAAGGCTAAGGTCGACGAGGCTCTTGCTGTCTACGACGAGTACGTCAAGGCTCAGGGCACCGATGGTGGTGAGCCCAAGAAGGAGGAGGAGACCAAGGCTTAAATCTTCTCTGACTGACATCATTTCCTTTTTTCTTCATGGTTATCTGACTGGGCATCCCCCTCAACTGGAACGACGAAGCCTCTACGGGGCAATTTATGGAACAATCAGCAACGAAACATGCTTTACGAACCTGTGCTACCCAATCTGAGGGGGCGCATTATGTACAGATAGACTTGGTTGCTATTTCTTCTCAGGAAGGGAGATTCAAAAGTTTTGGGACTTTACGGTGGCTGGCTCTCGTTGCGAACCTTCGCTTGCTTACAGCAACGGCGTCGGCGCTTTCGGGAGAACCCACCAGGACGGCGTTGACGGTTTTCTGACACTCTGGCTGTTGGCCTATACCCCCCCTACCAATGGTCCTCGTTTGCAGGCATGATCAACGCAGAGGTTTTATGCGGTTAGGGTTTTAATGAAAGAAATGTTAAAGTACTTGCCTATGATGCACGTGAAGATGATCTCGCAATCGTGATATAGCGTGTCGTAGTTTTGAGCATGTAAAAAATGTTATTTGGTATTCTCTAAACTGAAATCTAGAGCTGTTCATGATATACACAGAAGCAAGCCGGCGTGGCTGTAATCAACGCCTTTAACCAAACACCTGCTTAATGCAGAAGAAAGCAAAACCATACCCAAATCCATCCGAAACTACCTGAATACAAAAACAAAGCTGATGCTATGCCAACCGAAGATGTATAATAAACCATACATGGCTTTCTCCAGGGCGCCTGTTCTTAAAGGGGATTCACGACAACAGTGTCGGCTTTTTCCTCAATTGTATGTTTCTTACTTGGAACGGTGCCGAATAGCGTCTCCATGACTTTGCCCTTCTGCTGTTTTCTCACATCGCCGAGGTAGTCACTGACGTCGCTCAAACCCCGAATCTGGTCCTCGAGGGTAAGCGTTGTAGAGTTGACACCGCGGACAAGAGGCGAGACGAGTTTGCTGCGAAGTGTCTCAAGTGATGCCTTCAACGTCAAGAGCTTTCCGTTGTGGTCAACGAGAATACCCTTGTTGCGCACCGTCTTCTCGCGCACGTCACGCAACAGCAGGCGGTTTTGTTCAAATTTGCGTAGTTCGGCAGCTCTTGTGCCAAGGAGTCGTGTCCAGAGGCTGGAGAGCATGTCGGCGTGGAGCTCTTCCTGTGCAGATGATTCGCGGACGACTGTGCGGGCAAGGTTAAGAAAGTGATGGTCGACTGCTTCGAAAAGTGCGAATAAGGTGACGCTATGCTGCAGCTCGGCTTGGATCGAATCCTCGAGGACAGTGAGGAACTCAGTGAAGAGAAGCTGTACCATGCGCTGCTCCCTTTGCGGGTTCGAGAGACCGAAAACATGACTGGTCAAGCGACCGAGAGTTGTCGGTGAGCCGGTAGCATCTTCGAGGATGTGAGCTTCAGAAAGGAGGTTGTGGATGTTGTCATAGGCGGACGATATGGTCGATGGCGAAGGAGATGAGTTGAGTCGATTTAGGTGCATCTTTGCCCAATCCATGACGTTGAGAATACTGTGAGATGTTAGAGCCTGAGAGAAACTGGTCCATGGAATGGCTTACCCATCGATATCACCGTCAACTCTGGCAAAGAATTTAGTCATTTCCAGTGCCAGTGTTTTCATGGTCTCACTGAGGGCGTCGAGATCCGACACAATGCTGTGTGCATCTCGCATGTCACTGCTACGCACACTTTCGCCAAGATCCCAGACAGCGACACTTGTAGCCTGGAGATCATGTACTTGCACGACAGCATGCTCGGAGTAATAAATGAGAGGCTCGAACGAGCGAGCGAGACCTGCGACCTTGACAAGATCGCCAACTGGACGCGGGGCAGCGGGCTGCAAGAGTGACTTGAAGATGGATACAGCAAAGAAGGCAACAGCAATGGTAGTTAGTGTTGTTGGCCATGTCCGTGTCAGGGCTTTGTAGTGATCACGGACGGAGTTGATGGCTGTCTCAATAGGTTCAGTGCGTTGTTGAACTTCTGCACGAACAGCAAAGCGGATATCTAAACGATGTTAGCACAGATCGAGTAAACCATGTCACGTTCACTTACAATTGTCAGGCGATTGTTCATGTACACTTAACTCCTTTACAGGACTTAGCCTTTCTTGAAGTTGAAACTGCAATGTTGTGTCGTCGAAACCAGGGCTGACACTCCTCCCCTTTTCTGGACTTTGACTTCCTTTGGGCAACCTTGTGCGGATTGCCCTCTCTAGAACACCGTCGTCCTCACTGTCGTCTAGCTCAGGCGAGCTCTCCATTAAGGCGCTCATGCCTCGAGGTGGAAAATCTTCAGGACCTCTCCAAAAGCCACTACTCCGGTTTCCGTTTCCTAGTCTTCTCCAAGCTGGAGGTGAGTACCCACCCGCGGACGCGATCTCCGAGTCCTCGAGATCCCCTTCTGTCAGTGCTGCTTCGCTGCGGTGGGCTGAGAGGTGGCGCAGCGATGGACTTGGTGGGAGATCGAAGTCCTGTAGGGACCCGTCCAGAATGTCGAGGGGATCCATGATCACGGCTATGTTTTGAGGGGGTTGAGTTTTGGCGAGAGTCTCGACGAAGGCGACGTTCTAACTCTTGGAACTGAAGTTGCTTTTGTTGTTCGAGCAGTAGATGCTGTTCATGCGCTAATTGTTGTTGTTGAAGGTAATGGCGACGTTGTGCCAGGACAATGTCCTGTCCGGAGACGACCAATTGCTGCTGATCTTCAAAGACAAGCCCAGATGCAGCAAAGGGTGGTGCTGGGAGGGCCTTGTCCGTCCTGGGCGGTAGGTGATGATCTGTCGGATCTCCAAATATTGGCCTTAGAATCGATGCCAGAGATGGCAATGGTATGCCGAGGCTGGGGAATCGGAAGGCGACAAGACGAGGTACGTAGATGATAGCAAAGACAAGTAATAAAGCAACAGTGATGAGGTAAGTGCTTGGAGCAATTGTAATGCTGATAAGCGAGACGTTGTTGTTTACCGTGAAGAAGGAATTCATAGAGACGATTTATGGGCTGAGTCACAACAGCGGTTTCTGTTTCTGTCTTGTCTTTGACGGTTGGAGAAAAACGGTTTCAAGTAAAGTTTATTGAGGCGTTGATAATATCGATAATTGATAGGTAGAGGAGAGGAAGTGAGAGGGCAGATAGAGTCTTAAAAGACGAATTGAGTATCCAACTATTTGCAAGGCAGGTGAGAGGTGAGGTGGTAGGTGGTAGGTGAGTAGGTACGTAGGTACTGCATGCAAGGATGAGGTGTGCAAGTGCAAGTGGAAGACAAGGCAAGGCAGGAACCTAAGAATGGAGGTCGCAGGTTCCTTGACCGACCTGTGGTTTTAGGTACCAAGGAAGGAAAGAGGGAAAGGAAGAGGAAAGGACGAAAGAATAAAATTTAGGAATGGAAGGAAAGAAGGCGAAACATATGAAACACAAGTCAATATTCGGCTATTTGACTAAGATAAGGTACATAGATGATGCGCATCACTTGCAGCTGAACCAGGTACCAACAATAACAAACGTTGCCGTTGAACTGAGATCGTCCCTCCAGGTCCCCTCGCTCTTGCCCTCACTCACCTCAGTCAAGTCGCAACTTCCCCTCCATGGACCCCATAATCGACGAGGTTGGGCCTGCCCTGGACAACGCATAACGTCCAATCAAGCCCCGCCAACCGTGCATGGCAGGCTCCGTTGCTCGAACGTCCCGCACTAGTCCGTATAGAGGAAGTCCACTTTACGCGTTTGGACGATTGAAACGCGAAGTTTAAGAGGTCACATGGTGCCTTTTTTGTTTATTGTTGTCTCAGATCTCCCTTATCTTTTCCCTCTTTGTTCTCTTTATGATGTGATTCAATACGCGAAAACTACAAACGAACTACCGCGTTATTGTTATTCGCTATTAGATCAATCGTAGGCATTCACGGGCCTTGACCGTGTTGTTTTTAGCTCGCATAGCCAATAAAGACCGCCACTATGACTCGATGGTCACGCTCTTGATACGCTGGCAGCGCTCTGTTGTTGATGCCCAGACTAGGAACAGAGCCACTTTACCTAGTGGACCTGGGTCTGTACCTTGGACCTTGGTGTAGGCCATCAGACCAGCAAGGGCTGTAGCACAGCAAGCACCAAAGATCTTGCAAGCTCAGGCCAAGACAAGATGCTCTCGCGGACCGAGCGGAAGACGGATGAGGTCAAGGTGACAGATGTAACTACAGTGATGGAATGTCCTGCATAGATAATGCATGGAACTAATGCCCTATCTGGACTGAATTTCTGCACTTTATTATATTAAAATCATTTTGTTTAATTTATAGAACCAGTATATCTACTGTATATCTAGTCTATCTAGTAGTCAACCGCCGTCTCACTGCCATTCATCTTTTCAAAATGGTGGTACAAATCTCATGCCCATAAAAGCAACATGCTCGCCCTTCGCCAGTACATGCAACCAACCTTGGAATCCAGTCCAATGCAATACAACTCTATGCACAGATGCCAGCATCAGGGAATCTCGACGTTGGGATTCTTTTCTTCAATGTCCAACTCACAGCATAGCCGTCCCAAGAATTCAACTCTTCTCATAGACGCCTTAAGTCTCATTCCCCAGCCGACACACTCGATTATAGGCTGAGAGCACTGCGTGAATAGCTCAATTACCGTTTCCGTCGCCATGGGTTTGCTACCACCAATAGCATTCTGCAGGTTCAAGCCGTCTTCCACTTCTATCACTGAAGGTCGCTCAGTTCCCTTCCATGGGAGAGGAAACTCCTCGCAGAGCATGTTCACGGCCAGCGACTCGGCGAGTGAAGCATCCCAAGCGTCTAATCCTGTGAGGTTCTTCCAAGATTGGGCAAAACACACAGGTACGCTGTTACTCCAGACTCGAGGTCCGTTGTGTCGGTTGTGCACGTCGTACATGGCTGTGCCTTCTTCTATCAGACCCCACCACACGACGAGCTCAGTGTCAGTCTCATCGTCTCCCAGAAATATCACTCCGTATATCGGGTTTTGCGTTGGCTTGATTCCTAAGTGGCCGCCCACAACGTATCGCTGAGACCCTGTGTAGGCTGCGCGCTGCTTAAGCTCACGGTCCTTGAGGGTCATGTTCACCTTGAAGGGGAAGCTTCCCCGTAAACGGATTTCTGGCTCGACTGTATCTGACTCGAGCAGAATTGTCTCTGTCTGGAAATCAGGCTTATATTCGATAGAGTGTATAGCTAACTCAGTCAGTTCTGCTGTTCAAAAGAGCGCTTGTCGATGCTTGGGTCATTACTCACCATGTCGATCACCGCCGGTATCCAAGTATCCCGACTTCATGCGATCGTGCTCTATCACCATGATAACGCTCGTAGGATCCCGTCGGAACACACCTTCGGAATATGGACTTTCCCCGAGAATAATAGCTGGTCGTGACAGCGTATCCGGTGACAAGCTGCAGTCGAGAACGGCCAGCCATCGATTTCCAGCGTCTATAAGTTCCGTCTTGTCGTAGTTCCAGCGCGTCAATTTGCAAGGACACTTCCAGACGCGAAGGACCAGTCCTTGATCCGTCAACCTGACTCCAAACTTTTCCGAATCCTCCTGTCCTGCGTATGTGCGTAAGTTAAAGTTGGCTGGGCTATCAGCCAAAAAGTGCATTCGTTGCGTTTTCGTCTCAGGTTTGCGTGCTAATGGCCATCTCCACACAAGAATGGACTGATCCTGTGATTTTTTGAGGATCTCCTCTTGTAGTCGCAAGAAAGCTTTGCTGCCTTCACCGTACAGAATCTCCATGTTGATGCCGAAAATGCCCAGTAAGGCGTATGCGACATCCTCGGGGCGGGTTGTTTCTCTCTGGGCCATCCATCCCATCCTTGTGGCCACGTTTTCACGCTGAAGCTTTGTCGATATCCTGCGGTCCTTCTTCGCCTCCGGCTTGTGTAAAAACAACTCATCAATGCCTGTGATTTCACTAATCGTTGAAGACAGAGCATGGCGCTCACCCAGTGGCGACCAATTGTGATCGAAGAATTCCACTTCGTTGGGAGCAAGCAGCTCCTGTAGTGTCCAGCCGCGGGTGAACCAGCGACTCTCCTTCAAGCTGTCGACCAATTCAACCCCAACTTCGTGGAGGAAGACGTCTGAAAGATAGGCATAGCACACTTCGGACTCGCTGTACCAGCGGAACATGGAGTTGATGGCCTCCGAGAGCTCTGCGCTGCTGGACTTGTCGATGCAGCATGTGTCGATCCAGATGTAATTGAGCTCGCGACTCTGCGCCTTTTCGCAAGACTGTGCTATCTTGCGATACCCAGGGCCATTCTTCTTTCGAATCTCGTCCATGCGCGTGGGACTCTGAATGTCATCAAAGAGAACCTCATCATTACCCCACGTATGCGACAAGATGGCGTATTTTTCAGACCCCTCCTCCAGGGTCTCAAGCTGCAGCGTCTTGGTATTGACGAGTCTCATAGTTGCGCGGGAAAAGAATAAAGAAAAGAAAACATCAAATAAGACCAGCCACTAAACTCAATTTCATTCATGAGATTCTCCAGATCCAAACCCAGTACGTAAGTCAAGTTAGGTAGTTTAAAGGGGTGCAGTGCAATTTGTAGTGGCGGAGCACTTTCATGCCATCCGTTGTCGGTTTCAGCCTCGTAGTTGGTCCGCCCGGGACAAGACGAGACAAGGCAAGGCAAGGCCAGAATCCAAGACCAAGGCCCGGGCCATATAATATGACAAGCGAGTCAGGCTTGGCTTGAATACGGATACCTACCTATCTAGGGTTGGGGTTGAGAAGCCAATAGGATTAGTCAAACCCCCTGTGGCAAATCTCGCTGTCAGCTGGAGAATAGGGAATAGGTAGACTGTGATATTATGGGTGGGTTAAGTTAATAAAAACCACATCACAAAAGTACGCTCAGAATTTCGATAGTTTTGGTCCAATTACACGCCGGCAACAAAGCGCAAAGCTTATTTCTCCTAAGTTAGACTTAACCTACCTAAACTACTCCGTACGCTTCTCACCCATGGAGCGTCAAACTTCGGATATATGATGCACGTGACGCACCTGAGACAACCACTTTCTCCTAAGTTGATGCAACGACAACTAAATAGTCATAGTACAGGGATTCACTAATATTAATTGGACAAAGCATCAATCAACTCCTGAAAACGCTGCTTAATTTACCAATCGCTTAATATCATCTGTTATTTATCATAGACAAAGGCTTTCTACCCATAAACGTAACGAGCGATCCATCTTTCTACTTTCCTCTCGCTCAACTCAAGGAGTCAAACCCAAATCACCAAGTTAACAAAATTCCTGACGCCGCTTCTTCCCAGCAAAAAGTCATCAAGTTTCGTAAAAGCATGGCTTGATATACATCCGTCCCATAAATCTATCCACACCTCTAGTTGACCCCTTTCGTCACCATATCGATTCATGATTAATCGATCTTAGCGTTGGCCAGACTTCGAGCTGTTGGATTGCTGAGGTTGTTCACTGGTTTTACACCTCTGTACTTACCCTGTTTCCGGAGGCGCTTACGCGCTACCATCACAGGAACAGAGCTCTTAGTAACCAGGTAGTTGGAGAACGATCCCAGAATGACACTATTGTATGTCAGTTGCTATTGAGTCTCAAAAGTTTGACCGTGATAATGAACTTACCCCTTGAGTGCACTTCTTCCACGACTTCCTATGACAACCAGGGTTGGGTTTACGAGGTCGATCACTTCTGTTATCAAATGTTTTGGATTCTTGCAGTGCAGTACTTCCACGATGACCCTGACCTGAAGAGTTGTCTTTCGCAAAAGGCGGAGCACTTTATCGGTGATTTGCTTGACTGCGTGGCGTCGCTCATCTTCTGCCCTACCTCTTTCTCCTCCTACTCGGCTTGATCCCGCCGGAGAAGTGTTTGGGGTGTTGTTCTTTGACGAATCGCCTCGGATCGAGTTCCGTACGAAATCTGGTACTGCAGACATAGATGGCGCAGCGGATCTCGAGCTGGCAACTGTATTGATCGCAGCCGCTTGCTCCTTCATGGCCTTTGGATCGTCGGGGACCGAGTTATCGGCCCCGCCAATGCTAGTTTCTTCGTCCACGCAGTATATGCACATCAACGTATCGCCATCTCGCAAGACCGTGCCGATGGCCCATTCCAGGGCATGTGTTGATTCGTCGCTCAGATCTGATGCAACCAAATATTTTCGTAGCCGGTGCTGTTCCTCTTCCGCTTGCTGGGCAATTTTGTTGTAATCGCCTCGATAAATCATGCGAATGGCCCGATGAGACTCTGGGGTGGAGATGATGTTTGACATTGAGCATATCAGATTTTGAGCTCTCTTGATATCATCCATATCTGCCTCCTCATCTGAATCGTTTGCTGAGGCTACAGTTGACATCTGGTCATAAGCGGTCTTGGGATGAATACCGCTGCCTTTGTTGATTCGCGTGTTTTCACCCAAAGGTGTCGTGACCTTGATCTCTGGCTCATCGAGCAGAGAACGATATTTTGGTTGCTTCGATGAAACATTCACCCCTAGAGAATCCTTTTAGCAAGTATCGATATATAAGGGTCAAGGGTAACGTACGCTCTTCCTCAGCAGCAGCCAAAAGACTCAATGACTTTCGGCGCTCTTTGTCCTCGCTGGACTGGCCTACGACGTCGGGATTAAGTGACCTGGGAGCTTTCTTACGGCCACGATCTTCGTCATCGGATGAATAAGGCTCATCTTCTTCGCTGGAACCTAGAACTTCGCCGTCAGGACCCAAGTAGTCCTTTACCATGCGGCCACTGTCGCTGTTTTCCCGTTTGCGCATAGGCAGTGTCGACAAACTGCCGGTCGAGTATGCCAAATTGGCGTCGGAAAGTCGACGGTAAGCACTGCTCAAATCCACGATAGTACCATCATCCAGCATAGCCGTGCCGGGATTCAGCGTTTGCGTTATATGGGGTGATCGAGACCGCGATCCCAGACGGTTGTGCGGCGACTTTGATTTTCTAGAGCTGTTACCGCCAAACCAAGAACGCTTGCGGTCGCTCTCGCCTGGAATCTGGAGGCCACTGAGATCCGAATTCCTAAGTGCTTCACTCAGAGCATTTCCAGATGGCTTTTTGCCGCCCTGTGTGTTTCTCTTGGGAAGTTGCTGGCCTGAGTTTCGCGTGATAATATCAGAAAACTGGTAGCCTGCGGTAGGGTCGTTGCGAGAAGCAGCAGCAGCAGCTCGAGGTCCAAACTCGACTGGGTTTGAGGCGGCATCAGAAAAGCTGCGAATGTGTCCAGCAGTGGCAGGCGCAAGAGATGCTTTGGTCATAACCGGAGAGTTTGGAGTTGTGCTGGTCCCAGATGGCTTTGCGGCAGACAGAGGTGTTTCAGTATCTAGCATACTTCGAACTCTGGGCGGAGGAGGAGAGGTAGTGTCGAGCATGCTCCGTACTGGAGCCTGGCGAGGAGAGCCGGGCGCTGGTTGATTGCCTCCGACATCCAACATGCTTCGAACAGGCGACCGAGGAGTAGCATAGGGTGAGGCAGATCGCATGGCGCCTTGCATTGCCGGCTGAGGTCGAGGCCTGTTCTCAAGCAGTGCTAGCACTTCCTTGCGCTCCATGTCGAGCATGGCCTCTATGCTCATGGGTTGCTGGTTATGTGACATGGTGGCGGGAGGATGCGATGAGTATCAACAGGTGTATAAAGGTGTGTAATAAGAGAGAAATGCAGTGGGTGTTGAATGGCGTCTCAGCTGTACACAGGATCAACAATTTGCTGGGGTTCTTTTAGACAGAACTCGAGGTGAATGTAAATGTAGGGCGAAATGGCATTGCGTGGGTTCGAGACTGTGTATTGTGCAAAGTACTGTCGCTTTTGGAATTAAGCGAACAGGTGCTGACTATATTTGGTGACGACGGTTGCTACAAGTCCAGGTAAAACTATCGTGGTCGAATTCGGGTCGATACGTCAGAGGGAACTCGGTGAAGCTGGCCAGTGCTGAATGGCGGCCCAGTATGAAATGTAGTATTCGGTTCGCAATATCGCAATTCGGAGCAGGCGTGCGTTATAATGAATCAGTCTTAATAACTACTCGTATGTGCCGTATGTGCTTCGTCGTGTCGTGTGACGAGAAAAATGAGTTGTGATTGAAGAAGAGGAGAAGATGAAGAAGAGGGGAGAGGAGAAGGTTGATGTGCCGGTAGCCCAGTCCAGTGGGATCCAGGTCTAGGTAGCCTCCGGGGAAGGAGCTCAGCGGGCAGTCCAGCCAAGGCGTGGAGTCTAAATGTTAGAGGAGTTTGAGCCCAGACAAAGAGCGGCGCAGCCTAGACAAGCCCCCCAATTTGGGCCACAGATGTGTGGGAGATCATCGCGTAGTGGGGGAAGCAGCTAGGAATGCCCTGGAGGTTGGGCACTAAGACAACTAGAGTTGTTCTTATTGTGGGAATGATATGCGCGAGGTATCGGTTAAGGTAGTTTAAAGTGGTGCACAGTCACCACCTACTGCACGAGGTTAAATTCTAATTGTCATATCGTCAACCGAAATTATATGTAGATGCCCAAGGAATATACTTGAAACTGTTCAAGCAATGCCCTGTCAAGTGTTTGCAATTGAGATTCTAGCAAACACTTTAACCTTCAGCTAAACGCAATTGCCCCTCATCCCGTTCTTGGCCTTCCTAGTCCGAGTATTCGAGTGATTGTGTCGTCATGTGAAAGCATCATTCAGCCGCGTTTAAATCGAGGTTTCGTCATTAGACAATAAATGCTACCAGGCAATCGAAGCCCCTTCTAAGCTTCAGGATATCAGAGGAGTTAGTCGCCGAGACATAGAACGAAAGAATCTGGCCGCTCTATGTTGACATAGACCTACATTGAGACTACTTTATTTTGGCGTTCTCAGACTCGGAGGACAATTCTTCTACTACCTAGGGTACCCAGTGGATCGATCAATCTTGGCACCCGTAAGCAAATACATAACTGACTTCGAAGAGGAACACCAGAGGTGATGCTTTCAGGTGAATGCATGGCAGTTTAGGGTGTGTCCATGTGTTCTTTATCTTGGATACTCAAACCGGGACGTCACCGTCTTCCTCAGTCACTTCCATCATCCATGGCTACCCGTTCTCGTCTCCACATCCGGGCCCGGATTCTCGGTACCCTCCGTGGCTGTGTCCGCTACCTATTTCCATCGCTTACGACAGACCCAATCAGTGCATCAAGGCTAGGTCCATCATTAGAAGTAACTCCTGCGCCAACCTCCAGGGCTGTAGCAAACTTGGCTCTCTTGACTCACCACAGGCAGATAAAAGCCACAGATTAATTCAGTCGTTGATGTAGCATTGCATGTAACACATCGTTCGAGTTCGCAGATCATCTCATCTTTCATATCTACACCATAGAACACAGCGTGACCCCTACTATGACGATGACTTTTGGATGCCTCTTTTCATCAAATGGCTGGATATAGTTACATATTTGGCACATCTACTGTACAACCCAACGGAGAAAGACCTCCGGCCCTATCCCATCTAAATCTACATCTTCTTCTTGACCTTGAGTTTGTTGGACCCAACGTTCGCTCGGGCTGCCGTACCCAGCTTGTGAACCATCTTGCGCTTCTCCCACACACCCGAACGTCCTTCCACAACAGCAACGATCTCCTCAGCAATTCGGTAGGGGAATTGCTTGCGTCCACTGCCCTTGGAAGGCTTCTTGTTGATAACATCCAGAATCCACTGGAAGGCGATTCGTCGTCGTTGCCTCACGCCCAGAGGGACGGGGAGTTCTAGTGCTCGACCACCACCACCGGCACCCGCCACATTACGGATCTTGAGGAGAGGGGCCACCGAGTCGACGGCGACGGTAATGTATAGGATCGGGTTGAGAGGGAGATGAGGGGCGGGGGGAGTGCCGGGTAGGAGGGGGTATTTCGGGCTGTAGATCGGAGGGGGAGCGGTTCGTAGGTAATTCATGACAATGGCCATATTCTGGGTCAATTGTTAGCCAATTCCCACGGTTCTTCTTCACGGATCACACTTACTCGTTGGGCAACACTGAGCTTACCATCCTTCATGAGGAGCCGAGTAATTTGCTCCAGCACAGGATGGTAACGCTTCTTCATGTTGAAACCTTCCGGCCAAGGTCGTCTAGGCAGACCAAACTTGTGTCCAGGGTTTCGCATCTCAGTGCTATCAGGCGAATCCAATTCAGCCTGCTCCGCTTGAGCAACGAGAGCTTCGGCCTTGTCAGCCGGGGGGATAGTACCCTCTCGGTAAAGAACATCCTCCTGCGCTTGTGTCAAACCACCCTCGGTCGGACTCGATTGTGGGCGGCCACCGTAAAATAATTGTTCGAGTGTCGCATCGTCGATGACCTCTTCGGAGGAGCTGGCTGGCGCAGAATTCACCTAAATCGCAGCCCCATTAGCTGCGAGACATGGGAGCTTTTCTCAATGCCAATTCCTACCTCAGCATCTCCCTTTGCTCTTGGCGGCAAAGGAACATCCACCTCATCCGGAATCGAGACGTCCTGAATCCTTTGGTCGTTGTCAATTGCCTTCGGAGGCTGATCGTTTCCGTCATTCGAGTACCATCGATTTCGAGGAAGAGCGCTGACGAATGGGGCTGGTCGAGGGGCGACAGGTCTCGCCCGGATTGCGAGAGCTCTGCATGCGCCCCATATACTCGTTCTCGGAGACATGACTGGGCTCCGCGGTGCTGACAGCGTTCGTGGAGCGAGTTCTACAGCAGCCTGGTGGCTCTTGTGATCGCTCGATGAACAAATTCGCGATGCAAAACTCAGGTCACCGGTGGAACAATATTCCGATAGTCGTGGTCCCGCTTTAACCTACTGACTGCAGCCACGATGTAAGTCAATTGGCAGGAAACGGTTCAATAATTGAAGTAAGAGTCGAATGGGAATATCGAGAGACCTTCGATTTTTCACCTCGAATAAAAGTTGTTAAAGGTGATATGATCGTCTAATGCTCTTCACTAGAGTGCAATATCCCCATACTTCAGCAATATTGAACTTGGTGGGGGCAAAACGAATGCTCTGAGATAGCTCTTAAGTTAGATAAAAATGACTTGAAATAGTCCATTGTAAACTATTGAACTTGTAGGTTAGATAGTGAAACCGAGTTGTAATAGTTGCTTTCTACCGCGATACTGTCATTGGCATTTCATGTGAGCGATGCCCCCATGCACTGCTCTCCGAAGTCTATCCTTATCCCTAAATTCCGAGACCGGGCTGTTCAAGTAGAACAAGCCACAGACCGTTATAGAACTGCAGCTTCATGTGATACGCTGTACTGGCTTACACCCGGATCGACCGTGGCTGCACCGAGGGTGGGGGCACAGCATAGATTGAGCATGAGCTTCCATATCTAGCAAAGACCACTTACTATATGACACTGTTATCGATTGGCTCTCATTTTACATGGTGTTTGGTACAACGAACTGAACTCGATATATGGACTCCTCACCTCTTCGAACCCTTTTGTAAAAGTCGGCAATAGTGATCACCACGTTTCACTATCAAGAACGACAGTATTGTAGTATAGAATAACCGATCTTTTGAGGCCTCTAGGAAAACCCCGAGCAAGTTCTGTAAAGTCTAAACCAATCTAACTCGTGTCAGGCATACTTTTATGATATTCCTTGTGAAACCCCGTTGGCCGAAATTCTGCGTGTAAATACTCCGTCAAACACCAAACCCGAACGTTCATATCTAACCGAAAGATCCTCCCATTTTCCACGTCATACACATATAGTAAAATCCAATTTCCCCCGCTCTTTGTCCTATAAAATGCAACCCAAATCCCAAACAAAATCTCTGTTGTTACAGCGCTAGTGCGTGGTGACCCTGAACCTCCCTGTTTTGATCGGGTGAGGTTACCAAACTCCGGCTGCTTAAATCGATAAGGAAAGAATAGAAACAGAATGAAAACTCGAGAGAATGATTCCCCCGTTTGTCAATCGTTACTTCGGCCTGATCTAGCAGAAGCTATTACTCATGAAAGGGTTGCACTCTTAGTGACCGTTACAGTAACCATACTGTTGAGGAGGAGAGCTAGTTTCTGATCCAGTCAAATACTTGACTGCACACTCAGCAGCATCTTCTCTGGCATTGTTGATGTTCTTGCCGTCGTACCAAAACCGGGACGAATGGGTTTTGCCATGAACGGTGACTGCACTTGACCAAGCAGTTCTGCCACCTTTAAAAAGTAAAGTTAGCTTGGTCCATAGGATTGGGAAGTTGAAGAGCGTACCACGACGGTCTGAGAACATCTGAAATATGGGTCCTTGGATCCTGTTGCTTTGGCAAACATCTATATTAACAGTCAGTATCAGATTCTCGGAACCCAGGAGATCAGTTGTAGTTTATACCCTCAAGCTGGGACTGCCAATGGCAGTTGACGTTGTCGGATTGAGCCTCCATTGCGATTGCGATTGGTTTGTAAAGAAGAAATAGAATTGAAATCTGAGCTCTTGATCTCACAAGCTGATTCCAGTTGATATGCTTGGCTATATAGACTTAAAAGGCTGAAAGTCGAGAGAAATGTTGGAATGATGTCCAAGAATGGTGATGAACTGTTGATTCCGAACAGAATAATGGGCGACGAAGGCGGTTTATATATACACAATCAAGTCAAGCTGTACGCAGAGGACTATACGGGACACCGGATGTAAGGTTCCAAGCAAGATGGCGAAAGCAAGTATCTTGAAGAGTAACCCAACCGATGATGTATCTGCGAGGCCTGAAGGGTAAGACGAAGGCGAACAGCCGGGTCAGGTCCAGGATACCGGGACAATGGATGATGTGGCAGAAGAGGATTAGATGCCGTTAAGCGGAAAGGGTGACCGAGGCGGCAGCGGGCTGTACGCAGGCAAGAAGCTTGTGTAAGGTCAAGATGCAGATAGATGGCCCAATGTGGGAAGCAATTGGTGATGACTTATACTGTGAAGAAGGATTGGTTCGGAACGATCACAAGAAAAGGAGGAGGAAGCGTCGAGAAAGAAGGTTTGAGGAGAAACTACATATATAAATAGTCAGGAGGATCCAAGCTACCAGACTACCAGTAGGCGAAACGGTCAAAAAAGAAAGACTGAAGTTTTTGCTGGGTGACAAGCAAACTGCCTACGCAACAAGTGCACCATCTATCGGTACATCACACACTAAGGAACGATGGCCCTGCAAATTGGTAGATGGGGCTCTAAGTTGGGTTTGCTTTTTCCTAGCCCCTTGGGGAGAAAGGGTGGGATCTGACACATGAGGTACCGTACAGTAGTTGACGGGTGTGGATGAATTTGCTTTGACCTTAAAATGAGCCGTGCCGGAACCCGTCAGTCTAAGACGAACGAACGGCAACGGCTACGGGAGCGGGAGCGGGTAGAGAGGCGACATGCTGTATGTACTGCAAGACTAATCAGTGATGTATGATACCCAATAAAGGTATTCATGGATGGATGTATGGATCTGAGGCCTAACGAGGCTGACCTTGATCAAGAGAAGCGAAGAGCTGTCAATGTGCGATCGGGACAGGCAGGGGCCATCTGAGATGAAGAAAGAATAAGAAAAAAAGATAGAGGGGCGTGCGAATACTTGACACATATTCGAGGGCGTCGTCAATGGGTAGATTGCCCGCACGTACTGCCGTAGCTCATGGCCGTGGAGCATTCTCAGGTGCAAACGTGCAAGGGGACAGACAGGCGGATGTATACGCGCGCAAAGATCCTTGCAATAACTTGAAGTAGGAGCTTGATTTGGAAAGGCTGAGAGGTACTGTCACGTTGGTCCCAGGCAAGATACAATACAAAAAGCAAAGCTGACAAGGAATAGTCTACGTAGTCCACAGTAGACTATAGGGCATGGCAGGTAGGACAGTCCTAGATGCAGACCCAAACACGTCAAGTTAAAAGCGAGGAAGAGAAAATTGAGGTTTGAGGAGAAAAGAGAAGAAAAAACAAGGTGAGGCTGACCATGACGGAATTAGAAAGAAGCAAGAGGTGGGCAGAGCGAAAAGAGACGACAAAATAAAGGAAAGATATTCCTAGGTGAGTTCAATGATGATGTGCAGGATAAGGTATCATGCTTGTAGATGATGTCGCACACGAGCATTCAAATGCAGGCACAGCAGGTACAGACTTGGGCCTATATGTGAGTTGGGTATGCATACTACTAGATGCAATGCAATGCCTATTGGGGAAGAAGGAGGGGGAAGAGTTGGGTTGTCAATTTTGAGGTGGTGAGAAAACAAGAGTAGCATTTTCCTCAGTTGAGATAACTTCCACGACATCGATCAAGATGAGCCTAAACCTAAGCCCAAGCCTAAGCCTGAGTCCGAGCCTTGAAGAAGCGGAGGCCAGCTGAGGCAAGCCAGCACAGGGGAGTTTGTGAGCGAGGTAACAGAAGGCGACCAATTAGCCAGGATCTGCTAGGATTTGAAATCGTCAAGGATCGGATCCATGTGTAGATGAAAACTTTCCTTCACGATGAGAGGGGGAAACTATCAAGTATCCCTATCCCTACGTATTCGCAAGGAGAGGCGTAGCGTAGGTAGCGTGGCATGGCATGGCGTAGTGTGGCCGGATCGTTATGAAGGGGGCTTGATTTCCCGGTTCTTTCTTTTCTTCTTTCATGTTCTCCTCTTTCGCTCATGTCTCATCTCCTTGACCGTTCGAAAAAAAAAAAATTGACGTTTTCCCGTTTCTTTTCTTTTTCTGGTAGGTACTGATGATGTGGAGTTGACAAGATCACCGTCATAGCGCGTGGCATGGCACCGCCTTAGCGCTTCCTAGGTTCTAGTTTTAGGTAGGTGCAGTTGGCTCTAGGCCCAATTCCAAGGGTCAACTCCTTCCAGCACTTACCCAAGAACAACATCCCGGGAAGGAGGCCGGAGCTAGAGCATGTGGGGGTAACCCAAGGGAAGGTGATATCCGCTGCGCTATAGCACAGATACAGAAGGCAGTTACGTTTTGGCAGCTGGCAAGTGTCATTGTGCCTTGGGCTAGGTGAACTAAGCAGCAAGCTAAACCACCAGGACGCTAAAGAAAGCTCGATGAGATGGACGGATGGTGACATATGACCGACTTAGCGTCAACATCTACCGGTCCCAGTCCCAGTCCCATTCTCAGTCCTTGACAAAGCAACAAAACATTCAGTCCTTCCACTCTCGCTTAGACCAAATCGTCATCTCCTTGTCAGACCAGAGCCAGCAACACGGTTAAACCTCTAATATGCCTGGACCGAAGCTACCAAACTTTCTTTACCCATGTCTCCCACAGTTTCAGTGTTGAGACCATCACCGCGATCATCGTTCATGAATCTTGGATGCCCTCCCTTGGCGACGATTGTCAAGGGGGATGTGGACCCAGTCAAACACACCCAGCACCGCCTTATCAGGATACGTGCGGTATGGTATGTATGGTACAGTAGCGTCTTCACGCAGTCAGTACCCAGATATTAGCCGCGTGATGCGACTGATATTGAGAAGTCCCTGCATCATTCCATTATTCTCTGGGTCGCCTACCCGACCCAATGCCGGCCCGGAACCTCGATGAGCTTGGCCTCAAAAGAGCTTTTTCGGAAGACTTCCACGTTCATGAATATTGTCGTCATTCCTGAATACTCGGATGGCTATATGAGCGAAACTGACTCTTGTATACGACTCACATCCAAGAGACTAGTCTCTTGATAGGGCAGCTGGAGCAACCAATTTCGTGTGCTTCCAGAATTTCAGCCTGGGCTACGCAATAGTGCCGGGTATTATTGCTGAACTTGCCGCGGAACGACGTACCCGCTGCACTTTAAGCGTCAGTTCAAGGCCAACGACTGCCGAGCCCGCTGCGTCCGTCTTCTCGGGACTCTGGTTTGGGGTTGATGACACGCCGGACCCCTGCATGTAGCATGCTCATTCGCCTTTCGGTTGAAGCTTCTCAAGCATTTGTTCAAGGCTACTTGAGCAATACTGGATGGTCATCTTTGCTATAGCCAGTTGGTACCGAATTGTTTGTGCCGTGGCCTTGGCTTTTAGTTCTCTTGGTGCATCGGATGCATATGTTTGTGGTGCCCAGCTCTAACAAGATGGAGTCTTATTTGTGTTCGATATCTAGTGCCCCCCTTTGGTTCAGTCTAAGCCAAGCAGCAAAAGCACCAGTTTGCTTGTCTGAGCGTGCTATCCCTATTACGTCCTATCCCTATTACGCCGAGCTTCTTCTCTCACTTGTTTTCGCTTTCACGAGACAACAAAGCCAAACCCTTACGGAGTTCTACATACTCGAAAACGAACAATGCATGCAAACTTTTAGTGTGACAACTTATACATGTTCAACCCCACGTCATGCACACATCCCCTGCACCTTGGACCACACAAGACCAAATCGTGGTAAGCTTGGGCATTGACCGGTACCAAGTTGAGTTTCGGAAATATCTTGGGATGCCGGTTAGAGAACCCTTTTCATGATACAGCATCTCGTCGTATTTGATCTCGACCCTGCGACGTCAATGCTGCTGGATCAGTCATGTAGGACAAGGGAAGCATTCGACAACCCAACTCCACCAAGAACAGGCGCCCCAGTCCTTGCAGGAAACCTGTGTGACGTGACATTAAGCAGCTCTGTGATCCGGCTATCGGGCACCGGCCGCGCCTATCATGTTTTGACGTTCCACGAGTTGTTTGCTCAACCGCCTCCGTGGTACCCCAGCAGAGGTGAAGCCATTCTTCACCGGTCTGGAGCCTGTCGTAGATCTTCACGTCAAAAGCTGCAACGTGACCACTCATCTGCTTATTTCCTTGCATATTCCAGCCCTGCGCCTCGCCGTTTTAGATAACCATGCCACTGCCCATTTTGGTCATGCATGTTAACAACCACTTCTCAAGAAGCTTCTGGATTCACCTGCCTCTAAAGATTGATAAGAGTACACTAAAAGCTGCGTGTAGCCGTTTGTAGCTTATATCTTACCAAGAGAAGCAAAGCTTGAATTACAATCAGTAACGGCAAAGGTTCCCCAGGGAGTGGCTCGAAGTCTCTCGAGAGCGGAGTAGAGGTTAGTGGCGGACGGTTTGGCCGAGCGTAAGTTGTCCAGACTAACGTGTAACGGTGTACTAACGTACGATAGAATCTATTTTGCTATTTGTTTTACCGGCTTGTCAGCATTTGAAGTGAACACCGGTGGCAGGACCATATGTGTTTCTTGCACGCCTCCTTGATAACAACCATGGAATCTGTGTAAGTCACATGTGTTTGTTATATGGTACACGATGTAACAGGAACTTGCGTACATCTATATCGACATTCTGTTCGTATTGAAGAGGACTCCTATCGATGTCGGTGACTTGATGGAACCAGCTACTCGCTACAAACAAAACAGAGTTGAGATTTCAAACAAGACTCGACATTAGATCAAATAAGTCCTACTAGTGGTTTACGTAGTAAAGAACCAAACCCCAGTTGCTTTGGACCAACCCAGAATGCTTCTTGCATCTAATGCAGTTTGACTAAAACCATCCAAATGTAGGTTCAAGAGTAGAATTAGCAAACGGCATGACCTACCCTGCATAGATGAGCTACGCAGTATACACCAACACTTCCCATACAAGACCATCTGACAATTACGAAGTGACAATGTCAAATATGTTTATAAGAGCAAGATGCCAGAGTCATGGCTAGGACCACACGCGATCAACTCTTGCAACACAACAAAAAACCATGAGACTTCACCGAGTCTGCTCTTCCAACGGCTTAACTTATACTAAGTTTACTGTATAACTACCCTCACAGTGCTGAGTTCTAGAAAGATAGCTTTAGCAACGACCTCAAGGTACTTTACTTGCGAAATAAGTTTAAAGGAAGCTTCCTCTCAACCATTTCGGTTTGTTTCTGGCAGGACTGTGTGTAAGCAGGCAACTTGAAGCCAAGACGGCCAATTCATGCAGATAACGGGATAGAGTATGCAGTTCATAACTTGATGCAGATCCAATGGACGACCCCGGTAGTGACATTCAATCTGCATTAAAGTGATATCCGATGCTGCTATAACATATCTCTTGGTATGGGTAGGTAGCTTAACGTTAGTCTTGTCTGTTGAGCCGCATAGAGATCTAACTTTTCCATGTCACCCATCTCACTCCACAACGGAAATCACGAGTGAATTAATGTCATACCAAGTACCGCGCAGATGTACGTAAAGATCTGCACAGGAACCATTTTTTTCTTCGACAAATAAGGCGGTTTGTGAGTTTATTCTGCTGATTGCAACGTCCATGCTTGGGACTTGGAGAATCGGTACCTGCTTCTCGGACCGACAATGGATCCGCCGAACTCCATATGTCATTCGACAGCCATGATTCCCCAAAACAAAACATCAGAATTGATTCCCCATTGTACGGTTCAGGATACTACACAGTGAGTGCATCAGTGGAAACTGCAGATCGAGAATCTGTCACTATCAATCATCTTCTAGGGGATCAATTGGCTAAAACCTGATTCCAGAATTTTTAAATGCAAAAAAGCATAAACTCCTAGCGCCGTTCGCCAAGCATTATTCTTTAACGAAGCCTACGTCACCGCGAACTCAACACCATGTTCAGCAGCCTCGGGGTAAAAGAGAAACTGTCGATCTCCCCACACAAACTCCACAAATCTCCGGACTCCAGGTTCACTTTGGTAACGAGTTAATTTGAGAGACTCCAGAGTTCAAGGCCCAGGTGCTGCTATCTGCCCTGTTCACGCCGTAGTATCGCCGAATATCGCTATGGGACAAGCAATAATCCCGTCTTTTGGGTCTGTCTAAAGTCTGGGCAGCCATGGACTTGGTTTTCTCGTGACGATGTTACCCTCCCCGCTTCCTTTCTGTCGGGGCGACAGAACTGGTTTAGGTTGTTGTGATCAAGGTATATATATCGGCGTCAGCGGCTCTTTGGGTATCGCTCTTCTGATCATCGACTGTACGAGGTCGTCGACGCATCAATCATGAAGTTCTCACTCGTCCTAGCAGCTGGCTCTCTCGCCTCAGCCAGCCCATCAACTCCAAAGCTGGACTACAACCGAGCTCCTCCCAACTTGTCAACCCTGGCCAACCTTACCATCTACAACACATGGCGTCCACGAGCTCACGTCCTTCCGCCTACTGGCCAGATCGGAGATCCTTGTATGCACTACACTGATCCCAAGACTGGACTTTTCCACGTTGGCTACCTTCACGAGGGCGCTGCTGGTGCCACTACCGATGACCTGGTCACCTACAAGGATCTCAACCCAGACGGTGCGCCTTTCATTCGTGCTGGAGGTTTGAATGACCCAGTCGCTGTTTTTGACGGCTCTGTCATCCCTGTTGGTATCAATGGCACTCCAACGCTCTTCTACACCTCTGTTTCGTATCTCCCCATCCACTGGACTATCAACCACACCCGTGGTGCCGAGACTCAGTCTTTGGCTGTGTTCAAAGATGGAGGACGCAACGCCACAAAGGTTCGAGGTGGTCCTGCGATCCCCGACCACCCCTTCGGTCTCAATGTGACGGCTTTCCGTGACCCTTTCGTCTTCAAGAACAAGGAACTTGACAACCTTCTCGAGAGCGAGCCAGATGTATGGTACACCGTCGTCTCTGGAGGTGTTCAGCAAAAGGGTCCTAGTATGTTCCTCTACCGCCAGTATGATCCTGAGTTCCAGTACTGGGAGTATATGGGTGAGTGGTGGCACGAGAAGGCCAACACAACTTGGGGTGAGGGTATCTGGGCTGGACGCTACGGGTTCAATTTTGAGGTTGCCAACATCTTCAGCATCGACGAGGAGGGCTACAACCCCGATGGCGAGACTTTCATGACCTTCGGTGGCGAATGGTCAGAGGCGCCAGCTCCTCAGCAGGTTTCTCAGTACCGCGAAATGCTCTGGACTGCAGGAAACACCACCATTGAAAACGGAAAGGCCAAGTTCACACCCACAATGGTTGGCAAGATGGACTGGGGACACTCTGCTTATGCCGCTGCTGGCAAGTACCTGCCCTCTGACTCGAAGGCGTCAAAGAAGAGTGGTGCGCCAGACCGATTTATCAGCTACCTGTGGCTCACTGGAGATTACTATGGTGACCTCAAGCTGTTCCCTACCGCTCAGCAGAATTGGACCGGGTCTCTTTTGCTTCCCCGTGAGCTCACTGTCGGCAAGATCAGCAACGTTGTCGACAACGAGCTTTCTCGCGAGGAGGGTTCTTGGCGCGTCGAGAGAAACGAGTCAGGTATCCTTGAGCTCGCTACTATGAAGCAGGTCATTGCCCGTGAGCCCATGGCCGAGTTCACCAAGGTGAAGCCCATCATCGAAGCAGGCCGAAACATCAGCAAGTCTGGATCGACCACCTTCGACAACAACCCCGAGTCAAAGTTCTACGTTCTCAAGAGCTCCATCTCCTTCCCCAAGTCTGCCCGTGACTCGGACCTCAAGGCTGGTTTCCAGATCCTGGCTTCTGAGAAGGAGTCCACGACTATCTACTACCAGTTTTCTAACGAGTCTGTCATCATCGATCGCAGCAACACCAGTGCTGCGGCGCTTACAACCAGCGACATCGACTCTCGAAACGAAGCCGGTCGACTTCGCCTGTTTGACGTTGTTATCGATGATGAAGAGCAGATTGAGACTCTGGATCTTACTATTGTTGTTGACAATGCTATTGTCGAGGTCCACGCCAACGACCGATTTGGAGTAGCCACTTGGGCTCGGTAAGTCTAATCGAATGTTCCACACTGTAGTATCCTACTAACCTGCTTTAGTTCTTGGTATGCCGATTCTACTGACATTCGCTTCTTCCACAGTGGAAGTGGTGAAGTGACGTTCAGTAACGTGACGATTTATGAGGGTCTTGCGAATGCTTGGCCAGAGAGAAAACGATAGATGGATCATGTATTATATGATGTACCGTATATATGACTTTGTAACAAAAGATGAAGATATAAAGATAAATTATTCTATACTTTAATTCAGTTACCAATATGCTCGATTCTTGAAACACTTTTACAGCTTAGAGTCCTCCGTGCGACGGCCCGTCTGATCGAAGCTGATCTTCTTGCCCGAGTTGAGCGACTCCTGAAGAGCACAACCAATCTTGACAGCCTGCACAGCTCCAGACAACTTGAACGGTAGTCTGGTGTTATCAAGAACAGCAGCAGTAAACTCGTTGGCCTCTGTGACGAAAGCGTGCTCGAAACGCCCATAGTAGTCCCCAGGAATCTGTCGTCGAACACCAGCAGACTCGTGCATCTCCACCAAAGTGCCAACAGGGTTTGCGTTGATAGCAAGCTTACCCTCTGTGCCGATAATCTCAGACATATCATGCTGACCAGCAGCCATCATGCGCGAGGAGTAAAAGTAAGCGACCTTTCCACCGTAGAATTCTACCAGACCAACAGCATTGTCAACGTCATTATGCTTGCGTAGGTCTGGTTGAACAGCTGTGATACCAGTAGCCACGACCGATTTGACGATTGAGTCTTGGCCGAAGTACCACAGCGCAAGATCGATGTCGTGAATGTTGCAGTCGACAAAGATGCCGCCGCTGAACTCGGCATAGGCCACGAAAAAGCCTGAAGGGTCGAGCTTATCGCATGTTTGAGATCGGAAGATGGAGGGACGACCGATTGCGCCGCTATCCATTCGTTCGAAGGCATCGCGGTATGAAGCGTCGAAGCGGCGAGAGAAACCGCACATGACTTTAAGATGGGGTTTCTTTGCAGCGGCATCAACAACAGATTGTGACTATTAACGGAACAGTTAGACAGAACCACATAAACTCGACTAGAAGAACTCACAATCTCAACACTCGTGCTAAGAGGCTTCTCGCAGAGAACATGCTTATCAGCCTCGATAGCCTGAATAGCCTCTTCTGCATGAGCAGTAGTAACAGTAGCGACTACAACAGCTTGAAGACCAGGATGCTTGAGCATCTCTTGGTAGTCACTGTAGATAACGACACCTTCGAGATGGACCTTGGCCCATTCGGCTTCTTTTTGAACGGGAGTGAAGGCAGCGACGAGTTCAGCGCGAGGAGTGCGGTTGTGGAAGTTGAGGGCGTGTCGAGCGCCCATGCGACCGAGGCCTGCGACGGCGACTTGGAGCTTTGGAGAGGACATCTTGGAAGAGGAGGAAGAACTCAGTGAGGGTTGTGAAGTCGTCGTTGGAGGTCTTTGAGTCTTTGAGTAACGATGGACTGGAGAGTAGAGAGCTACAGAACAATAAACACGAGCGCCTCTTGTCCCTTATACTCTGAGCTCTCGGCAATCGGAGAGAAGAATAAGATACCGATAGTCGGAGCTTTAGAGAACATTGTACTCTACTTTGTGTCCCTTGGACCCTTTCTGGTCTCTTTTCCCCATATTCGTTGGTGTAAGTCAAGGACCAAGTTGAGCCGATCAACTCCAATACCCCACGTTACACTAGTATAAGCGGTCTGTCTAATATTTTCGTGTAGTTACAAGTTTAACTAGCAAATCGACTATTACACTGAATAAAGATGTTGTTAAATCATCGAGTATTCCCTTGTTGGACATGCAAGTTCGAGATGCAGTCACAAGTGGATACTCCAGATATAGCAAGTAGCTACGAAGATGTCTTTCGGCGCTTCTTACTGTATCTGGACATTATTGATCCCTGTTGTTCCCCCGCATTTCTAGCTGAGGCTTAAGCCTGGCCCCTCCATTTGAGACATGATCGGAAAGATTGGCCGAAGGACAGAGGCTCTGGACATACAGTAGCTTCCCCATTAGATTCGTGTTTGGTATGACATTGGCTGAAGTGACCTTCCCCACAGTGGTGATTAGGAAATTTCCTATTTGATCACTTTGGATTGGTTGGGAAAATAATTCGTTAGAATACTTCGCTACGAATATTCGGTAGAATATCTCAGAAGCAGAGGCGAAGTCAATACGGATTTGTTTAGAATCATTGTTCTTCTAATTCTTCCACATGTGAGTAGCCGAGAGGAGAACGAGGTCCTTTGTTGCTCGTATTTTAATCAGTATACGCGTATAGACTCTAGTCTAGATAATTCTAATTCTGTGATTGCTTTGAGAATCGTATTTACTTCAAGTCCCCTGTAGCATTTGTATACTATATTCTACCTCTTGATTTCTTAGACACAAATCAACATCCCCACGCAGGGAACGAAGTAATCTAGGAACAACAAATAATAATTCAGGCATATTGCACATTTAGTACTTGAATCATTAGAAGGCAGAAGCATAAAAGAAAATATCGAATGTTCATTCTTCAATGTCTATAACTCAAACCCAGCTAAACGCCATGTAACTCCAGATGTAAATCTCAACCCCAAACATCCTCAAGCCACTTGTTACCTTTCTTCGTAGACTCAGCCCAACTCCTCGCCTCAGCATCACTCCAACCATTCTGAACCTTCATCGCCTCCTCAACCACATTCCCAACCTCCCTCGCCATAGCTGCTCTACCACAAAAGTAAATACTAGCACCTGCTTCCAAAAGATCACAAACTTCCTTTTTCTTCTCTTCAACTTTATTCTGCACATACTTCTTAGGCTGTCCATCAGCACGTGAGAAGGCCGTCACAATCTCAAGAGATCCCTGTAGCTTCGCGACAACCTCGGCGAGCTCATCGCGGTAGAGATAGTCTTGGTCCGGGGAACGGCATCCGAAGAAGAGAAGCATTTTGCCAAGGGGCTTTCCGACAGCTTGGAGACGAGCTCGTTCGAGGATGAAACCACGGAAGGGAGCGAGTCCTGTGCCTGCGGCAATCATGATGATGGGTGTTGAGCTCATTGTGGGAAGTTTGAAGTTCGAGCGACGGATGCACGCAAAGACTTTGTGGCCTTTGAGAGCATCCCCTGGACCAGATAAAGCATAAGTGGGAGTATCCGGGCTAATCTCTGGCGGCGCATCTTGGCTGTTGAGGGAGTTTCCAAGAGCGTAAAGGTAATTTGTTGTGATGCCGCGGACAGACTTGCTGGAGTCTTGTTGAAGGGGTGAATTATCAACGCCGACAGTTATGGCTAGTTTACGAGCTGAGACAGTGCTTGAGGAGGAGATGGAATAATAACGTGGCTGGATAGAAGGTAAAGTCTCGACGACGTAAGAGAGAGGTAATTGGTCCCAGATGGTTCCAGGAGCGACGAGATCCAGCAAACGACCCATGGTGACGTGGTTTCTGGCGATATAAGTAGCATAAGCTTCTTTACTCTTGCCCAGAGCCACCAGTGTCTCAGCAATTTCAGAAGAGGGTGCAAATCTCGCCAACTGTCCAACGGTTTCTCGAGACACAGGTGCCGCTACTTCAAGGTAATGACGAAACAGAGCGAGCGCTGACGTCGGACTAGGAATCTTGGTGGAAACACCTTCTTCGAGCGTTTGGACAAGAAGAGGTTTCTCGGCTCGGTCTTTTAACCCAAGGGCCTTTAGAAGAAGCTGGACTTCGTGATCGGGATTGATGGGGTATACGGCCAAGTGGTCACCAGTTCGGTATCGAAGCTCAGCTTGATCCGAGATGTCGAGTTCCATGTGAAGACAATTTCTTCCGGGAGACGTGTAAAGCTCCTGTGATGATTGGACTGTCAAGGGACGGATAGGTGAGTATTGCTTCACGATCTTGGCAGGTCCGGTTCGATTCTGGATAGGCTCTCCGAGGTTGAGATCCATGATATCGAGTGACTCGTCCTCTATAAGCCGGATACTTGGCTCGTATGGAATATCGCGCTCCTCATAGCCCAATTTCTCTTGGAAGTGAGTATAGACATCATCCTTCCAGGACAAAAAGTCTTCTTCGGTACCGCCCTGGGCGTCATTGGCTTTACCAACAGGCATAAGTCTTTGAGCACCAGCTTTATCGAGATGTTCAACCACAACGTCGATGACACGGTTATAGTATCGATAGCTGGTATTTCCGAGACCGAACGCCATGTATCGCAGGTTTGGCAATTGGATGTTGGAGGTTTTGGTGAGCCATTCCCAGAATGCGGCTGTGTTGTCACTGGGATCGCCTTCTCCGTATGTTGAGATGATGAAAATGGCGAGTTTGCTCTGAGGAAGGTTAGCGATGGACTCGGGGTCGTAGTCGCAGAGATCGGCGCAGAGTGTTTGAAGGCCGAAGCGAAGATGGCATTCTTTTGAAAGTCTGTTGGCGAACATCTCTGCTGTTCCAGACTGAGAGCCCCAGAAGATGACAACATCTTTGTCCTGCCACATGTAAGTAAGTACTTCGAGTTGTTGTAGATGTTGAACTTACAGTCTCTTCCAACTTCTTGGCAATATCACGAGTCGCTTTAGGTCCTGAAGAGGCGCCGTTCTTAGAACCCATGCGCTCAAACCAGAGATGATGATAAGGATCTGGTCTATCCCAGGCGATGCCGCGGAGAAGATATGCTGCTGATGCGACGCCGAGGGCACTTAGAGCTGCAACATCTGCAATTGTCTGGGGAGGACCCAGTTGAGAGAGCCGGGCGAGGGCATCTGCTGTGAATACGTTTGTCATGATTGCTGTTGAAGAGAAGTATAGTTGGTTTGATGCTGTAAAACTGCAGAGACGAGATACTGATATTCATATCTATTCCATCTTCCCCATGGGGATTGTTTCTGTTCCTGACTTGGAGATACTAGCTACGGATCTATTTTCCATCTTGACTTACAATAAGAGAATCTGTTCCAATTCGGTTAGTCAAGACTTGGGGTTGTATGCAGCCTCTTTGGAGATTTAGTGGCGACGGGGAATGTTACCTATTTGATGGGTTGTCTGAATGAGGAAAATTGCCCAATTCGGCTGCATGTTCTAGGCGCTTTCGGTCACTCCCGTCCTCAACACCATCTCGACTTTTTAGACATTCCCGATAACCATGGAACAGTAAAAGGAGAAAGAAACATTCTCAAGTTGGCAAGTCTTGAGACTCTAGATCTCTGACATGTCCTACCCCACGTTTTCTTCCCCGCAGATCTCGTCATGATCGTTGGTGTCTTACGGGATCTTTAGTCTATCACTCGGCAGTATTTCCCAAATCAGCCTCTTTCTTCTTGTGCCAGTTATGGCAAGTTAGCTTAGACTTCTCCATCTGGGGTAGCATCGAGGTTTCTGTTGTTGAACTTGTGATAGATCGAGCCAAGTACGTCAAGATCTAAGTATATCACATCTGCCCAGACCTCAACTTCCTCTCAATCACTCCAACTCCTCCAACTACTATCAAAATGTACGCTCAACTATTAGCTCTCTCTACAGCCGCGTTCCTTCTCACCTATTTCATCCTCTATCCAATCTTCCAATACCTTCGCGATGCCAAAGGTCTCCGCCGTTACCCCAACTTCCACCCTCTGGCGGGGATAACAAACCTACCCTTCTGCCGGGAAGCTGTCAGGGGTTTCCGCTCAAAGACTCTCTATGAGATGCACAAGACCCACCCCGTGATCCGCACCGGCCCGAATTCCTTATCATATGGTTCTGTCCAAGCTATCAAGGACATTTACGGCCACGGCACAAAGTGTACAAAGGGAGAGTTCTACGAGACTCTTGCTGGAACACACTATCATCTTGCGGACGTGATCGATAAGGCAGATCATGCGAGGAAGCGCCGCGCTCTTTCTGCTGCATATGCGCTGAAGAATCTTGAGAACTGGGAGTTCAAGGTCGCTGATAAGGCAGAACGATTCATTCGTGCTGCTGATGCTGCTTGTACTTTGCCTCTCAAAGAGGGCTTTACTCGTCCTGACCCTCAAGATCTCAACTTTGACTACCGCGCTTTTACAAACTTCTTCACTCTTGATGCTATCGCGGATATTGGTCTTAGTGAACGTCTTGGGTTCTTAGATCAGGGTCATGATCTTGTAAAGGCTGAGCGCATGGATGGAACTGTTCACCACGTCAACTTTCGCGAGTGTCTTCACTCAACAGCCCGAGCTCAATCCATTCTCGCCTGGACAGAAAAGTGGTATGACCTAAACGTCGAGCTGTCTAAGTGGTTCTCCAAAGACTTCCGCAAGTGGTGGGGTCTCAACGAGGGTTGGAATGATATTGTTTATCATCGTGCGACTCAGCGTCTTGAACGCTACAAGAAGGGAGAGAAGTTACCCGACTTCTTCCAAGCCTTGATGGAGCACAGCGAAGCCAACCCCCCTGGTCTGGAATGGGGCGAGATCGTTGCTGAGGTTTCCATCATGATGAATGCCGGGTCTGATACTACAGCCATCGCCATGAACAATGTTATGTACTGGCTTCTCAAGAACCCATCTTGCATGGCCAAACTCCGCGAAGAGGTTGATTCTGTTTTGGATCCCGAGGAAATCGTCGCTCCGTACGATAAAGTCAAGCATCTTCCTTACCTACGCGCCTGTCTCGACGAATCCCTTCGCATCACGCCCCCAACAACATTCGGTCTTCCTCGCCGCACACCACCAGAAGGTTGGAACATCCTAGGCGATTATATCCCCGGCGATACAACCGTCTCAATCTCAGCCTATGTTACACATCGCGATCCTCAGATCTTCCCCGATCCTGAATCGTACGTTCCTGAGCGCTGGCTTGGAGAGAAAGGCAAGGATCTGCAGCCGTACTTTATCTCCTTCAGCGCTGGAGCTCGAGGATGTATTGGAAGGAATATTAGTTATCTGGAGCAAACTGTGCTATTGGCTAGTGTTGTGCATCGTTATGAATGGGCGTTGCCTTATGCTGAGTGGGAGCCTACGAGGACCGAAGCTATGAATCTTGCGCCTGGGCCTATGCCTCTTAAGGTTTGGAAGAGAGATTTGGGAGTAGATGAACTTGATGAAAAGCACAATTAGATAAGATTATGATAGTAACAGAATGATTGGATAGAATATGCTAAGTTAATTTGACATTTTGATCAATTTCCTGTTCCGACTGTCTCCTTATCATGAAAATGTCCTTAACAAGCTAACACCATGGTTCACTTCGACCAAGACCAGTGACTTGAATACTGATACTTCGATGGAGTGAGAGCATAGACTGAGATATTTATTTGTCCTCAAGCCTTGCGTCTTCCTCTCCTCCTATTGGTGGATGAACTTCTCAAGTATTGAACTTCTCTAGCTCTCAAGCGTTCTTGGTTGCAACAGAGAGAGAAAGGAAATTCGCTTGTCACAAAGTTGGGATTTCTGTAAAGTATTGGTACTAAAAAGCATATGGTAATGTAGATTTGTAGTCTCGATCTAATAAGAATCCAAACGTCTACGATAAAAGTTCACAATTGCCCAAACCCAAACCCTTGACCGTTCTCAGAAAGCTTGTGCGCCAATAATCCAAAGCTCATACCCAAAACTAACGCCTTCCAAAATCCACCTTGTCTGTATCTTCCAACTAGGCCTTGTTGATGTCATCAGAAGTGGCTGCCTTGTTGAGAAGCTTCATCTCCTTCTGGATCTCTCGTGCTCGCTGGACACCGAAACCATGCTGGAAGATCTCTCGGATATCTTCAAGAGTCATTCCCTTAACTTCAGGGTAGCAGAAGTAGATGCATACCCAGCCGAGGATGCAGATGGCAGCGTAGAAGCCAAAAGCACCTGAAGGAGTTGTGTTCTCCATCTGAGTCAGGAAGGTAGAGGCGACGATAATGTTGGAGCCCCAGCAGGTCATGGTAAGCATCATGGTTCCCATAGCTCGGACTTCCATGGGGAAGAATTCGCTGGAGAGCCAAGCGGTGTTACCGATACCTGAGGAGTAGAATCCGACGAAGAAGACCATCGAGATGAGAACAACAATGGCAGACCAACCGATCTTGGCATCTGATGCAAGGCTCAAATCGTGGTTAATGGGGATGAACTTGAAGCAGACGGCAGCGATGACAAGAGCGAGACCCATGAAGGGAACAGTGCAGAGCAAAATTCTTCGGCGGCCAGCACGGTCGACGAGCATGAGGTTAACCCAGGTGAAGATAAAGTTGGTTCCGGCGATAACAGTACCGACGGCGACAGGGTTGGAGAAGCCAACAAGGGAGAAGAGGAGAGGAGAGTAGTACATGAGAGAGTTAAAGCCGCTGAGCTGAGAGATGGCCATCAGACCACAAGCAGAGACGAGGGCACGGAAGTTGGCAGGGACGACATAGAGCTGCTTGAACACCCACCAGCCAGACTTGCCAGCGTTGAGAGCCTTGGCCTCGTTAACATGGTGAGTCAAATGGCGGATCTTGTCCTGAACTTGCTGCTCGGTACCATTGGGGAAGATTCTTCGGATAACTGCAGCGGCCTCCTCGGGCTTGTTATGGTAGATGAGTTGACGAGGAGATTCAGGGCAGAAGGGGAGAAGAGAGGCCAGGATGATAGCAGGAAGAGCTCCACCTCCAACCATGTATCGCCAACCGCCAGAGACATGAGCAAAGGCAGCTCCAACACCGTAGGAAAGAAGTTGACCACCAGTGATGCTCATGTTATCAAGACCAATCATGCGTCCTCTGTACTTTGAAGGAGAACACTCGGCGATGTAGAGAGGCACGATCATGGCTGCTGAACCGACACCGAATCCGACAACGATACGGCCAACAGTCATCTGAGCGACAGTAAAAGAAGCAGCCTGGATGATAGCGCCGATTGTGAAGAGAACGCAGCCAACGTAGATAGCCACCTTTCGTCCATATCGATCAGCTGTAGCTCCAGCGAAGATGGCTCCGATGAAAGCGCCACCTGAAGTGACTGAAGTGATGAGTTCCTTCTCTTGAGAAGTAAGAGTCTTGCCGAGATCTTCGCCGATGTAGACGAGAACGGCAGAGATAATGCCGGTATCGTAACCAAAGAGCATGCCACCAATAGCAGCAGTGATGGAGACTAGCCAGGAGAACTTTCCAGTCTTGGTCTGTTCAATGGAGTCGAGGTCGTCAATGTTGACTTCTTGAATGGAGTTTGGGGAGCCTGTATCTTCGAGATGCTCGAGATGCCCCTTGGTATCTGCCTTGAGAGACATGATAATGGAGTTGTGAAAAGGAAGACTAAGAGGCAAGAAAGTAGTAGAGTAGTGATGATTGTAGATTGAAGCTGATGATGATCTGGATATCACTGGAATGGAGTTGCAAAGGTCTTCTTATATATCTGATGTTATACTCGAAGCACGCCACACCAAGATGTTGGAGTTGGCACAGCTACTCCAAAACCTGATTATCTTTGACTGACAGATAGAAGAGGAATTGCCTTTCTCAGCTTCCCCTTCCCCAGGAAGAAGAACGTGGAATTAACTAACTGACTAGCAACGGCACTGCCAATCTTGCCCCCAGACTTCGCGGCATTTCCAAGTTGACTTTCAAGATGAAATGATTGGTCAAAGGATAGTCTAGACCCCCCGGATAGAACCGTCTACTCCGGAAATTCCCCCAGATGATGCGCATTTGACGAGATTTTGGAGGCTGAAGCTATCCCCAACGCTGGCTAGACCGCGATGCAACCCCATGGGGAAGGGCGGGGGCCTGTTCTCCAGTGACCTTCAGGGAGTCGATCATTAAAGTTTGGGGCTAGATCTGATTAAAGAAATGCGGGGTTTTTACTTTACCAGCTTCGGGGAGAATTGCCTTTTCTACCAACTTTGGGTATTGCAATATATTACTCAAAAGGGCAATTGCCGTTTAAGACGAGAATTCCTCTTTTCTACCTTTTCTTCCTCCATCTTCATCATCATATTCCGTCTTGTTCATTCATGACGTGAGACTACGAACCATGCAAGAGCCTCAGACTTCAGCAACGGTTACTACCAGGCCTCTCAACCCCTGTACGGTAAGTTTGACCCGCCTCGTGGGACGCTATACTAGGGAACTAGGGGTTGACAGTTGCTGTTTCTAGGTCTGTAAGCAAAGGTCAGTCTATTTGGTCAACCGAGGCAATATTGCCCGTTGTCAGTTGCTGTGGTGTCTTGTCTGAAGTAATTGGTCTAACTATATTCTGGTTTTACATAGACATCTCAAGTGTAAGTCTCGAAAGCATAGTCCCTACTCTCCTAGTTACTCACTGGTTGATAGGTGACAACGATAAGCCTTCTTGTGCAAACTGCCGCAAGAGCGATATTGAGTGCGTTCGTGGTTTCAGTGTAAGATTCCGTCATGGGTTGAATCCAAGGTAACTTCTTCCTCCTGACTCTATTCCCACTTACTCACCACCTCAAGCATACGTTCTGGCAAGGCTCTTGAAGCCAAGAACAAAGACTACAACTTCTCACAAGACCAACCATGGGTCAAAACAACCAGAGCTTTGAGTTTTGTTGATGAAACTCCAGACATCATCAATATCCATGACTCCAGCACCGGCAACTTTGATACCTTGGATAACTTCAACGTAGACATCGACAATGTCAGCACTCACTCTTCGCCACCTCTTTACAACCTTCGATCAAGGGACTCTGCTTCATACTCTGAACAAGACAGGCCTAGGTCTGCTACGAATCCAGAAGATACCCCTTCGAATGATAGTGGTCGGCCTTCTAAGAAGAGAGCGTTGAGTTCGTCTTCTGCTGGAGCGTGGAGGACTACTCCTCGATCGAATCCTCCGGACGCTCTGTCCCCTAGTCAAAAGTCAGATAACGCAGGCCCTTTCGCATCACCTGTGCTCGACAATGATATTATTCTCGGTGTAGGAAGTCCCCAGGTCGCCGCTGCACTTGCAAATTCTCGCCAAACGGATCTATCGATACCAGTTGATCATGTCGCCGAAGCTATCTCCGGTATATACCTAGATACGCCGAGATGGCCACTCGAAGATCCGCAAGAGGCTATGCTGTTTTACAACTTCATTCATGTCTTGGCTCCTCTCTTCGACTTGTGTGATAGTGAGCGACACTTTGCTACCATTGTCCCTCGTCGAGCCGTTATCTGCCCTCCTCTCATGAACGCAGTTCTTGCAGCCTCTGCCAAACGACTGAGCAGAGTAGATGGTTTCGATGGACTAGTCGGCGACCGTTATCACCAGAACTGCCTTGATGCTCTTATCCCAGCATTATCCAGTTCTGCTGCTGTCATGGATGAGAACCTTCTAACAGCAATTGTGATTCTTCGCTACATGGAAGAACTCGATGTACCTCTTACCTCGGCCGACACTGCAAGCGAGTCCCATCTGGTCGGCACTAGAGTCTTCGTGGCAGCACAGGAGAAGATTCTCGACTTTACTGGTCTGCGACGGGCGGCCTTCTGGGTTGCTCTCCGTCAAGAGATACACATGTCATTCATGCAAGCTCGACCTGTTCACCCAAATTTTGCTTTAGAGGATATCTCTCGCCTAGTCCAGAATGACGACACTTGCTGTACCTTTGCCAACCTGACCATCCTACAATGCGCCGCATGCCTCCGTTACTGCTACGGCTCCGAAGACCAGAGCTTCTCGGCGTGGGAGAGATTACAAGAAGCACAAGAGAGATGGTGGGCTGAAAGACCGTGGCACTTTCATCCCATGTACATCAACGATAGCGACGATGTCCCTGGGAACTTTCCACAAGCGCTTTATCTCAACGATGCGGTTGTCACGGGGGTGCTTCATTATTTATTGATACAGGTTCTACTTGCAGCTCATAATCCTCGGACGCCGAAACTTGGACCTGGACAGGCTAAAGCGGCTAAGACGATAAACGAAGAGATAAGAAAAACGGTAAAGATGGTTTGCGGAGTAGCTGAGGTAAGTCGTCTTCTTTCGAGAGAAAGACATGTGCTGACGATCATCAAGTCGAATCAAAGAAATCCAACAGGATATGCGTATGACTCCCAAACCCTGGTTTGATCTTTGGCTAACAGTTTCTAGATATGCTTGTTTAGCCATCACAATGGCCGGAGACCGATTTAACAATATGTGGGAACAGGAAGCACTATATAATGTCTTGCAAAAGGCCGATGTTCAATTTGGTTGGCCGAATCGATCAGTGTAAGAGTACCAAGGAATTCAGACAAGGCCCATTCTAACGCACAATACAGACAAGAATATCTTAAGGAGGCATGGGGCTGGACCGAATCACCTGTAAATGTGATCTCAGGAATGCCTATCGCAGGAATGCTGAACAGTAATTTGCAATTAGTATAACGAGCGAGTAAATGTTATTGAAACCAATGAATTGAAATCTATTCTTCTATGCTGATACAACGTGGCTTTTATATATATATATGAATATTGTTTAGAAGGGAATCTTGACACCAGAAGATCGGAGCTTCTGGAAAACACCCTCGGGGTCGTACTTCTTGCTAGCAGCACGAAGCTTAGCAAGAGCCTCGTCACCGACAGTGGCCAAAGGATCTTGGCTAAGATGAGCATAGTTAATGAACTTCCATTCCCAGAAAGCATCCATCTCCTTAGCCTTGGCCTCGATATCAGCCATGTAAGCCTGTAGCAAAGGCATGGCGTCCTTCTCAGCTTGCTCGCCCTTGGCAGCCCAAGTAATGAGGAACATGATACCATCACCCTCCTTGGTGTAATAATCAAGTCCCATGACGTTACCGCCATTGGCAACACCCTTGTCGGCGATAGACTTGGTGATAGGTTGGAACATGCAGAGAGTGTTGAGCTCGGACGTATCACTAGGCATAAGAGCCTCAAGATCCTGGTTGAGCTTGTCGTACTTTTCGACAACGTAAAGAAGAAGCTCAGCGTTGGGCTTGAAAGAGCTAGTGAACCAGATGTTTCTAAAGTGAGGGGGTTGACCAGATCCAAGCTCCTTGGTAACAACGCTCAGCTTCTCCGAAACAGTAGTATCGGTCTGAATATCGGGGACAGCGTAGTAAGCATCGAAAGCAGGAGGCTTGACCTCGCCCTTTGTGTTCTCGATAGCAGCGTTGAGGATGGTACCGCCAGCAATGGCAGGGAGGTAAGCCCAGTAGACGATGCTGCTGGAGTTCTCGTCCTTGGGAACGTTGGCAGTAAAGTCGATGAGGGCGTCGATCACGGCCGGGCCTGACTCGGGCTTGTAGAGGAGGTTTCCTCCCCAGACGACAGCCTTGGAGCGATCAACGAATTCGATGGGGTACATATCGATACGGGTGATGAGACCGAAGTTACCGGAGCCACCCTTCATTGCCTGCCAGAGATCGGTATTCTCATTGGCGTTGGCCTCGACGATTTCACCGTTGGCCAGGACTACCTGCCAGCCAGCTACTGTGTCACAGGCCATTCCCTATAGTCTATGAGTTTATGTAAAGAGTCAGAGAGGTGAGTTGCTTACATGAGATGCAGAGTAGAAGGAGTTTCCTCCGCCAGTGACGAAGCCACCAACACCAACTGTTCCGGCACGGCCACTTAGAAGCGTCAGTATCAGAATGGTGCAAGACTTGAGTCGTGTTACTTACCCAGCAACAGCGAGACCATATGGAATGAGGGTATCATAAACATCTTGCCAGTGACCACCAGGTCCTACTGAGACAATGTTCTTCTCTTCATCGTATGTTGTACCATTGATGTAACCAAAGTCGATGGTGATGCCCTCATCAACCGAGTTGGACAGTTCAAAGTTACCATGGCCACCACCTCGAATACCAAACTTGCATTGGTTCTCGGTAATAACTTTCATGATCTTGGAAACATCCTCGGCGTCTGAAGGCAAGACCATACAGTCTGGCTCCAGAGCAGCACTAACAGACCAATAAGAGTCTAGTCGGTCATTCCACAAAGTCTGATCTCTCGTGACGACCTTGTCTCCAAGACCGGCTTCGCTTAACAGAGCAGCGCACTTGGAATTGGTGTTAGTCATGATGTCTGTATGAAGAGGATAAAAGAGATGATCAATGCTGATAAGTCATGCAGATGCAGAATGATGGATCAAGAGGCACGAAGGGTGTAAATAGTGTCAAAAGCACTCGTCCAAGCGTCTCGATCACCAACAGTGTTTCAAGTATACAGAAAGGATCTTCAACTTACGCATTGTTCAGGACTTTGAAGAACCTTGACACCAGCGGTTGCGCTCAAGGCGGCTCTAGCAGCGATATGGTCGAGTTTCATTGTTGCAACCGTATGATGTATGAATGGAGAGGTGAAAGGGATACCCTCGATGTTAGCAGTAATGATATTGATGAAGGAAATAGAGAGAGGTAAGGATCTACAGGTCACGCTTGGAAAGAGAGATCGTCTCTTTATTAAACAAACACTACTGCGGAAATTGATAATCCTTTACGGATACTGGAGTTAAAGCCGAAGGGGCAAAGGGGAAGCTTGGCCTTCCCACAGATAGAGGAGACGGTAATACTATTCCTCATATTGACTCAGTTGTCTGTCTGTCAGAGCAAAGCATAAGGATTGAGGTGAACTGCCACCGTAAGGTCCCACTGGAACAGGGCATATACAACGGAGGAAGATATCTACTTTAAGAATGGCAAGTCTTGGGTGTCTCGGACCTCGTCGAATTAGCTGCAGTGTCCTGAACTACACGTGGTAGAGAGCATCTCATCTGACTTATGAGAGTCTAGGACACCGCCAAGGGCTGTTTCGGCACTGTCCCTCGCCGTACTGATGCGCCTGCAGAGAGGTTTCGATCATCCTTGATGGAAAAGTGATATCTGATATGTTGTAAGAGACCTCGGTTAGGCCCCGTCTGGCTAGTCGGAGCACCTTGATAGGAAGGTTGCAGGGCAAATGAGCTCTTGGTACCCCTGTATTACTCCACAGATGCGGCGCAGGCTCAAGTACCGGGGTCTCTGAAGATATTCTACAGGGGTTGAGTACCGTAGATGTGGTATGTAAGTTCTATGTAAGGGCCTCGCATAACAGGAGAAGTCAGGTGATGAAACGTTGTTGATAGACCCTTATAGCATGTAACTTAACCATACAATTAACTCTCTAACGAGCCCTCTTTTATTCCGGTCATTCATGCGTTGTCTTCTTATTCCCATCAGCCTGATTTTCTGGAGTGAGCCGAGGACCGAGAGCAAAATGGCCCACATAGCTCTTTAGTATTGTCGATCAACTACATCCTTACCGGCAACTGATCTTCATCAATTAATTCCCCAGGGGCTTTTATTCCGTAGCCAAAGTCACGGGAGTGTCTAATTCCGCTGGTTGACAGGTGCTTTGACAACACACAAGATTCCTTAATTAATTTCCTGGGGCTCCAGATAAACGAGGCGGGCAGTATAATGAGGGGAGGCTGCTGAGAGAGACAAGAGAAAGGATGTAAGCCTATTGTTCATCCATTTGGGAAGGAGAATAACGAATAGAGACAGGAATAACTAGTCTATCCCCTGATCAGTCTCAATCGTCAGTCTTGGTAACAGGGAAGTCGATGGGCAGGGTATATCCTTGGCCATATCGAACATCTCTACTGGGCGTCGAACGATTAGGATTGACCTGACCTGAACTTTACGTTGAAGGAACTTTTCAACTTTTCTCTGAGACTTTTTCGTAAGTGAACCAGTGACGTATGGATCGGAAATCGGAATGATTGCCTTGAAGAGTCTCCAACTCGCAGACGAAGCCTCGAATCATAGGCTGTCGTTGGTTCATCTTGGTATCCTTGCAATCTCCTGCATGAGTAATTAACACACATGAACTACTCAGATCGATAATCCCGAGCAAAAGTAAAAATCAAAAAGGGTGCATTCATAATGTTCTAGAAGTTCAGAGATAAGGATACTGTTACACTGTCATATAGGGCTTTGCATAAACGGTGTTCCCGTAAACGTACCATTCAAACACCTTAAAACAAAGGAGATATAAACTCATTTAGGTTCGCTCCGAATACTCCGACAGAATCCTCCAGCCGAACGAACCCTCTTGGCGTCCTGACGATCCTGCTTCTTCCAAAGTCCCTAGCTTCCTTCGACAGTCCAAAACACTTACCTTTTCAGGACTTAGTCAAGACACGTTTCTTCATGCATACATGGAGTGTCTTGCTAAGTTAAGTTATCTGTTGACTGTAACTGGGCCGAAACACTCGGACTGTTACCGTCACTGGCCGGATCGGCAGCCCATGCTTCTGTAGCTACCTTATTCATGGGATCGAGAGTGCGGAATAGGTGAGATCTTTAGAGAGGAGACAAGGATGGTAGGTGTCTTGATTCCTGAGACTTGGCTTTCGTTTGGGTAAATCCCCCTGCTGGGACTCTTTGTAAAGGCTATCATCGTGTAATAGCGCCGGTCACTCGTGGCGAATAGAGGATACAATCAGTATAAACACCCCCGTCATTTGAATAGCAATGGAGAAGGATTTAGAGCCGCGAGTTTCATCTAAAATAGTCTGCTTCTCCTCTTATACCCAGATCTTTCTCTCTCTTCTCCCTCTTTCTTCAGGTCCGCCTCTAACTCGATCTCGACAACCACACTCCTTTATATCAACAAACACTCGAAAAGATGACGACGATAGACGGTGTTGTGGTGCTCCTCCCACCGCCGGAGGGCTACGTGGTGGACTTCGACAACCCGGCGAGACAAGGCATACCGGATGCCTACTTCATTGCTGGATTTGGGTTAGCGATCAGTTTTCTCTTCTTCATGCAGAGGATGTATGTCAAGGTGTTTCTTGTGGGAGGTCTACAGTTGGATGATTGTAAGTTTGTCTCAGTCTGTTGGTTCATCGAATCGATCGAGTTTGTGGGGGTACTGGGATGTTGTTGACGTGATGGGATCGGCGTTGACGAGATGAAAATGAAATTATGCTGACCACTTGGATAGATTTACTCATATTATCATATGTACGTGCATAAACACAGCAGTCACTGGTGTTTACGATTACACATGGCTTATACAACGAGATGATTGTGGGAAAGATGCTGACTGACACTCACAGTTAATGGCTGTCACGACAGTAGCATGTTGTATTCGTGAGTACAATTTGATACCCCTGTGTCCAGAGATCTAATACTGACAAGACGATAAGACATGTTTGCTGCAGGAGCTGGTGGTGCTCACGCTTGGGAAATACCCATCTCGACATTTAACATATATCTAAGGGTTGGACTTCCTTGAACCTCAACTCGAATACAGTCAGCAACAGAGCTAACAATGAAGTAGGACGTCTACATATCCGCAGTAATATACGTCCCCTGCGGTTCTCTCGCCAAAGTCGCTCTCCTAATCTTTTACCTCCGCCTCTCTCCCCAACGATGGTTCAAGATCGCCGTCTACGCCTCCATGGTCTTTATCATCGGCTACACCATCGGTCTATTCTTCGCCCTCTTACTCGCATGCGCTCCCATGGAAAAGAACTGGAACGTTCTTGTTGAAGGAACTTGCGTTAATCTTCCAGCACTTTACTTTGCTACGGCAGCAGTCAACATCGCCAGCGATATCCTCCTCTTCTTCCTACCGCTTCCCATGGTGTGTCAACTTCAGTTGCCTTTTAAGCAAAAGATTGGATTGATGGGCATCTTTACGATTGGGTCTTTGACTGTTATCACGTCGATTGTGAGAATGTCGCTTTTGCCGGGCATGTTGCAGAGTATGGACTTGACTTGGGTTATTGCATACCCGAGTATCTGGATGTAAGTGTTCCACTGGCCTCATCTCTATGTCACCTATTCTGACTTCCAATCTAGTATCGTCGAATCAAATCTTATCATTACATGCGCAACGATGCCAACCCTTCGCAAATTCTTCAAACACGTCGCTCCCAAACTCATCGGCGAGTCTCGCTACGGCAGCAAAACAGGACGATCTTCAAAATACGGCAAACCAGACACAGCAGCCTCCAAGCACTCGATCCGAGGAACGTTCGGACCACCATCATCTCAGAACCGACGTAAACGAACAAACTATTCACAATTCGACGAAGAGAACAGTCCACCAGCTGACGAGTTTGTCATGGGACCTGTCAAGGGTGTGGGACATAATGTCAGTGCGAGTAGAGGAAATGCCGACGATACGCAAACAGCGGCTGGATGGGGAGACTCTGATTCAGAGAAGGGGATTGTTGAGGGGACGATTAAGCCGGCCATTATGCAGACCAAGACGGTCACGGTGCAGTATGAGCGTTCGCTATGATACCAAGTAACATGATTTGGGAGGGAGTTTATAGGCAACGGTAATGGAGGAGGTTCTGTTTATCACGGTCTTTGCAATTCTAGATACCACCAAGCAACAATTCCTTTTGTATTATATATAGTCTACAGTCGTTGAAGAATACTAGAACTTCCAGCTTATTCTGCTTGAGACAACTCATTATAAGTATGCATTGTAGTAGGCTAGTTCCTGTAGCAAAGATCCATCCATTGGTTTCATATCCCGTATTGGCTTTTGACCGATCTAATCTTTGAAGATCTGATAATAGAAGGTTTACTTACTAGCGGTTTAGTTCCCAGTTGGAGGCGTTATACCTTAGTTTGGCAGTTAACGCAGAGCTAAAGGGATGCTAAACACTGGCGGCTTATCACTTGAAACCACAGTTGAACAACAGTTACTAGAAGCCTCAACTCTGGACTTGTTTCTCTCTGAAAGAAACAAAGTAATGTTTCTCTATTTCTCTTACCTATTCATATTGATCATAACTCACCGCAATCTGAACCCGATCGTGAGGCTTCGCAAAGAAAAAGCAAATCTCGATTCTGACAACAGAGCTCATTTCAAAAGATCAGCGCTCAATGTCAAAGCGCAAGCTCAACTTTGGGTCACGACAGAACCAGGGACAGGGACATGAAGATCTGATCAACATCATTCAATTGAATTGACTTTCGGGGCTGGTCGATTGGAGAAATTGCCAAAACCTGAGCCTCGGGTTTGCGTTGAACCCTAACATACATATGGCAATCAATGATCGTGACCTAATAACAAGTATTTGCGGCCCAATGATGACCCTTGATCAATGTCTAGTCACTAGCTGATCGACAGCCGTCGGTTCGGTCCTAGACTGAGTTTTTCCTCGTAAAACAACCCATTGAAAATCTCTCACATGAACCTGGCGACGGTGTCACAGGCTTTCTCTGGCAGTCTCCGTAGGATTCTCTGGGGACAGGGTCTGTAACCTGGTTACGTACAGCGACAGGCCACATTAGGTGCAGGGGAAGATCTCAATGTTACAGAGTGTAGATCTTGGCATTCAGCCAGGACAAGGGTTAGACTCCAGGGGGGATACTCACGTTCACATGCTTGCAGTTGTAACAGTGACTTTGACCCGCAAATCTACGGAACCGATATGAGTTTTGAAGCGAGAAGATACTTACGAATTACTCTCTACAGCTGCAGTGAGAGAGTCAATACTTTGTCACCCTATAGGAAGAAAAGATGTATACGAAAGAACCAATTGAACCAATGACAAGACAAACTAACAAGAACAACTCATTATCATTTACTCCAGGGTATGTTAATTATCGCTACCAATACAATGACTCTCCTAAGCCCACGCCTCCTTAATCATATCAGCCGCTTTCTCACCAATACCATAAGCAGGCATTTGGGTGTGTCCGTTGTTCACAGTAGGCATGATAGAACAATCGGCGACTCTCAGTCCCTTGACACCGTAGACCTGCAGCTTCTCATCAACAACAGCCTTAGGGTTGTCCTTTTTGCCAGCAGCGCAAGTTCCACTGGCGTGGTAACAAGTAGTAGCGTTGTCCTTGACATATTCCTTCCAGTCATCGCGGGTCTTGTGCTTGTGGTGAACCAAGTCAGAAGGCCACGAGCCCTTGACAATGTCCTTTGTACCAGCACCTTTGACGATGATCTCGTTGCCGAAAGCGCAGGCCTCGGCGAGGACTTCGAGGTCCAGAGGGTCGGAGAGGTAGTTGCAGTCGACAACTGGGATGGCTGTAGCTTCGGCGTTGCGGAGGGTGACGGTACCGCGGGACTTGGGGGCGAAGAGCTCAGCGATCATGCTGAAGGCGTGGTTTCCGTTAATAGGGAATTGGTCGAATTGCTTGGGACCGCCGTAGCATTCCGTAGTGAAGAACTCAACCTGAGGCTGCTTAGGAGACAGACCCATGGGATCGCGACCTTCCTTTCGGGGAGCGTTGTTCCAGATCTCAGAGTCCTTAAGACGCTCGTCGATACGAGCATAAGCAAAGATACCGAAGGGGAATGCAGTCATGGGACCCTTCTTCTCCTCCTTCCACTGAGTAAGAGCCTTAGCCAGGGCGTCACCGTGGTAAACGAGGGAGTCAGTTGTGATGCCCTCCTTCTCAGTCTCGTAGAACATGAACACGATCAAGTGATCCTGGAGGTTCTTTCCAACACCAGGAAGGTCGACGAGTGTAGTAATACCGTGCTGCTCAAGCTCCTCCTTAGCACCAATACCTGATCGGTTAAGAATGTTAGGAGAACAGTAAGCTCCTCCACTGACGATAACCTCCTTAGCAGCCTTGAGCTCAACAACAGTGCCATCAGGCTTGACAGCACGAACACCAGTAGCCTTGAGGTCACCATTGGCGTCCTTCTCGATAACAACCTTGTCGACGTGAGTCTCAACCATGAGGTGGAGGTTGTTTCTGGGCTTTTGCTTGGTGATGAAGTCTGCACTTGTGGTACGAAGGCCCTGGTGGACTGTTCTAACTGAGTGACCGCATCCGTGGGGATTCTCGCCTGTAGAGAACATATCGTGGTCCATGGGGAGACCCTTGGAGACCATGGACTCTGCGATCATGTTGGAGATGGGAGCCAAGTCATGGGGCTCGGTGTGGACAAAGCCTTCATGGCCGTGAGATCCCTTGGTCTCCTTGAACCAAGGCTTTGTGTGAAAGTGCTCAGCCTATTCACAGTCAGTCCCTCATTTCTCGTAAAAGCTTCATCTCTTGCTGTGACGTGGTTGCCACTGTTGAATGTGTCCGGTAGTACATACCTTAGCCATGTACTTGAAAAAGTCCTCACCGCTCCAGCCGGGAAGGTTCCAGTCATCGTAATCTTGTTTCTGTAGACCATCAGTATGTTGGACATTGCTAACACGGAACCATGAACTTACCATTCCCTTGACCATCAAGGTACCGTTGCATCCTGAAGAACCGCCGAGGAACTTTCCTCGACTGAGCTTAACTTGACGGTCATTGACACCAGGACCTTGTGTAGAGACAACATTCCAGTCAGTCTCCTTGTCAAAGTTCAGAGACCATCTGCCGAAGTGTCAGTCTGAGTTTCTCCTCGAGTGGCAAGTGACTACTTACCCTCCAACCATGTGGACGTTCTCGAGATGCTCATTATGCTGACCCGCCTCGATGACGAGAACCTTGACATTGGGATCTTCGGCAAGACGTGCAGCAACAACGCATCCAGATGTGCCGCCACTGTGATGAGTTGAGTCAGTAAACTGTTGGTTCTGATATGCATTATCACAATGTCTGAGCGATTTAGGCCAAGACTTACCCGCAGACGATAAAATCATATGTTGTTTCCGGAACAGCCATATTGTTGGTTTAATTAAGTAGGTGATTCGGGTCAAGGGAAGAGTATAGTACAGTATAGCTGGGGGAGTGTGAGGCGGAGATGTATAAGTCAAGAAGACCACGTCTGTATGTAGGCGTTTAGATTTCTCTTATATGTGATAGCCTCAGTCTAGTCCCACTAACGTATTGACCACCGCCTATACCATCGACAAGGAAACGAAAGGAAGTGGTGCCACTGAGCAACCTTGTCCTTGTCCTGTGTTGCCTCGCCTTACCATTGAGGGGGGTTTCAAGGGTTCATAAAAAGGAAAAGGATTCGTAAAGATGTAGCAGAGATATGCAAGAGAGATCCATCAAACCAAACCGAATAAAGACTCTGGGCACACTTTCGTTTCTCTACGCTGTCTTATTCCCTTAGCTTGACCCTTAGCACGGCCGGTTTCCGTAGTTCCTGACCTGACAAGGACCCTTAAAGGGTATCGGACAGTCTCAGTTGTTGAGTTGAACCAAAAAGATGCATCTCTGCATGTGCTATGCTATGTTATGCTAACTGTTACATGGCAAGGATGGGATGTCAGGAGCCAACAGACTAACTACTCCTGTAGATACTCTACTACTCAACAGGTAGATATTGATCAACTAATTAGGTGCTGTAGCCACTAAACTTGACTAAACTTAGCTGAAGATTGTCTCCATCTCGGAAACCCTCAACGTTTCCCCCCAGGTGAACCAATCGGGGAAGGCCCCTCGACTTATTCAGTCTTTGATCAACAACGTTGCATTGCGGGACGAAAGAAGCATAAAACCGCCGTCAAAGCCGGTCCGGAGACTGCAAAGACCGGGTCCGTGGCCCTCCTAAATCCCCTATTTTCACGCATAGCCGGAAGTTCTTGAGCTCTTGGCTACAGGGGAGTTGACTCCATCAATACACATATATAGAATCCTGTTGGTCATGCATCTTCGGCACTTGACAGTCAGGTTTGAGGCGAATGTCTCAGCTTTGATCTTGATCTTCCAGAAAGGAAGAACAGAAGAAAAAAGAACAAACAACCAACAGACATAAAAAAGCCGCTGACGACGTTGCATGTACGTATATCGGGGGGTAGAGGCTAGGGGTTAGCGGCTTGAAGATCTGCGCGTCTAGCGAGTTGAAAGGCTGAGTTTAGTTCCCATTGACCCAATTCTCCAGGCATTAGACGCATCAGTGGATCTGAGCACGTCCTGGATTACTTTTCTTATTTGTTCTAGCGGGGGCTTTCATCCTCTTGGCATTATCATTTCCTTTGCTTTTGCTCTGAATCCGTACTAGAAGCAACCAACAGTGACCGTTTTCACTATTAACTCTCCACAGACGGCGTTGATCTCTAAACAGGGTCTCGAGTAATGGCAATGCACTGACTGAACTGAGGTTTAGAGGGCAATACCCGTTGCCGTAACCCTTGTCTCTATCACTTACAAGGGACCAACCAACACTGTGGATCTGCACATGCAACGACCAGGTTCTGGTGAAGAACAAGGAGCAGAACGACAGGAAGGACTCCAAACGAACCGGAAAAAAATGGTTCGAGATTACATTGCGACTTGTCTGGAGAAGTCCAGGGTTCAAGGATCACAGGCCAGAACCGAGTAACTGTAACAAGTCTGGAGTAGTAGTATTGCGGATTAGAGTACACAATGACAACTCCCTGATACTTTACCTAGACAAGCAGGTAATGAACCTCATCAATCCGATATAGACCAATAGCAGTCGACTAAGTCATGCACTCAAGGTTGACCAGCTTCCGATCCACCGAATCTCCAGTTTATTTCCTTGAAGGAAGTGAAAGTGCCGCAGCGGCAAGGAGGCGAAGGATCCATCCATCATGATCGAGCGTCAGGGTAACAGAAAAACTGTCTGCTGAAGCCCAAGGTGTCAGAATAAAGTGATCTAAATGCTAGTCTAAAATGGCATAAACTGACTGATTACTTTGTCCTCGAGGCTCTTGGCGGGTAGTTCTTCTGACACCCTGACGTCGAGTTAGAGTCTAGGTCGCTACCCTCAGACGAGGCAAGAAAGGCAAGGCAAGACCACGAGATGGTCAATGCCTCTATGAAACTCGGCCAAAAGGGGGCGTGAAGAATCCTACGACATAGTCATAGTTACAGACACTACCTGGTACCTCGATACGTACAGTCGTAACTTGCTCTCCGTATGGGCGACAGCTTCGTTAATTAGTTAATAACATGGCTATGCCTGCTATTTCCAGGAGACGCCATCGTTGCAATTCCCGAATCACATAAACGTGGCTGACATCTGCCGTATCACTTACATTAACAAATGCCATCGCTGTCTCCATCCTGCATCTTCGACTCCTTCAAGTTCAACCCCATCACTCCTTTTGCTTTGCTTTACCTCGTCTTGCCTTAGAGCACTAGTCAACATGGCAGCCTCTCCTTTTCAAACAGAAGCCTGGATAGAATACGGCCTTGGAACATTGGTCCTACTCCTACGATACTTTGCAAGATGGAAAACAGTTGGCTTCAAGGGATATCAAGGAGATGACTACTTTGCTCTTGTAGCGTTAATTTTCTGGACAGTATGTCATCACTATCTTCCACTCTCAACCTCAATTGCTAACTAAATCTCCAAAGGCAGAGTTGGTCATGTTGGAACTCATCGGTAGGATCATTAGACATTGTCTCTGTTGGTTCGCACAACTAATCCCTACAAACAGGTCAATCTGGCACCAACATTGGCGTTACCGACGAGATGGGCGCCAACATGTCAGCCGCAGAAATTGCCAAGCGAGAATTCGGCTCCAAGTGTCTCCTAGCAGGATGGAACTTTTACGTTACTCTGATCTTTTGCTTGAAAGGAGTTATGCTCTGTCTTTACGGCCGCATGACGTACGCACAACCTGTCCTTTTTGTTGTTAACATTCACTAACATAGTTTTTTATAGACTTGGTCTTTGGCAGAGAAAGATTGTCATCTGGACACAGGTCGGAACAATTCTCGCTTACCTCAGTGTCCTTGCTGCTATCTGGGGTCATTGCACGCCTGTTGAGAAGAACTGGCAGATTTTCCCCAACCCTGGTGGTAGGTCTTTAACCATCTAGATATCAAAAGCCTAAGGATTAACCATAACAGATGCTTGTACACTCGCCGTTGCCAACTATCTTACCTTGGTTGTCTTTAATGTCGTGTAAGTTCAACCTCACTCTCGCCCTTCTCTAGCTAACATGATTAGAACCGACGTCTTTATTGTTGCCATCCCCGTCCCTCTACTATGGGCAGTCAAGCTCAGCGTTAAGCGAAAGATGTTGATCGGCGTTCTCCTTTGTTCTGGTGTTTTCATCATCATCGCAACACTACTTCGCTGCATCTTTTCTCTCCAGTAAGTTCTTCAACTCCCTAACTTAGCTACCGCTCTAACGATTTAACAGGGACATCAACGGTATCAACACCTCGACCATCTGGGCCATCCGAGAAACCTTTGTCGCCATCATCGCCGTCAATGCCGCCGCTATAAAACCTCTCTTCTCCGCCTCCAAGTGGCTCGTCTCCAGCAAGGGAAGCAGTCGCGACAAGGGAGGCAGCAGCTACGTCCACAAGCATGGTCACGCTCTGGCGACCATCGGAGGCTCTGGAATCACTGGAAGCTCAGCGAACCGACACCAAAACAAGAAGTACTTGGCGCATCTCGACGACAACTCAAGCGAGGAACACATTGTTGGAAAGCCAGAGTTTATTTCATACAACAAGAACGAGGTCAGAGCTGGAAGTACGACAAGTGAACGAAGCGACACTCAGGATGGCATTATGGTTACTCGAACATACGAGGTTTCACCTGGAAAGTCGACTCTGGACGTGTAAGATTATCAAGTACTTGGGTTATGGAGTTATGTAAAATTGGAGATACCAGGGACTATGTTCAAAAGGAACACAAACATATACACAATTAATTTAATGGGTCAAAATACAGCATCTTGATGCTTCATTTCATGTTATCATTTGGCTTCTCCAGTGTCCATCTCAGCTCAGTCGTCCTAGTGATAGCTCAAGATCCTTCAGCACCAAGTCTCCGCATTCATTAGCCATTAGCCCCTAGAATGGAGTAATCTTGACCGGAATCTTAGCTAAATGAAATCCATAAGGCGTAGTTAGTGCTGTATTCCTTCTCTGGACCTCTGTAGTTGGTGGTTGGTCAACTAAAGTTCACCAGACTTGTCTCGGCAGTCATTAGTCTAGCGCCCGTCCAGCTGACAAGGCGTTAGCCTAGTGAGCGATAGCAATAACAGTCATTAGTTATGTCTAGTGGCCTCTAGTTACGTTACGATACGTTACGAGGTTCAGCAGTCTCAGGTCTCTGAGCCCCTTCACCTGTACCGTCCAATTACCGTTTAGTTTCCCCTGAATCATTCTTTTTTTGCCGCGTCAAATCCGGCTGAAGATCTTTTCCTATGACATGATTCGGGAATAACTTGGCACCTTCAGGCCTTCGCGTCACTTTTGCCGTAGAACAGAAACTTACAGGGGAACCTGGCTAGTTCAGCATGGGGGTTGGAGCGCGGTCCGCAACTCTCTTTTACAGGGGAGGGAGGAGAACCTTTTTAACCCTAACAACTTGCTGATATCCTGGCCGAGCGTTTCTTCCCTTCGACCGGAAAACTGGTAAAAGATCAAAGAGATCCTATCATATTAGAGTTTCGCCAAAAAAGCAATTAAGACATGCAGATGGCGCTTTGCCTGCCACTGAGATACGAAAGAGAGATCTTCAACAGGGCTTCAATACTCCACGTGCTTCGCAATCGAGTGCAGGCCAAGATGATTTGCATGCCTTTTTCGGATTGATGCCATATAGTCGGTGTTTGTTCCTGCCAGCTTGCCCCGGAGTTGAAGCTGTTGATCCAAGACTGGCTCGAGTCAGTTCCTATCATGATATAGTCATGTGTATACGAACGCGTCCTTGGCCACCAGCAATGTTTCATTTACGAGTCGTAAAGAGAGGCTGTCGTCAAATTGTCCGGATGATCAACATGCCAAGTCCCTTGGTGGTTGGTGTTGTTGGTTCTGTCGATTCTTTCGGATAATCACCCGTAGGATCTGCCATGAGATCTGGAGGCGCAATCTCATCACCCTGAATGGCTTGTTTATTACTGATTCCCTTGTCTCGGACTTCGGCAAGGCGGTAGATAGATATCCCTGACGCCTCTTTATTGCCTCATCAGCTCGCATCAGCTTGTCCCTGACTGCTTGGCTAGCTCGGGAGAAGGGATATGTCACTCTGCCGCCAACACCGCACGCTAGAACTTCTAGTTCTTATGAATAGCCTCGTAGTGCTTTGGGAAGATGCTAAACTGCGGACCATATCCTCCTGTAATCTCGAGGCTTACGTTATATGCTTACCGCGGTGGCAAAGTTCTGTCCTCAATCAGTATTCGAGCTCGCTTGGAATGATTCTGCTTTACCAGACCGTGGGTTACAAAACAATGAGCAAGTTTATAAGAGCTAATATATAGATGTACATGATAAGAGATTTCCAAGCGAATGTGTTTCTTCCTCCCCATCAACAGTTGTTGATGGCAGGGTATATCCGCCAACTTATCCTTCGCCTTCTAGAGAACAAACAAAACTATGTCCTTGGCGGAACGTCCAGCCAATTCAAAGCTCCTCTTAGTTCTTTCCAGCCTTCTCAGCACCGCTAAACCAGCTCTGAATAACAGGCCAGTAGGTGTAGTGCACGTAAACATCCGCGACGGCAGCGACCGTGAGGCCTACTTTAGCGTATCGCTTGCTCTGAGGAGAGAGGTTGTTCCATTTCGTCATGAGGGAAGTCGGAGCGCTGCTAGCAGTAATATTCTGCTTGGGCGAGGTAGTTGAGATATACCTGCGAGCGCCCTGTAGGGCAGAGGTGGAGAAGCGGGTGGTGATAGTGGGCATCATGGTGTTTTGTGGGGTTGAAGTTGACTTCTTGATAAAGTATTGAAGTTTGTCTGCTGAAAAGGATGTTTCTTGATGCTGATGATTGATTGATTGTTTTGTATTGTGTTTTACAACTTCTAATCGAGTTACAGATATCCTATATATACATCGTTGACCAACATGACTCTTACACCTAATACCGTTATGCTTAACTGTTAAGCCTAACGACCCACCAACGCCTCGCTCATAAACATAATCAACATTCTCTATAGTCCAACATTACACATAACCTTATCAACCACCAGGCCTTTTTGGTCGATTCATCGTCAGCGGTTTGAATGGTTTTCTCAATCGGTCCATTGACGGTGCCGGTCCCAGACCCACGGGTCGTCTTACACCACCGTTAGGCTTAGCCGACATAAATGTGGTCGCATGAAGACTCGAAGCAGGCTTGTTAGGCATTTCTTCTTCGGTGTTCTTGTTATCTTCTTCTTTCCTCGACGGAGGTCGCGGTGGCGAACTAGAGAAGCAGGAGTACGGTTTTCGAGGACCGCCGTCATCCACCTTGGGCACGTTAGGCTTCGTCAAGGGTCGTCCGGTCGGCAATTTGTGTTTCGCCAATTCTGGATCAATCGCTGGTTTTGGGGGTGGTAATGCAGAGAACCCGGCGTGCAAGCTGTTCTGTCGCGATAAAGTTGCCTGATACCGAACCTGCGCAAAAGACTTAGTCTGTTGCGGTTGGGGTTGAGGCTCAGGCGGAGGTTTAGGTGCATTGGGTCCTTGGTTAAGCCAACCAAGCATACTTCTCTGACCGACGCCCCGTTTGGTTGTTCCCTTCTTCGGCCCTGGCTTCGAGCTGGCCGCCTGCGCTGCGCTTGCTGCAGCTGCAGCATCCAGAGCGACTCTATGAGCTCCGGCAGTTGTAAAGCCTGGCAAAGCAGAGACAGTGAAATCAGATGCCTGCTCCATTGTTGTAGCATACTCCCTCTGCCAAGGAAGCTCATCCGTCTCGTCGTAAGAAGTAGTAGGTTGCGCCACACGCTGTCGCTTCGGTGCTCGAGAAAATTGTCGACCGGTTTCTTCATCGTACCTATCCACGTTCTTTGGGTCGATAGGGTCAATTGGGAACATATCATCTTCGATGGAGGACATAGGAGGGAGCTTTCCAAAAACTGTCTTCTCAGACGGGGCATCTCGGCCAAGAATTTTGGCAACACCTTCCACGACTGCTCGGTCGAACGATGGGCCCTTTTTGGCGAAGACCTTGGACGCGAACGGTGCAACGAACGGTGAAAGCTCGACTTTGCTACTCATGCCTTGAGAGCCATATAGTGGACAGCTCAGATACAGCAGCGATTGTGCTCGTGTCATTGCCACGTACAGAAGACGCCTTTCTTCGTCTGTATCTTCTGATCTTGAATGAGGTATCGATCCAGTGTAAACGGATGGCACAAAAACAACAGGCCACTCCAATCCTTTTGCTGCGTGAATCGTCGATATCGTGACTAGAGACTTCTGGTCCTTTGTATCGCCCTTGTTCTGTGCGTCCGATGCGAGCGATACATTGGCCAGGAAGCGGCCCAGCATATCATCATTATTCACCTGATCAAGGTCCTCGATTTCCGGAAGCGCATCTTCTTCTGGAGCACCAAAGTCTTTCATGAAGTCGGTCACCAAGTTGATGAACTCCTGAACGTTGGCCCATCGCTGTTCGTGATCTTCCGTGTATTCTTCCTCTAGATACTTCTTGAAATCGAGGTGCGTTAGTAATTGCTCTAGCAGATTTACCAGAGTAACGGGGCTACTCTGGCTAATTTCGCTGGCTTGTTTTTGTAAACTCGTAATAGTTCGAATAAGTTCCGTGTTGAGCTTTTGTTCCATCTTAGGTCTGATGTTGGCTTTGGCTTTGCGGTCGCCTCTGCAGTGTTTCAGAATCAAAGTCCAGAGACTCATGTTGGACTGTTCGGCTTCTTCGATCAGAGACTTGACTGTTGCCTCTCCAATGCCTCGTCTTGGTACGTTGATGATTCTGGCGAGCGCATCGTTGTTCTCAGGCTGGTTGACCACTCTGAGGTAGTCAATCAACACTTTGATCTCTTTTCGTTCGTAGAATTTGTGCCCTCCAATCATTCGGTATGCGACACCAGCTTTTCCCAGAGCCGATTCGATATGCCGGGAAAGGGCGGCAGATCTCAAGAGAATTGCGACATCTTCAAATTTGAGCATCTCCCCAAACATCATGACCGCTCGCTTGATCTCTGAAACGATCCATTCACCTTCAGCAGACGAGCTCTTCAGCATTCTGAGTACCGGTCGCGCTCCCTTAGTATGCACCGGCAGCAGAACTTTCTTGTATCGCTTCTTGTCTTGCTGAATAACATCAAGCGATACATCCAAGATGGCCTGTGAAGATCGGTAATTTTCTTCCAGTGAAATTTCGTCTGTGTTTGGGTATTCTCGCAGCAAACGGAAAAGGTTTTTGACCTCGGCTGATCGCCAACCATAGATACTCTGATCGGGGTCACCAACGATCGTTATTCGTCGGTTTGCTTGAGCGAAGAGTTTCATAAGCTCGTACTGGATGCCGTTGGTGTCCTGGTACTCGTCGATGAGGACAGTCTGAACATTGGAGACGCAAGCCGGGTGGTCTCGAAGTAACTCAACGCATTTTACTAGAAGGTCATCGTAGTCCAGCAGGTTTGATCTCTTGAGTTGAGCTTGGTATTCGTCGTAACATGTCCTGAGCGCGGGGTTCTCCTTTCTGCCTTTCTGCGACGGAGGTAGCACCGCTGCATTTGGGCCTTTCGCTTTCTCTTTGCTAATCCATGATTTTGCATGTTGAGGTTCGATGCTGAGGCTCAGCCTTTTGCAGATTCTCTGAATAATTGCCCTGGAGTCTCCATCATCTGCAATACCAAATTTCGCCTCCAATCCGATTCGGTTTCCGTATATGGACAAATATCTTCGCGCGATCGAGTGAAACGTTCCAAGCACAATTTTCTTTTCGCATTCTTCGCCCAGTATTTTTCCAATTCGCTCTTTCATCTCCCTGGCGGCCTTGACGGTAAATGTTGCGACGACCACATCGGAAGGGCGATAGCCGACTTGCTGGATAAGCCATACTACGCGCGATGTGAGGGTGTGAGTCTTTCCACTTCCGGGGCCAGCGAGAATGGCGACAGTCGATGCAGTTGATGTTACGGCGCGGCGTTGCGCCTCGTTCAGCGATTGAAGAATCGCATCTTGTGTGATGGCGGGCATGTTGGGTACGTGGACGAATCCACGGAATGATGTCGATCAGTAGAGGAGAAAGGTATCATCGAAACATACAGGCCCATGCGAAATTTTCGAATGGGATAAATGTTGCTTGAGGTTTCAGTTATAAGTGACCGTGGTTCGCTGCCGCTTTCGATCGAGGGGCGCGTTAACGGAATGGCCCATCAAGGTCCTGCGACGCGCGAAAGCTCGCGATGTCACGTGATCAGCTTGGTTGGAACAGGGTAGGTCTCCTTCAAATCATCCCAATTCTATCGCATTACAGCTTCAATCCCTATGAATCAATAAGACCACTAGGCTCAATGTTCATTTTGTCTTTCTATGTCACATGGCTCTAGGTATCCGTACATGTCTTGAAATTGAGAACACCAATAGTTTGTTGGATAATCACTTCGTTTCTTCACCAACTGCCATGCTCAACAACCATCCATTAATCATAATGTTTCCGTCTGATATATCATGCTGCTCATCACCACCCACTTCACTTTCACATTACTATGGTCACATTGCAGATACGCTAAGACCCTATTATCACTATCACTATCACGGTATTTGCATCAGTCACCGCTAATCAGCTACAAAAGTTCGTTGCGACCGTGATTCCCACTTTGGTTAATGATCGTTGAGCAATTGGGATACGGAAAGAGTACGATGATCGAGTTGACTTGAACTGTGAACTTGAGACCTCTACTGATATTAAGCTCTCACGCTTAACTAATTGCCAAAGAACATGCACATGAATGGGTATGTCATACAGTCCAAGGCGGCAACTCAGTATTGTGGATCAACGTTCACTTACACGCAAGCTGGGTTTACACAAGACAAAATCCTCACCGCATCGAAATATGTTTTAGCTTTGTATCATTGTTCGACATGGGAGTTGTATTAAGATTGTCACGTATCCAGCAAGCCGTCACCAACCATATCGCTCAGGTCACTTTACCAGGGTAGTATGAAGTTATAGTCGTGCGATAGTAGTGCGACTTTACACAATAGGCGCCGAGACCATCACTTCTATTCGAGGGCATCAACAACGCCATCGCTCTAGCAATGCCGAACAACCTGATGTCACACCCAAGAACAAGAATAAGACCTCATTCGAAGATTTCAGCGCATCACATGATGAGAAGCCGAGTGGGAATATCCGACATGGTCCAGGGCCCGACAGCATGGAAGATGCAGGCAACACGCACAATTGGGCCTCAAAGCAACCCTAACGGCTTCGCCTATGCCGTTAGCTGAGTGATAGATCAACGGTTTTCACCTATCACTGGTCAGTAACGATGTGCAGATTCAGGAACGTGAAGTTTAACCCCTCTTGGTGATGATGAAGACCCTCACCCTCGCCTTCACTCAACTAGCATGGATCGCCCCGCCCCGCTCGGAACCCTTTAATGCCAGAAACGACAACCATAGAAAAGCTTTAAAAGAAAAGATAAAAAAACGCTGCAGTGTTCAGTGTTCAGATCCCGGCATATTGGATTCTCGAACCAATTATCAATCGAGATATGTGGATATCGGTGGTTGGTGGTGGTAGCTCAACACCAATCAATCGCTAGCACACTATATCGCCCAGCGGTTACCCATCCAATCACGTCTTGTAGATGGCCTCGTCACACTTCGGCCCTCACATATCGCCTGCAACCACTGTTGCCATCACCAAGGGTATTGAGCTATTCTCGGGCGCCTCCTCATGCATGCGTCTGCGATTCGACCACTTCCAGAGGACTGGCGTTGCTCCTCCAGCGACTCAGCATCCAGCCCTGGATAGTCCAGCGGCTAACGCATGGTGATGGACGATCATGACCCAGCCCGCTATATACCTCGTTGAGACCGCAAGTTCCCTCTTCCGTGCATGATGTTCTTCTCCTAGTGTTTCGTCTCATTGTGTTCAGGAGGTCACATCGCACAAGCTGGATCCTCCATAAAGAATAAGTGTCTCGCCTTCGACCTCGTTTCCCACGATGCTTCTTGAAGGTGCTCGCTTGTCTCTATTGCCCGGCCTGCTACTACTACATCTGTCACTCTTTGCAAGTGCTCAACCTGGTCCTCTTCTATCCTCGGTGCTCGAAGCCCGGGACACAGACAGGCCTATACCAGGACCTGTAGATACAACATATCTTCCGGCTCAGATCGGTGGTATAGTTGGAGCATACGCCGTCTCATTGGTGCTGGTCGCCATAACATTGCTTGCTCTATCCAAGAAGCGCCGCGAACATATATCAGCTGGAATCGACGACGCCGACTTCGCTGTCCGCAAAGACATTGTCAGCCCCGACTTTCCGCCAGTAGCGCCTACATCTCTGAATATCATCACCGACCCCGAATTCTTCAAGCCAGGCCTTCCGGATTTTCACGAAGGTGGTAATCCGTATATTCACCCGTCACCAAACTCGAGCATTGGAGCACCCGGTACAAACCCTTTCGTGGACCCTCGCGTTGTCGCAGTAGATAGAGTCATGGCTCAATCCCAGCTTGAAGACATGTACAAGCACGTGCTTGAGCATGAGGATGCAAAGAAGAGAGGAGTTGTATATGAGGTTCCTCTTCCTCCCACTGCTCACCACCAACCACGACCTTCGGCATCTGGATCGGCTTTGTCCCTCAAGTCTTCGACATCGTCACCCTCAAAGAGGGAGAAGAGCAAGCCGGCGACTCTCAACCTTTCAGCTTCTCGTGAGGAAAAGACCCAGTCAAGGACCTCTTCGTTCCTCTCAGCCCTCCGATCTCCTAAGAAGAAGGCAGTTAAGGGCATGAGCATTTCATCACCTCTCATGACCCCCCAGACTGGTGAATTCCCTCGCCAGGAATACCAAGAGATGAATGCAATTCCTCCCCGGCAATATGCTCCGGCCGCTCCGCCTCCGGTCCCCACCAACCAGGCCCCATACGGATCGCCGGCTTTCCCGCCCAAGGCCCATGCGTCCCTCCCAACCCCGGATATCTCACCCGAAAGTGTCTTGAGCATCGATGAGCGTATCGGAAACCAGCTCCCTCCTCCTGGTCACCAACGACAAGTATCATATGCTCCTTCAGAGCGTGATCCTGAGTCCGCCACTTCGGAGCACTCTCAGGTACCGCTTGTCGGTCTGCCATCTTCTCCTAAGCCTGGTGCCCGATTCCCGTCCGGGACTCTCCCATCTCTCCCTGCATCGCCCAAGCCTGGTCAGACCTTCCAACGCGCCAACGCACCATCAGCTGTCCGCACTGGTGGTTCTCTGCCTTTGCGTGCCTATGAGCCAGCGCTGGCCTCACCTAACACCATTGCTCAGACTACCAAGCAGACAGTGTTTGAGAGGAAGGGACCACTATCGCCCAGCGGAGCAATGACTCCTCATACAGCTGGTGCCGTGCCGTACTCACCTTATCAACCCTTCACGCCATGCATGCCAGTGACACCGTCACTGATTACCAAGGACGACCGAAAGAGGATGAGACGCATGGTGCCCAAGACTCCGACCCTGGAGATGGTACAGAGTTCAGATGACGTTTGGTAAAAGAAACAGGCTGGTCGGTCGGAGTTTGTGAGATGATTTACGGGGTATTACACTGCATTGTTTTCCTAAGATATCACGGGTTATGAAAGAGACGGATCTTCCCGGTTCAGTCAAATGAAATGCTTAGAGCTAGCCCACGGGCTCGCGGGGACTTATTAGCAACGGCCGCAAGGACCAGAACAACTTTATTCGCATAAACTCCTTTTTTGTATATCACATTTATTACTTTCAGAATACGGATTCGGCTTAGATTGAATTGGCTTTCGATACATCCCACAGTGTGTAGAAATGTTTCTCCTGAATACAACGCGTTGTTTATTCTCCCCTGATCGATGGTCGCTAATCGGGGACCAAACAAGCCATTCAAGCCATTCAATGCAATATCATATTAGAAAGCGATAAGCGTCGAAACTAACGACTGACGCGAGTTTGATCTTCGATATGGATAATCTGGTTCTAACCTTTCAAGATCAGGAGTCAAGGGTTTCGGGCAACAACTGTCGCTTTGATCATTTCGTGGCGGCGGGGCGACCTGGGAATAGTTCGCCGTGGCGGTCACTGCTGAGCGGTAGGGCAGCTGAAATATCCGGCAGCTAAGCAAAATACGGAAGAAAAGGTCGCATTTCTTGTTCAGCTCGGGTTCGTAGGCGAGGCAGGCAGGCAGGGCCTGGACAGCTCGGTATTTGTATGCTGCTATCCGTCAACCAGATGCAGTTTGCCGCAGCGATGGTTGTACAAGACAGTAGGTCAAACATATAATGAACTGACTTTCAGATCAGCTCGGGTTCCTAGAAACAAGGCTTCGCTTGCTATTGGCAGCCGTTGCCATCAAGTACCTGCCCAACGATACTCAGCTGCATCCGCGATGCCGGGATCCCGTCGCTTGGGTTGTGACTACCGCTGGCTGGAATGTACAAGTTTTCGTCAAGCACACGAGGCAATGAATGTATGGGCGTGAGACTCGCGTGGCTGGCCCGAGACAAGCTTAGTAGGTAGTGCCACGGAATTGTTTCCTCTCGACAGTGTGCTGTAGGACACTAGTTATCTCATGGAGATAACAAGAAGTGCGAAAATAGAATCGATATCTGCGCGTAGTGATGACTTCATCCTCATGATACATAGTAATTGTTGGGTATTTCATCGAGTAATTGCTTTTTTGAAGAACAGACCCCTGGTTCTATTCTTGACAGGCAAGGGTCTTTCATTCCAATCGATGCAATAAAGTTGACATGTTCCTAGTGACAACCGATGAGTCTAGACGGGGCGCACAGTGTACGTTTCGGGGAAGCATTGTCTGAGACAGAAAGTCGGGTGGGTGACAGAAGAACCGTCGTCCAAGGCTTAGACTACAGGAATAAAATTGGCTAAGTGCTCGCCTAAGCCAGCATAGGATGACCAAATTATTTCGTCTCTTATAATCTCGGGATCAATTCAATTCCTCTGATGCCCTGGGGAAAGTGCACCAAAAAGAGGGACGGTGACGGAAGTGTACTGTGTTGGATAGATTGCTAAAACTGTATAGTCTAGGCCGTCAATCCTCCATCTTGCCCCCTCCTCCGGGGACGTGTAGTGTCTCAGTTGCTGGATCAGATCCTCGGCCGCCCCAATCAATAGTGGTTTTACACACTGTATTATAGCTACCAACCGCCAGTGAGTAAGTGTTCGGTTACAAAATGGAAGGTGGAACCCACGGGAATTCGTCACTCGCTTGACCTTAGTATCCGTATTTCTTTAAAAGAACGAGCTTGGCCAAGCGCGGACTCGACTGGGCGTCACTGGGCTGATACCCGGTTACCATCGTACGATTTTCCGCCCTCTCCTCAAACTGAATTCCTTGCATCCATCGCTCGCCTCCGAATCTTTGCTCAAATTGCACGTTCTTTTCACCAGCAAAAATATCAACCGTCGCTTGCCAGTCGAACCATAATCACCAGACTGCGCTGCTCTTCCCTTGCTGTGGAACCCCTGTACTGTCCTTTCTCACCTGTCAAACATCCGGCAACACCCGCTTAATCATTCGATCACTGAGGCATTGAGACACCATCACTGCTCTCTGGTTACAGCACGCCCTCACCACCGACTCTATACCGACCGATCGACCGTCTTAGCATAGGCTAGAGAGGCCTGTAATTGATCACTGACCCTCATTCAGCACGGTCTTTGCATCATAGCTACAGTAGCTGTCCCTGCGCTGCGCTGCATTGCGCTGTAACTGTCGCGATCGCGGCCAAGTCCACTCCACGTCCGGGACTCAATTCAATCTGCAGCAATAGGTAGTCGGCAGTCCATCAGATCCTTGCTATACCAGTTGGTAGCATTGTCGGCCAAAGTCGTCGTCTTCCCGAAAGGCCTCGATCTCTAACGGCGACTCCTTCGGGGTCACCCAATTACTGGGTCAATCAATCAGCCCATCGCTACTGCATGGTGCTGGCCCATCATGCCTGGCTCTCACTTCTCTGACATGGCCGACCAAGAGTCCAACGGCCTTTATGGTCTTCAAGATCCGAATCTGGGCTTTGTTGACGATGGCTCGGTCGTGAAATCCGACCCCTCCTCAACCTCCCTGCCCAACGATTCCTCCCGCCCCCAGACCCAGCAGCAATACTACGGCGCTGCATGGCAGTTCACCGGCACGCCCCCTTACGACTCGTACGATCCATCCAGCAGTGCTCCTCCAGCTCAAAGCAACTACCAGACCTCTTGGAATTTCAACCTTGGTGATCAGCAGAACCCTCAACAACTGCCAGTCTCTACCGGAATTGACAGCCTTGCGGCAACCACCTTCAGCCCCGAATCCATCTACGCCGCTTCTGATCCTTCGCTCGGCCAAGGAAATTTTCCAGAGAATCTCGCTCTTCAGCCCCCAATTATTAGCCATCTTACTCCTGCGCTGCAGGAGAAGCTACGCAACATCGCCATGCCACCTCATCTCCAATATCACTCTCCGAAGAGCGCCTCCAGCCCCGACTCAGCAAACGGCGAGCTTGTCAGGAGAGGGCTCCTCTCATCGCCGGACCCTGCTGATGGATCTTCGAAAGCGTCCCGAAAGCGCAAGTCTTCCGCCGACCCTGAGGATGACGAGGAGGAGGATGATGATGGCGACCAACCGGTGAAGAAGACCGCTCACAATATGATTGAGAAGCGATACCGAACCAACCTGAACGACAAGATCGCCGCCTTGAGGGACAGTGTTCCCAGTCTCCGTATTATGACCAAAAGTGCCCGTGGTGAGGATACGACTGAGGATCGTGAAGAGCTTCATGGTTTGACTCCGGCTCACAAGTTAAACAAGGCCACCGTACGTTGTGCTTTTCTGATGAGGTGATTAATACTAATCGACAAACAGGTTTTGAGTAAAGCGACAGAGTATATTCGACATCTTGAGAAGCGAAATAACAGACTACTTGATGAAAATGGTGCCATGCAAGCCCGAATTGCTGCTTTTGAAAAGTTGTTTATGGCTGGTGCTATGAATGGAGCCATTAGCCCTCTTCAGCAACCGCCCACACCTATTCAGTATGCCCAGGATTCTCAACAATTCGGAAACTCGTCCATGCCATCACAAGAGGGTAACGCGCAGCCTGGTGGTATGATTCAAGTCCCTGACGATATGAAGAGGATCATTTCAGCACAAATGGCCGCTGGTCAACCATATCCTGTCCCCCAACAACAATACAGAGGCGGCAACCCTGCGCTCATCAGACAACAGCAAATTCAGCAACAGCAGCAGATGCAACAAAATAGATGGAATAATGCCGGCCCTTACTTCGGTAAACTTATGGTTGGCTCGCTGGCTGGTCTTATGATCTTGGAGGCGGTTCGTGAAGATGAGATCAGTAATGAGAAGCCAGAAGGCCGTGGCCTATATGCCGTACCTTTGCAGCTTCTTAAGGCTGCGTCGTCAAGCCTTGACCTAAACGTTGCAGGCTACCATCTCCATACCTCGCTTCGAGTTATTCTTTTGCTTGGAACATTCCTCTGGGTGTTCGTTCCTTCACTCTTCTCACAAACCCAACAGAAGCCTAAGAAGCCCGAAGCTGGCGTCCTCCAGGCTGCACCATCACTTGCTTCCCCGATTCACGTTCGTCGACAGGCTTGGCTCACTGCTATCCAGACTGTCTGGGTTCCCCGCCACAATTTCTTCCTTGAGGCTGCAGCCCTCATTCTGAAGACTCTCAAACTCAGCCTTCGCAACGCCATTGGCATCCACGGTTATCAGGCCATTACTGGTTTGACACAAGAGCAGGAGACTGCCCGAGTTCAGGCCTGGAGCATTGCTCTTGACTCACAGTTGGCTGGTGGTGATGTTGAGATCAACAAGAGCCGCCTTGTTCTCACTTTCCTTGCTTCTGGTACTCTTCCTGACACACCTGCGAGACTCATGCTCAAGGCACTCCACATTCGTGTTCTTCTCTGGGATCTTAGCCAAAACCGACTGCATCTCGGAGTAAGCAACATTATCGCTGCTAAGCTTGCTCGAGCCAAATGGAACGAGGCCCGCCAGCTGAACCGTCTCCTCACTCAACTCCACCGCGAATCTACCGAACAGCATGACGACGACCTGCCCGATCATCTCGCCATGCTGGTTGAGCAAGACTGTGACGAAGTTCTCAACGATGATGTCATTCAACGCGCACACAATCTTGCCTTCAATGCCGATACCGATTACAATGTTGCCGCTCCTATGGACGGCATGGACGCTGTCGTCGACGATACCTCCATTGGATCCCCCCTCGATGCTGTTGCTGCTTGGTGGTCAACTCAAACCCTGCACCGAACCTTGGTCGCCACGATGGAAAAGGATGAGGAGGCCCTGAGCACCAAGGTCGAAGACATCGAACTCGCTATCAAGATCGCACCTATTGGATCTACTGCTCAGGCTCGAGCCATCGTGGCACGCGCTGTTCTCGTTGACGAGGCCCGTGGCGCTAACATCGCCTCTGCCTTGCAGTCAATGGGTAACGAAAAGGTTGACGCTCTTCTGAGCACTTCTATCTGTGTTGTTGATTCTAGCTTCCAAGCCTCTACTTCCGATTTCCGACTGGCCCTTCGCTGTGCCATGGCAATTGCTCATCTCCGACGCGTCGAATGCACCCCTGGCAGCACTCACCAAGGTCTGCGAATGATCGAGTCGATCATGACACGCGGCAATGCCTCACAAATGTCTCTCCTCGGATGCACCGCAGCTCTCGAGCTCATGGAGGAGCTGTACGAGCACAAGGCTGCCGCTGAGACCTTCCGCTCCTCTCTCGAACGACTGTCTGGTGGCCTTCGTCTATGGATAGGCGGCGCTCCAGGTGAGAAGTGTGGTGTTGCCTCGGATGTGCGAGAAAAGGTTGTGAACCGGTGCCTGACCATCACCAAGAGTATGGTGGGAATGGATTCAGACACTGGCTACGGAAGCCTTGACGAATGTGAAGACGATGGATGTTAGACGACAAGAAGCGATTTCCTTTTTCATTATTAGCGACACATACACTGCCGGATATTTTCTTAGCAACCCTACTTGCATTATGACGGCTTGATTCTGCGTCTCCGACCATTGTGGGATGACTTTCTGTATGAACATTGGTATCTGTTTTTTCTTAGAAGTGGGCGAAATCCCGGGCTACTACTATCATGGAGTTATACTGGGCAACGGGCAAAAGGGGCGATCAAACAAATACAGGGCGAAGAACAGATAGTTCCAGCGGACCTTGTTAAGGATAAATCCTAGCGAAATAGCGTCATATTGATTTGACATCAAAGACATCTCCTTATTATTATTCAAAATACATTACTTGGCCACCATATTCTTGTGCTGTGAAAGGTTTCCCAGACTGAGGCGATTGATATGTCTTCAACCATTCACCAGCTTGGCGGTAATCTTAGCTAGACTACACAGACGCAAATTGCACCTTCTCTCAGCATCAAAAAGCCTAAAATCCATCCGGTATGGTGTAGTGGCTAACATTTCGCGCTCTCATAACCTGAGAGATCAGTACCGCGGAGCCCAGGGTTCGATTCCCTGTACCGGAGTTTCACTTTTGATCTTTTTGCTGCAGCTATCTATCTCTGTTGTGGTATGAGCGTAAGTCAGTACTGCTTCCTCTTGTTCTTTCGCCAGGGGGTCATAGAATAGTCAATCGTGGTGAATGCGCCATCAAGGAGTGACCACTGGTCGATCTCTATGGTTTACCTTCACAAGTTATTGTGCATGTTGCTCTCAGAAGAGGGAATTTTGGAACATCGGATTATATGCTTCCATTTTGTATTCAAGAATTTTGATATATCTATTCAAATAATCGTGTAGTCATAAACACCCCAAACGCCACCCCATGATATATGCCAACCTCTGTTTATACTGTATACCCTTCTACCACTCTGGTGCACCGCCTCCACATCCATTAGAAGCCATCATGAGATCCATCGGCTTCGTGGTCATCTTCGCCTGACCAAGAGGCTTCACGTAGGGCTTCTTACCACGAATACCCACGAACTTAATCTTGCTATCAAGCTTCGCCAAAGGTGCCTCGCCAGCTTCACCCTTCTTGACCATCCACTTCTTAGTTCCCAGGGCACTGTCAAGCTCGTCCACAGGAGGAAGCTTGAGGTATAGCATGCCGTCAGGACGAGCCTCGGTGGGGAATGTGGCGATGGACATGGACTCGTCTGTCTTGCAGGCACCGTTACCCAAGTCAAAGTTGCGCTTGTGGTGAGGACATGAGACCCATGGCGAACCACCGGCTTTGTCGCCGTTTTGCTCAGCCTTTTGAGGTTCTTGACCGACGAGACCATCGGAAAGGATGAATGCACGCTTGTGAGGGCACATTTGCTGGGTAGCGTAGTAGACACCCTTGATACGCCAGATGGCGAGTTGAGTGTCACCGCGCTTGACGGTAGCGGAGATACCATTGGGCAACTCATCCGCACCGTCAAAGTAGGACGACTCGATGATGGGCTCCCAAGAAGTCATGGACCACTTATCCTTGAGACCCTGGAAATCTTCCTTGGCTGCAGCATCGGCAGGCCAGAAAGCAGGTCGCTTCTGACCACGGTCATCCTCAAGCTCCATGTTGCGTGTTGTGTCGTTTGTGTTGGCGAACTGCTTGAACTTCTCAGCGATGGCGGGAGTCTTGATGGCCTCAGCCCACTCATCGAAGAAGCTGTCGACAAGCTCTTCCATCTGAGCCTCAAGCGAGGCATTGATACCAAGCTTGTCCTCGAGGATGACCTCTTGAAGGTACTTGATACCCCCGGGTAGGTTCTCAATCCAGCGTGCTGTTCGCTGAAGCTTGTCGGCTGTTCGCATGTAGAACATGAGATATCGGTCCAGAATTGTCACAACGTCGGTTGGGGGCACGTCCTTGGCCAATAGCTCGGCATGACGAGGGTTTGCACCACCGTTACCACCAACGAAGATGTTCCAGCCCTTCTCTGTAGCAATTAAACCGAAACTAATAAAACTGTTAGCAAAGTGTTGAACGAGAAAGGGGTAAAGTTGTAACGTACTCCTTGCCTTGGGCTTCAGCGCACTCACGCACACAGCCACTGACACCACCCTTGATCTTATGAGGAGCTCGGATACTCTTGTATCGCTCCTCCAGGCGCACAGCCATGCCGACACTATCACTGAGACCAAATCGACACCATGTAGAGCCGACACAGCTCTTGACGGTTCGTAGAGACTTCGCATAAGCATGACCAGACTCCATACCACCAGCGACAAGCTGACCCCAGATGTCTAGGAGATCCTGCTTCTGGGCACCAAACAAGTCGATACGTTGACCACCTGTGATCTTGGTGTACAGGTTATACTTCTGTGCAACCTCACCAATAACAACAAGCTTGTCAGGCGTGATTTCACCACCAGAAACACGAGGGACCACAGAGTAGGTTCCATCTCGTTGAATGTTACCCAGGAAACGATCGTTGGTCTCTTGGAGACCATGTGTCGTCTTGTCCATGACGTGTCTGTTCCAAAGCGAGGCCATGATGCTTGCTACTACAGGCTTGCACAACTCACATCCAACGGCGCTCTTATCGTTTCCAGCCTCGCGCATGACCTCGTCCATAGACTTGAGGCGCTTGACCATGATAATGTTGAACAGGTCAGCACGCGAGTAGTTGAAGTGTGAGCAGATGTAGTTTGTGACCTCTTGACCCATAGAAGCCATCGTCTTATTGAAGATGGTAGTGACCAGGGGCACACAACCACCACAGCCGGTGCCTGCCTTTGTGCACTTCTTGATGCTGGCGACATCCTTGCAAGTGCCATCCTTGATAACCTTGACAATGTCACCTTTTGTGACGTTGTGGCATGAGCATACTTGGGCATCATCATCAAGGTCATCTGAGTCCTCTCCTTCCTTCTTAGCACCTAGGATCAGCTCGCTGGGAGACATAGTGAGCTCCTTCTGAGACTTGACCATTGGCAGAAGCTTGACGTAGTCACAGACATCGCCAATCATTATACCACCAAGAAGGTACTTTCCATCCTTGGTGAAGATGTATTTCTTGTAAACGTTGGAGAATGGGTCTTTGTATGTGAGGGCCTGGACAGAGGTGGGGGATTTGGCATTGCCGTTGACCATCTTGGCGTATCTGGGAGGAAGAGTCACGGGGCCATCGCGGTCGGCGAAGTAGTCACCAAAACTGGCAACATTGACTCCCAAAAGCTTGAGCTTTGTGCTCATATCAGGAGTCTTGAACATCATGGGGCTGTGGAGCTTGGCTTGCGTGAGGTTGAAAGCAACGACTTCGGCCATTGCAACACCAGGGGCAATGAGACCGTAAGCCATACCCCGCCAGCTAGCACATTCACCGATGGCGTAGATGTCGGGCATGCTTGTTCTCAGGTCGTCGTTGACGACAATGCCTCCTCTTTGACCAACCTCAAGGTTAGCTGATCTCGCGAGGTCATCTCTGGGCTTGACTCCAACAGCAAAGCATAGTGTGGAGCAGTCGATTTCGGTTTCATCGTCAAAGATGACACCGGTAAGGTTGTTGTTCTCGTCCGTCTTCAAACTGGACACACCCTTACCTAAGTTGAGTCTCACGCCAAGTTGTGAGACCTGGTCTGCGACCATCTTACCGGCCGTCTCGTCGACCTGTCTGCTCAGAACCCATTGGGATTTCTCGATAAGATCGATCTTGTTGTAGCACTCGAGATCCAGCATAGCCTTGGCAGCTTCCAGACCGAGCAGACCACCACCCACGACAACGCCATTGGTGCCTTTCTTGTCGTCGGAGAACTTGATAAGCTTGTTCAAGTCATCAATAGTTCGGTATACAAAGACACCGTTGGAGTCCCATCCCTTTAACATGCGAGGAAGAACAGCATCTGAGCCAGTAGCGATGACAAGGATGTCGTATGGGTAACTCTCGCCGTTTGCGCATTCGATAAACTTCTCATCGGTGTTGATATGTGTGGCTTTTGTGTTGATGTGGCAATTTAATGATGCTTCAGATTCTGTGTACTGCAGGCTTGTCAGTGCATGATCAAAATGCATGTGATTGAGAGATAACGTACCCATTCTGCTGGGTTCATGTATAGGTCCTCGACTTTGCGGTGTTCGAAGAATGTTGTGAGGCCCACTCGGTTGTAGGCAAGATATGGTTCCTCTCCAACCACTGTTATAGCATATTCTTTTGTTTTGGCATCGTATTTGAGCAGCTTTTCTCTGCGTTTTTGTCAGATCATACATGTCTAGGTGTGTTACTGTGTATGGACTTACATAAAAGCAATGCCCACCATGCCCAGTCCAACGACCACAATGCGTTTTTGTGTCGTTACAGCCATTTTGGAAATTTGGTATTGATAATAATTAATATTCTTCAGAAACAGAAGAAGCCCGCAAAGACAGAATTGCCAGGTCTCTCATGGTTATAAGTGACCGTCGAGGTCCAAGAGTACCCGATATAAAAGAGGGTCTCTTCGACATGCTACCACGGATGCCGCCATCTCATGTCATGATTCCTTTCTCCCTATCAAGAATAGACATCTCCGGGAAGCCTATGCTTGCGCTTGTGGCGTAACAAGCATTTCCGCTGTTCTGCCCAAACAGCGTGGGCGCATTTGTCGTACTCGTCTCAGCTTGGCAGGGCTGATCTTGATAAGGAGACAGGTACCGTAGACAAGGGGCCAATCAGGGGCTGTTGTTTTTAAGTGTGTTCTCCGCGGAGAAACATAGTCTGGGCCAAAGGTCGTACGTCGGAGCAGACCACGACAAACTCAGAGCATGATATGATATGAGATAGACCCTCATATTAACTCGAGTAGAGGATCCGGTTTCTGGCGAAGTTGCACCATATTAATATCATACCGCACTACGGTGAAGCTTTTTGTGGGTTGTTGACTGATATAAGTCTCGGTGAACCCATCTCAACTATAGTCTGGAAATCCTCCAAGCTTGCCTTGATTCAGCACCCGAGGATATCGGTACATGCTGGAGGTCTGGTGTTCTAGATTGTTTATCGTCAGTCATTGATAGCTCCAAAGTCACAATACTCAACCGAGCTATTTCTGTGTAAAAGACCAGTGGTAGATAGGGACCGGAAATAATCACTAGCTCCCTTATTCTATGCAGGAAGCTTTCTCCTCGGAGGCAACAGAAGAGCCTCCTTTGAATTGCCGCAATAGATAAGCCGCAAAGATACACCTCTTCCGGATATCAGTTTTCCAACATCGCGATCCTGACTGGTCCCCCACAAAGATAACGTCGTGTTTCGGCAGTATCTCAAGTTGCAATCGCCAGGAAAACGCGGAGATTCAGTGATCAAGCAGGCATTCTCCACGGAATTCACAAGATATGATATATCGTTCACCTGCCCGGGGCCCCATTCATTCTGCTCGCTTCGTGTTGGTAGTGGAGAGGGAGCTTGAGGTCGTACGAAGAAATAACTCGATTGGCAATTGAACCTAGTACTGAGACCGCTACACGATCCAAGCGAGCAAGTACATTTGAACAGATCCATTCCTATCTCCATATAATGGTTCGACGCAAAATCGTGAGAGGAATTTAATTGATCAAGATATTATTTGTAACTCATGTAAACGGGCAACGGCCCTGTCCGGCCGAACCTCAGGTACCCATGATGCACGTGTTTAGCGGCCTGTAGCTTGTACCTTAGAACCCCCACAGAACCCCTCCCACGTCATCGTTGCAACCCGTAGCTTCAACACCACACCCAAACATCACCAACGTTTATCTCGGCCTCGTCAAAATGGCTGCCACCGCTACCACAACCACTGTCGACTCCTCATTCACGTTCCCTCGCGAATACCACTTCCCCGCCTTCTTCACTCGCCAAACAAACCTCACCACACTCCACGCCCAGCGCAACAAATGGGCGGACCTCATTCTCGCCTACGCTCGACATAACCGCATATTCCGTCTCTCCCTCTCCGAAGCTGCCGACTCGGATCTGTTTGTCAATCGCAAACTTGACCGTCGCTTGCAGTTTGACGATATTCGAGATGTGGTCTCCTTTATGCACACCGATGGTCGTGTAGAGTATGTCGGAGGCGGTACATCCGGCGATGTCGTCTTCCTGTACTGGAGAAAACCAGAGGAATGGGCCGAGCTTGTAGAGAACTACGTTGAAGAATCAGGCCAAAAGGGCAGTGTCCTAACAGTCTATGAGCTTGTCGAAGGAGACAGTACAAAAGGGAATGGTATGTTCAATGACAACCGCGAAGCTGTGTCTGTATACACTTAACTAATTGTCACAGATATTCACGGCATGGACACGGACGTCTTACTCAAAGCTCTCAATGTCCTCGTCAAACGAAACAAGGCCCAGATATTTGGCCAGGACGACTCATTAGGCGTGAAATTCTTCTAAAAACGCTTAATCCATTTTCACATCTCTACGTAAAGTACACATGCGCCGCTCTCTTTATGAGCCATGAGCGCAGGAGAAAGCCAACTGCCAGTCCGACAATGGCGCCGCTATCAAGAACCCTCCAAACGCCATCAAGCAACACAGCTCGTCCAGACTTATCCGTACACTATTCCATTTCGTAGAACTGTTCCACCTTGTACTTTTCGTCAAATCGTACTTGTTGGGCCATCGCAACATCGAGTAACCAGTCCGGTACCACGATCCGAGGTTCCATGTTGCCTTGGAACGCCATTTCTCGAAATTTGGGCCAAAGCGATTTCTCGTCTCTGGCATCACTGCTCAGGAGATAAACAGGCTCAGGGGGCTTACCCTCTTCCTCGGCGGTCGCTGGTCGAATTGTTGTCCCGCTTCGCGCTCGATAGATCTTGAAAATGGCACCGTTCGCCTCGGCAATGGCTTTGTAGCTGTCTGGCCCAGCGCGGATCTTTTCCGTGCAATAAATCGGGATGCCGACGAGTAGCTTGCCTCTGTTTGCCTTTGCGCGGGCAACTGATTTCTCGAGCTTGATGTTATGCTTTTTCTCCGCCTCCTCGTCTTGGAGAATAAAGTCATCCACATCAGGTACATCGCCCGTTTCTATGGCTTGGTCGATGAACGTCGATGAGATGACAGTTGGTCCACGTGCAAGAGCACATAGAAACTTGACAGTACGGACAATGTTAGGCGCTGCCAAATAGTCGCAGGGCTGACCCTCCGCAACGATTTGGATTCCCATTTCTCGTAGCTTTTTCTGTAAAACATGTTAGAAAATATAGATATTGGCTCGGGCCTACTTACTCGATCATTGGCTTCCTTGTTCTTGTCTCCAACCCATCGATTAAATCCGGTTAGAATAATGCGCATGGTAATATCAGGAAGTGATGGTTTCGTCTTCTTTGCAGGTCGCTTGGCTGTTGTCGTATTCTCTTCGACTTCTGGGGTTGCACTTTTCGTCTTGGTACTGGTCTTGGTGTTGTTCTTCTCCGCTTGGTCTGCGGCCCGTTTACCACCCCAGATTGCATTCCCTCCTTTGGCCATCCTCTTCTTCTCTTTCTCATACAGAGCAATGTCATCACTCAGACCATGCAAAGCTGCCTGTGCTTTTGCTTTGGCACTGCGACCGCCTGTAGAGATCACCGAAGGGGTGTCATTCTCCTTTCCAGTATGCCTTGTCCGAATAGGCGTTTCCACAGCAGTCTTGGTAGTAGCCTTCTTCTTTGCAGGCCTTTCGTTCTCTTCTTGAACGTCTTCCATCTCAACGTCTTCGCTGTCGACCTGGCCAATCACAACACCCTCTGCTGGTCCTCTTAGGTATGCGTTCTCCTCTGCAGCCTCGAGAATCTTTCGCTTTCGCTTCGCTGCCGGAGACAGGTTTTCGTCGCCACCTGGGTAGTACTTCTCCCTCAGTTTTGACTCATCGAGAAAAGTTTTGCCAATTATCTCCCCAAGATTAGTGCGCGGAGGGAAATGCGTGTACTTCTTAATGCTGATCGGTGTGATCTCACACTTGGCATAGCTCTCCTCGATCCAGAGATGATTGACAACCTGAATACCCCATTCGGGCGCTGCCTTGCATTTCTCACTAGAATCGCGTGCCGTGACCAGATGTGTATTCTCTGCTTTCATCGTCTTTGTGAACTCGGCTCCACACGCCTTAATGAGATTCTCCAGGTAGATACGTGCTTCACCACCGTAGTTCGATAATGTGATACGCAGTTTCTCAAATCCTTCGATGCCGTTTTTGGGGATAGGATAGTGCAGTAGTCTCTGAAGAGGTGATGTCCAGCCATTGTGCACAATAAGCCAGTAAAGCCAGGCCAAGTTGCCAACGTCCTTACACGATTGCGCTGCTTGAACGTACTCAGGCCCGTCGCGGTACTGGCAAATGAACATGTCGCAATTATCAACTTCGTCCACCACTTTTCCACCTCCATGAACGATGATTTCTTGGATCACCTTTGACAATCGGTCGGTAATGTTCAAATCCTTGGACAGCATAACATGACGGTCCTGGAACACGGTCACGGGAGGGCGAACCACCTCACCATCAGGCGGCAAAGGTAGGTACGCCGGGGTCGCCGATGTTGCTCCTGACAAGTTTCCATTTATTGGAATCTGCACATCATCTTCGGGAGACTTCTTAAGAATCTCGGGGTTCGGCAGTAGATATGGACCTTCGTCGATGCGCTTTCCAAGCTTGAAACAATCATCGAACCTAGATACGTTAGCAGCCATGCTTGGTAGGATTCTCGCACGCAAAAACACACCAATGTGGCAAAACCACCTTTCCTTTCCATCCCCTCTGTTTCGCATTTTCAATCTTGGGATGATCCATTGATAATGCACAAATATGCGTAGTCAAACGGTTAGCATCTTTAGACTCTTGCCCGCCCAGGGCCATCACAGCACCGGCAATGCTCTCTTTGTCTGTCTCCGGTAGATCGGCGCACGTAACGACCACCTCGGAGAATATCATCCTCGGGTCAGGTGAAAAGGGTCTGATTGGGCCCTGTTTTCGACGAGCAATGGAGATGGTAATCCACTGTGTTGTCACAACAGGGATCATGAAAGCCTGCGCTTCGATGAACTGGGGGAAATCGATCGTGTTGGAGATGATGTGTGTGACTTTTTCGATAGGCAGAGAGCCATCGCGTCGGGGTTCGCAGATCGTAGCACCATTGTCTTCCAAGATAGTCGATAGCTGCAGAACAGTCAGTACATGAACAGTCTGAAAGAAAAGTCTTTAACAAACCTCTCCGATGAGCTTGGGAGGGAGTTCATTACTCGCGACAAACGCGATGGCGCATTCTTCAAAGAGGGTAGAGGTCATCTTCCGTTTATTAAGAAGCAAAAGAAGAGACGAAAGAGAGCAAAAATAAGTAGAAAAAGAAAACTATGACTCCGTAGTTATGACATGAAGCCTATGTGCGACTCTAAAGCTCAAGATTGGTGATTGGTTTGGGAAATTAGTAGTAATAGCAAATATCGTGGGATGCCTAGAGGAAGGTACGAAGGCGTTTGTCAAGCTTCCCTTCCCTGCAGACGCGCCACTCAACGCGAGAGACTGGCGCGACCACGTGACTATGATGAAGCAGAGAGACTTATGATGGCACCAATTTTGTGAGGAATCTTGAGTACCTGGTAAGACCCCCACGACGAGCCAAACCCCACCAACAGAACGCGCTCTGCCACTTTACGCCCTCGACTTCTGCCTCAGCTCTTCATATGTTACACCAACTCCCGTCTGAAGTACTAGGTACCTTTGGTAGATATTTTCTATCATCAGATATCGGTATCACTCAAGCAGGACAGATCTATTGTGAATAGTCTTCGGAACTGTGTACTTTGAGATTGTTCATTACTATGATATGTCGAGATATCTAATCCATCATTGCTCCAAGTAACTGGTGCCCAGAAACAACCGTAGGACATGATTAACAAATGGTGTCTTCCTCCCAAAAAAAGAAAAGAAAAAAAGCAATTGTAACTCCAAACACCTGTACCTATGCTTCGTGTCATTAACATTGTGTCTTTCTGTGCACTTTGTCTTTTTTTAGCCCACTACGCCCAACGGTCCCTCAACGACTTCTTCCAAAGACGCCAGCGCCACAGCTGCTCCCATCAAGGAGCTCTCCTTTGCCGAAACAAGCTTGATTGTTCGAGTTTCGGCCTTTTCCTTTTGATCACTTGCTACCAAGTCATCCAAGTATGACTGGCAGCTGTCAAGGTAGCCTGGATAGCTCTCAATGACTGCGCCGTTGTAGGCAACGGTTGTCTGGGCAAGATCACGATCTGCCTCGGCGCTGTCCCGTTCAGGAGATCCTGGGGACAGAGTTTGGATAAACTTATCCTGGCTTTCAATGCGAAGATTCCAGAATGCGTGAACTCCGGTAGCAGCAAGCGCGCTTGAACGCTTGGAGATGAACGACGCTAGTTGCTTGAGCAATGCTAGATCGGCTGTCGTAGGAGCATGGCTGGATGGGTGGCGAGAGGAGAACTGCTTGCGTGCCTCTTCAAGACCAGAGCTTGTATCCCTGTGCATTGTTAGTACCATCGACATCGTTGAACAGCGTGACGGAACTTACTTCTCAATAATAGAAAGCGTCTCGGTCGAGAATGAATAAGGCTTCTGCAATGAAGCGGGAACCACGCCTCCGAAAGCCCCTGTTGTCTCAATGGCTTCAACAAGCGCAAGCCTGCAGATCTCGCCGAGATAGTAGCCACTGACCATGTGCTCTAGAGGCTGAAAGTCAGGTCGAGAGTGGTTTGCCAACAACTGCTTGTCCCATCTTGTCAAGGGCAAGATATCACGTCCCATCATGCTGATCTCGCTGTTGATAATAACGTGTGTCGCTTTTTCGAACCATTGGGGGGAACGTTGGCCGAACTTGACTCGTCCAATGGCTGATACAGGAAGGTAGGCAGCGAGGTTGACACCTGTGCCAAGGATAAGACCGAATCGTGTTGTAGGGTGGTTATACGATTCTGATAGTAAGCATGCACTTGAGTCGTTGACAATAGCTCGGAGTTCTACGTTAAGACCGCGGTTCAGACAAGCTGTTCGCACAATCTCTCCAAGATCTTGGCCTAACAAGCCGTTGCATGCACAAAAGCCTTTGCCCATACCCTGCAGCTTGCCACCTGCCAGTGATGTTTGTCTAGAGAAGATGTCAGCGCTGTATGTAAGTATGAATATGGATATACGTACTCAATAGGGAAACTCCATGCCATCGACATAGGTAGAGGCCCATCAGATCTATCATGCTGCTCTAGCTCTGCTGAAAGGGTTTCCATTATCCTCTCCGCCATCCAATCGAAGAAAGCCATCCCCTCTAAAGTCTTGATATCGGGGCTGATGTAGAATTTCTGCGTGCTGATAATTTTACTCTGTTCCCCGATATTGGACATGCGACCACAGAGTTCCACCAATGCTACTCTGAGGGTTGAACCGCCAACATCCAAAGCTACAAAACGGCCGACTTCTGTGCCTCTTGGCAACTGGTGACTGTACGACGGCAGCATACATTCCATGTCTGTCTCAAGTCGTTCTAGAAGCTGTTTTCGCATGTTGCGAGATAGTTGCTGCAGACCATCTTGGGCGATAGGGTCGAGGAACAGAGATTCGGCCTCTTTAAGAAATTCTTGGATAGACCTGCGCGGCGTGTTACCAACTCGAGGTTTGCCGGTTGTGTCATGACCCAGTGAACTGCTCCAGTAAGCCAAGAGAGACTGAACCAGTGATTTCCCTCGAAGGAGACTCTTGATGATAGCAGCCAAGAGCTTCTTTTGAAAAGTCGACATTTTGAGAAACGAGTGATTATGTTATGAAAGATAGTAACGAAGGAGAGGGAAAGGGAGCCCGATTATCATGGGCACGACGGAAAGTAAATACCAAAAAGAATACGAAAAGAAGAGGCTGAAGGAGTCTGGTGTCGAAGGAACAAATGGGGTGAGGGTGAGGATGAGGGTGAGAATCTTACGCCCCAATGGACCTACTACTACTAGCAGGTGGAGAGAGAGTCTGATGGACAGGCACAAGTCCTGGATCGGTAACAGAGGCGAGATCTAAGTTGGGAGAAACGACACGGAGATGGGGAATAGAAACGGGCCACCTCTGATGGGACATGCCAAAAGTGACTTTTGACAGGGTCAGAAAGGATGGGAAAGAGGACGGAGTAGGGCGGAGGAGGGACTCGACGACGTTGCAAAGGAGGTTCGAGTCAAGTTGGATCCGGTCGAGTCGGGTCGAGTCGTGGTTGACTTCTGTTTCAGTTCACGCTGTGTCAAGTCAAAGTAGTAAAAAGTAAGGTAAGGTGGCATATCACATCCAGTTCAGGTTCATTATGAGAAGAGAGGTACCTCTGTTGAGGGTTGATCATTGATGAGAAATTGAATTCAACGTCGCACAGCGCAACCAGGACAAGGACAAGGCGCCCGCTGATGCTGCTCAGGCGACACGCGACAACCGCCACCGGAGGTAAACACACTAAAGCAGGCGCTACAGAGCACATTGCGTGTACTGAAGTGAAAGTATACTTGTAATTGCTGTTGATTTGATTTGATTGAAAAGGCTTGTTGGGTCAGACTTTGAATGGTCTGGAGGATCTCTACCAAATGGGGGGAGTTGTAACGTTGCGTGTGAGTGCCCCGTGAGAAAGTGGATTGGGTGGTTCTTTTACGGGTGGGCTAGGCTACCTGGTAATGGACCTGTACCTAGCCTAGCACCTAGTCCCACCAACCCACCACTAAAGCATCACGTTTTGGGTAATTGTTAGTGCACCACTAGCACTGCATCTTTAGCCTCTCTCCATAAATATTACTCCAAGGGTTCATCTCATCTACGTACATGTTACCTTTCGACCCTCTTTCTCGTTACACTCGTTTCCATTAAACCTGGATATCACACCCGATCCCCAAGCAGGGGAGGTAGCTATTCCATCGTATCGCCAAGAGGCGTAATTTGAAACAATCTGCCCTTCTTCGGTGCCTCTACCATTACCCTGGACCCTTGTGACTGCCACCTTGAACAACGGTGCTCATGTACCTGCACATAATCAATCTCGGACTTTGATACCTCGGATTTGATTCCTAGATGGGGGCTGAAAATCATAAGCTTCTAGATCAATTAATACGATACGATGTAGCTAACCACGAGGAGTAACTAACACGAACAGGCTCTTGTCATATTGCCACCAAGTAAACAAGCGAATTCTTCCCTACCCTTGATCAGATAACACGCTTCCAGGTTCTCAACGCTACCTTACATCGGAGCTAATGCCGGCTACTGCCTGTCATTATCTATCTCCGTCTTTAACCCGGAATGTCTTCAGAAGCTTCTGTAACTTGATCTCCAACCAATAGTAGTTCTTATCGAAGCAACCTTGACGACAACACCAGAAGCAGTACAGTGCGGGCTTCACGACAGTGTCAGAAGTTTTATCTGACGTCTACAGTAAACGTTTCATCCCCTCCATCATGATTCAGAGACAAGCATCGTGACTCTATGATACCTTACATGGCCACTGAGCGAAGTCGCTTGCTCCACGCTACGCCCTGGTTGGCAGAGGGAAGGTGGTGGCCGATCCCGTTGCTCCTGCCATGATGCAACTACTCAGTGACTCTTTCTTGGTAATGACTTGTACCTTTCGGATGTGTTCTTCCTCATAAGCAACTGGCTCCTCCAACGGGTGATCTCACTTCTTCAAAGCTCTACCCACCCATAAACCCCTACTGCAATTCAACAACACTGACTATTATCTTCATCTGTAATCATCACCACTTATAAAACCATTACAACTCCCAACCCCTCACATCTTACAACATGCGTCTTATCATCCGTGACGATGAGAACGAGGCGTGCAAGTATGTCGCCAATTACGTGGTGGAGCGTATCAATGCGTTCCAACCTACACCCGAGCATCCCTTCATCCTAGGCTTGCCTACAGGCTCTAGCCCTATCGGCGTCTACAATGAGCTCGTACGCAGATTCAAGGCTGGCGAAGTATGTCCTACATTGTCTCATATCAAACCATCGTCTAACCACAACAGGTCTCATTTGAGAATGTAGTCACCTTCAACATGGACGAATACGTCGGTCTTCCTCGAGACGATCCCAACTCATACCACTCCTTTATGTGGAAGCACTTCTTCTCTCATGTCAACATCCATCCTTCCAACGTACACATCCTCAACGGCAACGCTGCCAGCCCAGAGGCCGAGTGCGATGCATATGAGAAGGCCATTAAAGACGCTGGTGGTATTGATCTCTTCCTAGCTGGCATTGGTGAAGATGGCCACATTGCTTTCAATGAGCCTGGATCCAGTCTTGCCAGCCGAACCAGGGTCAAGACACTAGCCTACGATACCATCCTTTCCAACTCACGCTTCTTTGACAACGATGTGAACAGGGTGCCGAGAATGGCATTGACTGTAGGCGTCCAGACGGTCCTCGAGGCGAGGGAGGTTGTTGTCATTATTCTGGGAGCTCGCAAGGCACTTGCACTACAGAAGTGCGTCGAACAGGGAGTCAACCACATGTGGTCACTATCCTGCCTGCAATTGCACCCTCACCCTATGATTGTGGTCGACGAGGATGCTACACTGGAACTTCAGGTCAAGACAGTCAAGGCAAGCATGCACGTACCTGCCGAATGGGTAACCGCTAACAAATGGACAGTACTTCAAGAGTATCGAGAAAGTTGCGCGTGAGCAGGGATTCGAGCAGATTCTCCCCTCCAAAGTGCGAACTGGCAACGTCGCCATCCCTGAAACCAAGATTCATCGAGCTCAGAGCCCTGTGATCATTGCTCCTGAACCTATTGCCTCGCATCTTCTACGCGCAACACCTGCAGGCGACTACTCTATGAGAACACCTTCGCCCGATCTTTTGCCCGATCGCATGGCATCGCGTATCCCTGAACCGAACCTCAACCGTCGACTTACACCTAACCTTGAAGTTCAGACCGATGTTCCAAAGACAAAGGTTGATTTGATCGACAGCGCTGTCGCCATGTCTCCTGAGCATGCCGCTTCTGATTTGCTTCAACCGATGCCAGTAAACATTAAGACGATGCGGTCTCCGTCCCCTGACCTAGTCCCGGATCGCATGGCCTCGCGTATTCCCGAACCAGATCTGAACCGCAGACTTACGCCTAACCCCGAACTGCAGAACAGAATGAACGCTGTTGGAGCTCACTGAGTAGTTAGTAGGAAATCGAGATAGGATGGCGGATATGTGGTAGAGACAGAGATGGGTTTGTCTGCTCTGTAGAGTTCGCTTAGGATTGAGATTACCAGATTGTATCAACATGGATTAAAAGAAATCAAGTTCAGCTGTTTTAAAAGGGAGTTACTTTTTGGTTATTTGTAGATTAAAATACCCAGTGGTCATTTTGGATGGTTTGGGCGTTGGGGTGTGTGGTGTTCAACTATTGGAGTGTGGTGCATTCAATACACATTTTAGAGACTAGAAATACCGACGTCATTTGCTTTGCTTTGCCATCGAGTGGTATACTAAGGCAATGTATGCTTGTTACTAGTAATCTTTTGAGTGATGGGTAAATTAACTAATGAGATATATGCACTACTCATGCGGTGCATCATGACACAGAGCATTGTAACAGCTAGACATTGCATTATAGTTATAGGATACTGGCATCTCATCTCATGCCCTCAGTGACAGCCCCATCATCCACCATGAACTAGATCTGCTTCCTTATGAAATCGCTACCCAAGAATACTCCTCCCTTATGCCACCGTGTCAACAAAGCAAAGCAAACCAACTATAGTATACAGCAAGAAGACTTTTCCAGCATTTCATAAATCATCTGTGGACCTTCCAAGATACATCAGTCTGATGCAAAGTATCGTTTGGCCTTGCTCTTGAGCTGCTGTGCCTTCATCTCGGGTGGCATGATCGTGTGATGCACCACGTGTGGCCGGTACACAGCATCCACAGGCGGCATCCTGGTCGAGGGTTAGTAACGTCTCAAGTGGGTAGAGATAAAAAACATGGTAACGTACCAATCATCCACAGTTAATGGGAAGTATTCGTACAAGGGATCGGCGCCCTCGTCTGCAGGACTGTTTTCTCGATTTGCCCCCGATGTGGTATAACCTTTACCGGAATTGGGACTGTGCAGCTCAGCGCTGGAGCGGTTGGGACTTCTTTCGTCCTCAGACAGCGACAGATTGATCGGGAGAGAAGGGTTCTGGCGTGGAACCGAGTTTTTGCCGTTGTGAGCATTTGCTGCTTTGGCGGAATTGCTTGAGTCGCTGGACCAAGCTGGTATCGGGGGCCTGGTCATCGATGGTGATAAGGCAACCCGCTTTGCCGGATGTGGACTTGCACCCGGTTGAGGACTGGGCAGTGGGTGAGATAGCGACTGAGGGGTTGACCAGTCATTTGGTTGCTTATTTGTTAGCACTTCCTTTTAATATATATGAAATCGGGACTTACTTGAAGATTGCCGGCGGGAGGAAATCGCTGGGGAAAGTTTTGTGAATTTTCCCGCTCCAGTTTAAGTGTTGGATGGTCAAGATTTGATGTCGAAGTGCTTCTCCTCTCAAACCTTTTATCGCCCGTCAAAGGGACGTCTTTCCTGCTGTCAAAGTTCCTGGGACTTCGACCTCTTACGATAACCGGCCCTGACTGTATCTCTGCAATCTTGACCAGTTCCCCGGTCTGCGTCTTGCCTAGTAGGCTTATCTTTACCACATAGTGTTGCTGCAAGCCCTTTCTTCGGCCATTGTTGGCAGTGGCATGCTTGAACTGGAGACGTTTCCAAGATATAGGTAGAGAGATGCGATGTGCGTCAAGCTCCTGCCCTGACGTGATATCCAATGTGATAGTTGGCGGCGCTGTGACGGATTTTGAGTCATCGCCGCCCTGAGGGTTAGCATTCTTCCAAGGTATTGATATAATTTCAGTTGCTTTCCCTTCGATAGATTCAATGGCTGCAATGGAAGCCAGTAGCTCAAATATCTGGATGTGCTGCCCCTGCTCGTTCACAATATTCCTAATTACCCGGGGCAGGGTAATTTGCCCTGAGCATTGCCATAGGTTACGCCGATAGCAGGTCAACTCTAATGGCCGCCCTGTGGCATCTGCTCCAAAGACGTCTTCGGCGACGAAGAACATACCGTATAGTTCAGCAGTCATGCCGACCTCCACTAGCTGGTTGTTCTCGTTGAGAATAGTAGCGCTCGCGGCAGGGGCAGAAAAGCCGAGAAGCTTGTTGTCGGGCTCCTGCGGCGAGGACTCTTCATGCAATGCATCTTGCGTCTGAGGAGGCTGGAATTGTCGAGTCGAATATGAAAAGGGATCTTCAAATGTTGAGGAAAAAGCATCCAAGTCGTACGAACTGCCGAAAGGCAGAGTCTGCAGTGCAGCCCCATCTCTGTAGATCGATTGTCAGCTTCGACTACCATTGTCCAAAATGTTGCGCGCGCGTCGCATGTGCGATGCAGTACGTACAGTAAGGACTCATCAAAAGTAATATCCTGATCAAAGACGTCCATACTCATACTCGTAGAGTGCGCTGATCCAAAATTCATCGCCATCGCTTCGCTGGAAGAGGCGCCAGTAGGCAGCCCCGACATTGAGTTGTAGGTGGACATGGCATTGTTCAGTTGAAAGGAACCGTCAAAGCCTCATTGGATCAAGTGCGCGCGGCGGGGAATGGAATAGCAACACAACGTGATCGCGCAAGTATGTGTAACGATGCAAAACGATCAGTATTAGCTGGCGACACCAGCGATGGCGGTTTTTATTTCCCCGGTACAGCGCCGAGGGTAGAAAAGGGAGAAAGAGTTGAAGCGACGAGCAAACAAAGTGCCCTGAGGTTAGAGTGAGCAGAGTAAAGATAGTTCGACTGGAGGAGAGCGGAGGGCGGAGAGAGTGTGGAGGCTGGACCTGTCTTGCCTGTCCGCCCGCTGTATCGCAACTGTAGCCGTAGCCTGTGGAAGGTAGCGTTGTGGGGAGAGACCCACTGGGCTGGCTGACCCTTCCTGTTCTTGTCCATGGTTTCTTATCGTTGATTGGCATTCTGTTTTACAATTGGCCCGAGACGGAGAGCTCCATGTGAAGATAGAAGAGCTAGACCCCGCGACCAGCTTTGATCTGCTAAAAATAAGGATCTCGACGAATGCTGCACGGAAGGAGGCTTTTGTAGCGCTGTTTGCTATCACCAAATCGGCATGTCGTTGAAACAAAGACAAAATTTCAGACTCGATAAGATGTTAACAGAAAGGTTGAAAGAATCATATTTCTATTGATGCTTTTAATCAATGCTCCTTGTACTTTTTAAACCAGTCCAGAAACCTTTCTAACGCCAAATACTCAATCTACCTCTCAATGCAGTCTTAATCTTTATTCTTATGATAAGCAAACAATGGTGACGCCACTGAACACCAAACAACATCATTTACTTCAACTTGCTCTCGTCAGCAGAATCCAAAACTCTTTCACCAAACTTCCACACTTCATCCAGCACGAGGAATTCGTTTGATCCTCCAACTTCGTCCTGACTTCCAAAGCTGTCTGATAAAATCACCAGATCTGCATCAGCGCCGGACTCTAGCGTACCCTTGACCCCTTGCAAGCCGAGCATAGCTGCAGGTGTTGATGTCACGGCTCCAAGGGCCTGGGGGATGCTAGCTCCCGTCCATTTCATGAAATTGTTGACACACTCGAGTAGAGTGATTGAGCTTTGACAAATTAGTTTAGCTGCAAGCCTTTCCAAAGTGGATGGACACTTACCTTCCGGCGATAGTGTCAGAGTTCTCGAGAAGAAGCTTAGAACCCCGTTTGACGATATTGTTTGTCTTTCCCCCATTTGTCCAAGGATAGGCTCCATCAGGAAGACCTACAAGATGCATGGCATCTGTGACCAGGATGAACCCATCTGGATGAGCGCTGTAGGCAATTTTGATGGTTGTAGGATGCAAGTGAATTCCATCAGAGATGATACCAAAGTAAGGGCGCGGCACGCTTTCGGCCTTGCCCAGAACCCCAAAGACTCCTGGGTTCCTGTGATGCAATGGGCGCATGGCATTGAAAAGGTGTGTAATCATCGTAGCACCCTTACTGACAGCCTGAGATGCCTCTTCGTATGTTGCTTCGGTGTGACCAATGGAGTAGATGATGTCTCTTGATGTAATCTCTGGAATCAGATTCATCATCTGTCCCCGTTCAGGTGCGGCAGTAATCATCTTGATGGGTATTGGAGAACCATCAGGCCCGGGGACCATATTTTCTCGACCATAGCATCGTTCGATGTCTTCAATAGAGTGAGCTTCGGTGAGGACATTGGGATTATGGACTCCGTTCTTGGTAGGGCTCAGGAAGGGACCTTCACAGTGAGCTCCGAGAGACTCGGCTCCGTGCCCAGGGATCCGCAGTTCCCCAGACGGACCAAGGTACGGGAGGGCCTGTTGGCAATTAGCTTCATGTACAATCGCCCCACCAAAATAAAACGCACCCTTTGGTATAATTCCGGTCGCTGGCTTGTGATGGTTGGGATGTATGAGGTGACCCCTGTCTTGACCAGTAGGCGATTGACCTTTTGGATGTTTTTACCATATTCGGTCATGTCATCGAGTAGGGTTGAGAAGTTGAAGCCGAAGGCGCCATTGAGCTGACACTCGATGAGACCCGGAGCAATGATGCGCCCACCAAGATCAATAGTGTTTTCAGGCATATTGCGGCCACCATAGAAGGAGGCCTGGCTGTCGACAATCTTGCCATTGGTCGAGCTGACCCATAGGTCTTCCCAAACAAGATCGTTGCCTTTCAGCAACCGGCAGTTGGTAAACTTGGTAAGGCCATTCTTGGGCAGCGTCGGCGAGACGGCGATAGGCATGTTGAAGGATTATAGGAGTGGTCTATAAAGAAGCGTTAGGTATTTTACTTGATGCTTGATGTTTTCGACTGTCGTGCTTGGTCTTTGCTTGGAGTCCCCAAGGACAATAATTCATATTCGAAAATGAGGGCGAATCGTGTTATACTAGTACGCCGAAGATCCCATCACCGGACCTGAAAAGCCCTATCAAGGCGCCGAAGACGGCCACGTTTTCCTGATAACACGATAAAACTTATCTCGTCATATCGTCATTGCGATTCAGTGACCGTGCAAGTTTGACCCAAGTGAACGGTGCCATCGTCGAAACCACGAACAGAGACTGTGTGGGGAGGCTCAACCTGTGTGGTATGGTCTGGTTCCCTTTGGGTATGTTGCTGTGCATATTGACAGACCAGGGTGCACTTGGGTACAAAGATCATGGCACCCGTCCATTTTGCCTCAGAATCCATTGCTCATCCTTACCTGGTTCAGTCTCTATTGACCCAACACAACGTGAAACTCGACTCCAGCCAAAGGCTTGCTTTGTTGCTGTTGTTCCATGTAACGTAACGTTTAACTGCTGGGGCGTCACTGCGTCAGTAACCGCCATAAAGAACAACCTCCACTGACAGAAGGACCAGGACCCCACTTACCACCTTCCCCAACCTCCCCTTGTACTGCACCGTACCTTCCACAAGCAGCCAATCAATATACACCAATCATATCAACCGAGGTTTAGGCGTTCGGCAACAGCCATCCCATTATGGCCCCTCCTGGGTCAGCATCGTCCTCGTCGTCGCGAGAAGGCTACCGTCATGCCAACGCATCGCATCGTTACCTCAGACTCAAACACGCGGGGCCATCGAGGGATGAGCATCGTCTTCACCACCAAAAGAGATCAAAGTATCATGTGACGAGGCCTCCTCGCCGCCCAACCATCATGGCCCATTCAGATAATAGCGACCTGGATCCATCATGGCAGGATCTCGACCGGTACGTACCCACTCCCGTGGTGGTCGGTCCAGTCCATCTCTCCAGACAATTAGATCTACCTCCACCCTTCGGCTCCGAAGCTCGGAGAATTTGGGTCAATTGGATCAATGTACGAAGTAACAGATCATGCTAACTGGTCCGTCCATGCAGTGCCATTGGGCAGATCCTCATCATGGGCTGGGATGGCACTGAAGTCACGCCCCAGATCAGGACCCTTATTGAAGACCACCACCTTGGGTCTATCATTCTTACTGCTAAAAACCTAAAATGTAAGTCTCCATCATGGAACTTGGGCCATTCTATAGTACTGACCTTGTGAAGCTGCTCAGCAAACTGCTGAACTAGTCCAAGAGTTACAGACCATTGCAAAGAATGCTGGTCACTTACAACCTCTTCTCATTGCCCTCGACCAAGAGAATGGAGGTGTCAACAGTCTTTTTGATGAGGATTATGTCTGCCAATTCCCTAGCGCTATGGGTATTGCGGCTACTGGCCGAGCCGACCTAGCGTATGAGGTCACCAAGGCTACTGCAACTGAGATCTCGGCATGCGGTGTCAACCTCATGCTGGGTCCCGTCCTTGATGTTCTGAACAATGCTCGATATCAACCATTGGGAGTACGCGCCACCGGTGATGACCCCCAAGAAGTTTCTCAGTATGGCCTTGCTGCTCTAAGAGGAATTCGTGATGCAGGAATAGCCTCCTGTGGAAAGCATTTTCCATCATACGGAAACCTGAACTTCCTTGGCTCAAATCTAGATGTGCCTATTATCACTCAAACTCTAGAGGAGTTGAGTATCAGTGCTCTTGTCCCCTTTCGCAATGCTGTTGCGTCGGGAAAATTGGATGCCATGTTTGTGGGAGGTTGTGGTATATCCAACCCATCTATGAATGTCAGTCATGCTTGTCTCTCTGAACAAGTTGTTGACGAATTGCTACGAGACGAGCTAGGATTCAACGGCGTTGCGATCTCAGAATGCTTGGAGATGGAGGCTCTCAGCCACGAGCTTGGTGTCCAAAACGGCGTTATCATGGCTGTTGAGGCAGGCTGTGACCTTGTTCTTCTATGTCGTGCCTACGAGGTCCAGCTTGAAGCTATAAAGGGCCTCAAATTGGGTTATGAGAACGGAATCGTCAGTAAAGAGAGAATCTTTACGTCTTTGAGAAGGGTACTCAATCTAAAATCGACATGTACCTCATGGGAAAAGGCCCTGAACCCCCCAGGCATTTCTCTTCTTTCCCAGCTTCATCCATCTCACCTTGCACTGTCACTCCGCGCCTATGACGACTCGATAACAATCATTCGAGACAAGGAGAAGCTCATTCCGCTCACAGCATCTATGCACCCAGGAGAAGAGCTCCTATTGCTGACGCCCTTAGTCAAACCACTTCCTGCATCTTCTCTCACCAAGAAACTACTCGCTGCTAAAGACGGCCAAAATCAAGCAGAAGGCCCGCACGAGATGTGGGCGCATAATGATGGCCGCGACCGCCGCGCAATTCTAAGCGGAGAGGGTGTCTTTCGAGAGTTCGGCAAGTCACTTGCCAGAGCTCGTAATGAGAAACTACTCCATACCAGCTATACAGCGAATGGTGTTCGTCCAGGTAATTCTGTCTTCCTCTGTTGGATGTATGCCTTTCTGACCAGCTACAGTACATGAAAACCTCATTCACAGAGCCTCTTGTATCATCATTGTTACCGCTGATGCTAATCGAAACCTATACCAAGCTGGCTTTACCAAACACGTTGACATGATGTGTTCCATGCTGCGCACTAGAGGCCAGAAGAAGCAACTGATTGTAGTTGCCGTCAGCTCTCCGTATGATTTCGCTATGGACAAATCAATTGGTACATATGTCTGCACCTTTGACTTCACCGAGAGCGCTTTGCATGCCCTTGCGAGGACACTAGTGGGAGAGATTGCACCACTTGGTACACTTCCGGGAACGTTGCGGAAGAGCAAAAAGGTGGTGAAGTCGAGACAACACTGGCTGGTGGAGGAGTACAGCTCCGGGCGTGACGCATCAGGGTTGAACGACCTTCTTCGAGCTGTCCACCGAGCAAGCGCACCAGATCTGCAGTTCTTACGTGCAACGACAGCTGCGTCCTTCCAACTGAACAACCCTAACATTGTCGAGTCGCACTTTGTTGTCAGAAACAGTAGCACAAATGCTTTGTATGGCTTTGCTGCTACTTATTATGTTCACGGGGTCGGTATCCTGGGCGGTGTCTTTGTTGAGCCTACCAAACGTGATGTGTCTATCGGAAGGTCTCTTCATCGACGAGCACTCAGGAGCCTTGTGCAACACCGAGGAATCAAGCAAGTGCAGATTGGCTCGTCATTCCCCGGTGTCTTCCTTGGCATCCCTGTTGATGTCGAGGTAAACACAATCAAAGAATGGTTCACAACCAGCGGCTGGGATGTTCAGTTTCTCCGCCGCGTTTCAAACATGATTATCCAAGACCTAACAAACTGGTCCGCTCCTGAAGGCTTATCTCAAAGCATCCAAAGAGCGGGTATAAGTTTTGATCTGATCCACGATTTAGATCATGCGGATGGCGTGCTGAGCCATGTCCGTAACCACGCAAGCCCGGAGGTCTTGGAACTGTATCGCCATGCATTGTCAGAAACGAAGTTGAGCGGGATAGTCCGAGCCAAAGATGCTTCAGGTAATCTGCTGGGCACAGTGATTGTTTGCAATCCGCATAGCCATTTGGAAACCCATTTTCCGTCTTTAAAGTCCCGCTCAGAGAACATCAGCGGTATCCTCGCTCCGGTTGTACCCTCTATGCCACTGGCAACTCTTACTTTGCAGGGCCTGGCGTTTATGGGCGTTCGTCAAGCCAGGAATCACAAAGCGACGAAGGCTGTATTGGGAGCGGTAAGTTATCAATTGTCGTTATTGGAGTTTGTAGTTTACTAATGCATCTCAGGTTGTGGATGATGGCACCGAGTCTTTGACAGCCATGGGCTTTGAGACACTCCAAGCGTTCGAGGAGATCACCAACTCTCCAGAGAATGTAAGTCACCTACACTACTAGATTTGAGGCAGCAACTAATCAGAAGCAGTTTTCAAGTCTAGTATGAAACATCCATTGATTTGTTGCGTATAGTTGCGGTGAAATTGCTTGGAGTTGGAAAATATGGGTGACCTGAAGTATACTTGACTTTCTATAACTGCATGCTTTGATGACGCTTAATCCTTTATATGACATCTTACGATTTGATTACCAATCTATAATTTCTATCATTTAATTCCGTCTTTGGCCAAAAGCGCCTGGGTGTTTTTCACCATCGTGATCCGGTGAAAACAGGAAACCAGCCCACACGATGAGCAGTGACGGCTGCTATGCGACGATATTCTTGTTACCTAAATTGGTAGACCGTCCTACCATTACAGCTTGCCCTTGATGTCTTGTTTTCTCATGGCCTGCGCAGATCTCAAGAGGGCATACAAGCTCTGTAATCTCGGCATCTCAACACCTCTAGCCCTTGCGATTCTCACGGGATTGCCCAAAATCACCTCGAGCTCCAGCGGCTTGCCAGCTTCCCAGTCCAACAACATACTCGGTCTGGCACCCTTATTGCGCGCCGTACTCTCGATGATCTTCTCCGGTTTGGCCATACTATCCGGGAAAGGTCGACCCAAGATCTTTGGCACGGCATCGCGGATCTCGTGCATCACGCCGGATAGATGTCGCTGCAGTTCGTCGTCTGCAACCATGTCCGCGTTACCGCGACCTCCGGAAAGAACAGCTGAGGGGTTCATAGCTGCGTTGATACAGAGCTTATGCCATCGTACAGTCTGAAGACCGACTTCATCATGAGGATCCACGTCTTTGATGCCGCCTAGGTCTGACCACCAACGGTGCAGCGCCTCAGTTGATTCTGTCCCACGGCGACCTAGCTCTGAGTCTTGCGAGGCCAGGCCATCTGTGTAAGGTCCAATACTGATACGTGTCCAGCGGTTCTGGCGAACTGTACCAGGAGAAGTCTGCTCTGCGCTGATAACCGTGACAGCACTGACGATGGGGTTATTGGGGAATCGTTTCCTGAAGGGCTCTTCCACGCCGACACCGTTCTGGATGAGAACGATACAAGACTTTGGACCAACCAGAGGCTCAATTATCGAAGAGTCATCGCTGATATCTGGAAGAGCTTTCGTTGTTACAAAGATGTAGTGCCAGTCTCGCTTTGTGCCTGATGATGAACTGGCAGCGGCAGCAGCATCAATAGATGGGAATGCCGCGTCTGGGTTGAAAGTGTAGTCGCCGAAGCTTCGCGTTTGAAGCTTCACGCCATCCTTCTCAATAGCAGCATAGTTCGAGCGCGCTACAAGAGAAACATGGATGTTTTGCGATGGCTATTACGATGGTCAGTTGGAATGCGTTACTCATGCGACAAGGAGACGTTACGTGATGGAGTCGCGAAGCATAGAAACAACCGACGGCGCCAGCGCCGACGAAGATAATATCAACACGACTACAGATGGGTTATCGTGTTAGTATTCAATTGCGAAATTGACATATACGCGATTGGACGGATGGCATCTTCTTACCTGTTGTCTGCCATGATGACGATCTATGTTTACCTTGAGGCTTTGTTTACGTTATTGGTGGAGTAACGAATGAATCGGGTTGTTACTGCAATCGAGATACAGCTAATTCTTCAATGGATACTTCAATAATAGTGGTGCTGCAGAGTCAAGTCTGGTTTCTTTGATACGAGTATACAAAGTCAGGGAGTTGGTTACAGGAGTCTTCCTCTGACAACTCACAACCAACCCCTCCACTTTTGCCTTTGCCACGGCACCGAGGTCCATGCCGTAACAGTAACAGTGAAGTAACGGGAGGCTGGAATTGGAAACTGGAAACTGGGGATTGCTGGAGCACACCATCGATACCCAGGCCAGCCAAGCTTATGGTATCTTGTTATTTTCAGTATGAACACCGTATGAACCGCTGTTAGTTTCTCGATCAGTCATTTCAGAAGCCCACAATAGCAAGTCCGTCTGCTTGGCCCTTTACGTCGGGCGATCGGCCATATGTAACTGCCTGCAGTAGCTGTCATAATAGCAGCAGCCTTTATTCGTTCGTCTGTAGATGATTCGGTTGGGTATCAAGCATCAGCATCAGCAGCAACCATCTCATCAATTCGCTGATCGGCCACCACCTGCTGTATACGGCTCTGCTCTTCATCGGACTCGGCCGTGGTTTCTCACATCACAGCATCCATTCTTGTGAGACGTAGATTGACCCAAACAGATGCACTGCATGAAGACAAAGTCACACTCCCCCCATCTGACAGTTTCGCAATTAGACTCCCAGTTCTCGCTCCGATAGACTGTTTTACGCGACGGAAGAGGGAAAGCAATTAGGTAGTCTTGATTTAGCCCGTATACTTCCTTGCGCCGTCAGCAGGGCATGCATGTTCAAACAAGACAAGTCAAGTCATCAATGGAAAATAAGTATCCGTAATCAATCAATCAATCGTTAAATCAACGGGAGCTATGCCTATACAACCCCCAATCTGCCAATCGGTCACGCCGTTCGCCCGGCTCGGAACACCCCGCCGATCGTTGATCATCAGGTTTGGGTTGTCGCTTTGGCTTTGGCGGGTGAGATTTCACGTTCGACAGATACTTGAACCCTTTTGCATGGCCTGGACCAACGGCCTTGATCACTAAATCCCACGCGACTGAAGCCACGTCGACGATGCAGGGAATGGAAGCATCGCAGGGCAAGCCAAGCTCTGGTGACCCAGGCCGGCTAGCCAATCTATCAACTGCCGGTTGAAGAAATATCCAATAGCTACAAATTAACGGGGCATAGCAGCATACCATAGGTATAGCGTGCCACTGCCGTCGTAAACTACCGGTCGTATATCGACTTGACTTCATACGATCAAACTACAAAGATACTAGTGATGGGTATTGGTATTGGTATGTGCCTACAGCTGATTCCCGGCCTCTCAAAGAGATCAAGACGACTTCTAAAAGCCGGGTGCCCAGCAACGAGTTCAAATTTATCTATGCCAGAGCAAAAACATCCAGGTCTATGGAGAGCAGACACTGAATGCCGATTACCACGCCGAGAAGAATCTCAACGCGGTGACTGGCAAAACATCACATCACGCGAAAGCTGTTCAAAGATTGGTTAGTATCATATAGTAGCAAGGGTGTGCATAGCACTTGATCTATAGTTGAAGATCCTGTGAAATGATGCCATCAAGCTTCGCACCGACACGCGATTTGCGTATTGAAGCTCTGTCATCCTATCCCAGCCCTGCCAGAAAGGGTCTACCGTAGTAGGGGCACACTCGACTCAGAATGCACCTGACACAACGGTAGCGGCAGCGGCCGCTTCCCAGACATACAAGACAATACTTGACCCGACGGTCAAAACCATGACGCAACGAAGGAATCGAGCTTGCTAGGTATTGTAAAGCGATGCATGTGAGGGTTGCAGCAGCTGTCGGGGATCAGCGATGCTGATGGATGGTAGAGTATCTCGTGGCGCGCCCAGCGAGATGGAAGGGTATGTATGGTAAGAAAAGAAATGGTGGTAGGCAACTCAGGTTTTTGTGTGGTTGCAAAGGTAAAAATTTTCTGCCTGTCAAAGATATGCTCGAGTTTTGATTTTGCAATTTGGCAAAGTCAGCGCGTGGGGGTATTTTGATTGCCCGGTCACCGATCGGCCAATCAGAGGAAGATGTGGCTTGGACCTAAGCATAGCCAATAGACGCTCCAATCCAAAGCAAGGCGTCGCACTTGGACCAATTAAACATCAGCGCATTCGACTTGCCTTTTACGGTCACGATGGAACGGTCCAGCGGCCCCAGTTCATCCATGGCTTCATGGTCGACTGCATTGCAACTCTCCATACCCATGGATATGGATAGCCAGTAATACCTTCTGCTACGTGAAGATATATGGATCTTGATGAAAAGCCGGCCCGTTTGGAGGTTCCTTTCCTTTCCTTTCACTCTTGTCCACCAACAACCGCGGCTTGCCATGATATACCGAGAGCCATTGATCACAATCGTGCCTGTGATGTGCTGTCAGCTGTCTGTGCCTGATGGGACAGACGAGGCTGTGACAACACAGTTACATAATGTCATATGTACGCAACTTGTCCTGTCTTGTCTTTTGTAAAAATTGCAAGCATGTGCGTGCCCATTTCGATCCATTCCATTCTTGACTTGGTTGGTGTCTCATGGCGCTTAAACCGTTCAAAACTATCGTCAACTTAGGGCTCGTGTTTCGTTTCATTTCGCACCGAGCCTCATAATATCAGTTGGTGGAAATTGACCCCGAGTCTAACAAGCAAAGGCTTTATCCGTAGAGGCTCAAGAGACACCTGACCGGGGCGACCCTCACCCTCTGCGTGCGCTGACCTGAGACGAGGAGATTGGCTATGGATCGAAGCAGATGCGGCTAAAGAGAAGCGCCATCGCAAATGTCGACGTGCAGATGGAGTCCAACACTCATTAGGAATCGCGCGTGCAGAGCTACCGATGAACGGCGCAGATGAGCCCCATCACCAACAAAACACAAAATGTAATAGACTGACTGTCAGAATTGTCCGTGCTATTAGTGAACACGGCTCGGTCAACAAATACCTATGTCGGTATCCCATAGGCGAATCTTCATTCCTTGCTAAGTGGAAGTGGAAGCGAAACCTCATTTGCCAAATGACAATCCGTCGGCCAAGGTCTCTGACGCTGATCAGCAGCATTTGGCCAAATGCCATATGCTACGTGGTAATTATCATGGACCGATCATTCAACTCCACTCTGAACATGGGGAAGAAACTTACCTAAAAAGCACAGATCTTATTAGAAAAGCCGAGGATTGAAACCGCAGGGTCCATGATGGGATGGGTACCGTCGAGTACTGTAGCAACCTGTGCGTAGCGAGTAGCGACCAACAACTGCATCCAACAGAGGATTTTGCTGAATATGCACGAGCTGGCACATCGGCTAGTTTTGCTGCGAGCAATGAGAGACCACCTTGACAGGCTGGTCCAAGCTCCCTACATTGTACTACCACGACGCAGGGGCGCAGGCTTCTAGAAAAGCAGCTGGAACTCACAGCAGCAGATCAAGGGTCGGGGTGTGTGCGAGGCAGAGACAGCCCGAAATCCTGTTTGGGGGAATTCACTGTTATGCCAAGAGCCAATCATGTTGATATATAAAGATGCGGGATGGTGGGGGCAGAGCTTGGGGCCCCGATGGGATGTCTGGAGTTTTGGACAAGCCCAGACAAGGATTCCGGTCCGTTTTCGAGTGACTTGGGGAACGGTGCAAGCCCAAGATATCCAGCACTGTCCTGACTTGTCTTGACATGACATGGCATGGCTGAGGTCGGTTTCTCATGTTGATCAGTGCTAAGTGTGACTGTAAGAGTGAATGGCTGATTGCTGTTTCAAACTGCCATATCTTCCAATTGCAGATTGACAGCAAGCCTGTTTCCATCAGTTAGCCTGTGACTGATAATGGCGGTGTCAGTGTAACCAGGTAAAACCTGGAGGCTTGTGGGTTCCTCTACTGCATCGCACCTCTTGTTTGGCGACTAAGGAGCCGAAGTCACACAACCGCAAACTATCAAGTTTGAAGAAAATCCAGAAATGGTCTTCGCCTTGACAGCTTCATGAAACGATTGGTATCAGGCATTTTGAACAGAAACTACCTGTGTGGAGAGTTGTTGGTAGAATGCCGATCTATAGTGGACCAAGAGGCTGTATTTGATTCCTCTCACATTTGATAGTCGGTAGGTGTATATCACGAACAATGAGACCTAAGCTTCCATGGCCTATTTCCCAATATGTAATCATGATGCTCAGGATGTTGTCAGCTGAATCAACTATCCCTGCTTGGTCACTGCTGTTCTCCATACCTGCAATTAAGCAAGTCACAAGTGACATTGACAGATGCAAGTAAGAAGCAGGCAGGTGTGGTACAGACCCTGCGTGAGCCTCGTGGAGTGGACGCATACAGGTAAGGGTCTGCTAAAATGCATAATGGACCTCCAGGTCAGACCTCCAATCGAACACTACAACAGAGGTCATCATGACCGGTACCTGCGTGGAGTCCCTGACATTGCATTTGTTGCGGTCAAGCAATGACTCTTCTTCTCAACTCTCATCTTGAAAATAAGTTTGATACCCCATACACGTGGGCGGACGGCGTGGAGATCATAGATCTATCTTCCTAGGCGGTCTGATAGATAACTTCCGAAGCTTGCTCGGTATCCCACTCCAGCGCGGCTGTCGCTTTTGGCGGCTCCAGAATTTCTTTTGATGTTAATTTAGCAACCAGGTTGCGGGGCCAAAACTGTCATTTCCTGTTCTGGTCCTTGTATGAAGGACTTGGTTCATCCGCTCTTGGTATCTCCGGCGGAAAAGGAAGCGAAGGGTGAAAACAGGGCAATGACTTGCCTCTATTGTTAGCGAGATGATCGGTATAGTCTAGATTTCTGTTGCCATCGCTTGTGAATAGTGACTGGTGTCCATATGCTGTAGGTATCAACATCGATGGATGATCAGTGGGTGCAAGCCAGTTTGGTCATAGTTGGCAGTGATGAACTCTCTATGCATATAAGTCAGCAGGTACGTAGCCAAGACGACAGCACTACAGCGAAGGCAGCCAACGGAGTGATAGCATAATGGATCTCTTCCATTACTATCAATGATTCGGTTGGTGCTGTCTTGTCTAGGTCACGGCGTTTGTGTATTACTTGCCATGACCGGCAATAAACATCTGCCATGGAGTGCAAAGGAAGATCGCGACTAAGAGACTGGGGTAGTAAAAAGAACCGGGGCTCAGCCGACTATGCATTGTCTTCATGAATAGCCAACAATGAAAGACAACGTCTATGGCAAGTCGACCACAGCCGCGGGCCGGAGGAAGCAACAAAAGTCATTCAACCCATAAATATTCGACGATTATGAGTCGTCATCGTGTATAAGCCATCTCAACTTGCAAAGGCAAGCTCCCGGCACCCGCTCGCCCGCACTTTCCCGTCGGGATCCGTGCATCGCGGGGGAAGTTGGGGAAATGCTGTCAACTGAACTGCAGGATGCGCATGTCACAAGCACATAGCTAAGACGCAAGTCTGCCGCACCTCGGAGTGTATCCGTCTCTATGGATTCCGTACGGAACGAATCGAACCCGACAGGATTGGACGCGCCACCGGGCGGAGACGGATGTTGTGTAATGCTGATGATGCGGAAAAGTCAACGATGCCACTGGATGAACGGAGGATGTCTCAGCCACCCGTCCAGCACACGCTGAAGCACTGCAGAATGTCTGCAGTCACTGCCCTGGGTAATAGAGCATAGTCTATCGAATTTGCTGTTATTCACCGTCGGCCACGATATCCGCCTGGGCTTGAAATGAACGATGAAGCACCGTATAGTCCCCGAAAGATTATTCCAAGATAGGCAGTCCGACAGGGAAATAAGAGGCAAGGCTACGAATAGCATCGGCGAATCTCTAGAGCCAAGACTATTCAGTCTGTAAGACCCAATACCTACCCCTGGATCAGCGGTCTGCACACAAGTGCGCTTGTCATAGTACGTAGCAGTGTAGCACGGTCGGTGCTTAATTTGGCTTGGGGGCACCCTTGACCAATGATTTGCAGGGTCCACGAGGGTCTTGGAGAGTTATCCTGAGACAATGCAGCTTGTTGGTCAATCTTCTCTGTCTGCATACGCCTTCTCGAAATTCAATTCCACAGCACGCACAAAAGAAAGCCCGGCGGCTATACATAGCCCGGTATGCCTGTAGTGGAATAGGTGCAAGTGAATAAGCTGGGGCGCTGGGGCTTTGTGGATTAAAAGATCCGGGATATCTGGGCATAGAGAGCTTCTGACAGTCTGGGCCTTGATCAGAAGGCGTCGCGTGAACTCTAGACAAGGGGTATCAGGTATGATGATGCTGTTGCCTGCGCGAGAATGGAGTCAGCAATATTCGAGTGGAAAGCGACGTACCAAGCAGCAAATGAAGGAACAATAAATGAGTACGGAGAAGCGGGAACATGCCCTGTGCACAATAAGCTCCGTGTGATTCTGTGCCAGTTTGAAGAACAAGACGTACATTAGCAAGTCGCTGATCGGTAATTCAGCCGGCCAATTCTGTATACGCGTCTCCGGAGTCTCTGGTCGGTAGAAGCAGAGCCGCGGCGTTACTGTTTCTGCCAAGCATTTAGTCAAGACACATCAAGAATCATTCACCAAGAATTCGTAAATCTAAGACAAATTTGTGGATGTACGCGACCATCAAGCGCGCCCTATCAGAAGAGTTGGAGTAAATAGTTTGATGCAGGAGGATGTTGATAGGTGGAGCTGTAATGCAGCAGTTCAAGTTCAAAGTGCAATCACTCAGCCTGATCTAATACGGTGCTTGCATACAGTGTGGCACGGTACATCGCAGCGGCACAGACAGGAGAAGCCTTGCCTTGCATTGCATTTACATCCGTTGCACTTCCATTCTTTATGGAGATTGTACGGGTAATAACGAGATGAACTAATCATTACCTGATATAGTTACCACTCAGGCGAAATCGTTACCTTATCGATCTATCCATCTTACCTGACAATTATCTATTGTATTAATACCAGAAACCTACCAACAAAAGCAAGCATTGCGGGTTCCCGAGCAGATACCGACACCCAGGCTATTACTGTACTGTTACTACAGTGCACTCATGCACGACTCAAACTGATGGATGGATCGTCCCGAAGATGCTCCGCCGATAAGGTAATGCATGTATGTACGTAAAACTTTTCTTTTTTCGTTTTGATGACCTTCCATCAATCTATCAAACTAGCCGAGTTTAATCGTACCCGTTTAAGCTTGAGTCCAACCAATAGTTGTAAACCTTGTCGTACTGTACTGTACTTGGTTGCTTGCCTGAATGTCCTGCCGCGATCCTCACTGACGAATGTTAACAGCTTGCCCTACCCCCAGTCTAAAAACCCCAGCCAACGGCCACTAGACGAGACGGACGGCCTGTGTGAGATACAGCAGATGTCAGGCAGTTTGTGTAGGCCTAGCGACGGTACCGTCTTACCAGGTACAGGACAAGGCATGGTGTGCACACGAGTATACCTGCACGAGAGGTTCCCAAGACACAGCCGATACCCGGCTGCATAAGGCGCCATCTAGCCGTCAGATTTGGAGGCCGAGTTGCAGCAGAAGTGGACTGAAGAGAAACACGGTAATGCTACCGTCGTGTCGAGGGTTATGACCGATCACTAAGGTATCCTTACCCATTTGTTGGTTGGCTCCGTGATTCTGTTGCACCGGTCACGACTTGACTCGAGCAAGACGGTACAGTACAATAATAGAATACAATACATACCTTGACATGAAAACATAATACCTGATCAAGGAGTTGTGGCTGATTTGATCCCGAATGTTGGGACCAGGATACCAAGTCAAACCAGTCAGCGTCGCTGCATGGCCCCGAATTCTCCCATAAAGTTAAACATGGATATTCTGATCGTCCCTCCGTCCCGTTATGCCAGTCAACCTAATTTACCCGCAGTCGGTCACTAATGTTTTACGGTAGGCAATCCCGAAAGAAGCAACCCTTTCAGACCAAGATTATGTTGGACCTTTTCCAGTTGCCGATATCGAATTGATGCTGCTATTTTCTGCATTGTTGAAGGAGGCAGGTACGGTGGACTAGACTGTCAGTAGGTACCTGCCTTAGAGAGGACACATTTTTAGTCGGGCGCCTTCCTTCCACTTCCCGTACTAATCCATGTGTAAAATGGATTCTACGCAATGGGCGATACGATGTTATGCGATGCGATGCGATGCGTGCGGCTCCTCCTTCTCACTTTGTGTCCTCCGCGCTCCTCCACTGTAATCTGCCTCGCACCAATCTTCCCCATTCATCGTGATCCATCCACTGTGGACAAATCCCACAGGCCCACAATCCCCCCAAGCTCGCTCACTCGACCTAAATTATCCATACCTACTAACTAAACTGTCATGAAAATCAATCAACCGGCCATGCGAGCGTATCAAGTTCCGTCTTTCTCTTCACACAGCCGAGTACTATACTGTCGATCTGAAAGTAAATATACTGTACAATACAGGCGATGCACCTCTCTAACCCCCAATCATACAGGAACTGATGCCCAGCCAACTCTGTATCACAACTGAACCCTTGAGAGCAACAGCAAGAAAGACGCTATCCCGTACTCGGTCTCAATCCCACTCTTCACTGACCATGCCACGGGCCACGGAGGGTGACGATGCCCTCTCAAGCTCGTCATGGTCGCTTCAGAACCCTTGTCCCCCATCCTAGCCCACGCTTCCACCCCGGTGCCCCAGCCCGGTCACCTTGCTGCTTGCGCCATCGTCCCACACTGTACAGCCGAGTATCCTCGATCGCGCCCGTGTCCGCAACCTCCCTCCACGCCTGGCCCGGTCTTGCACTGTTGCTGAGTTATTGAGGACAAATCTACAAGGATACTGGACCATGGGGCCTGGGGTCCGTAGGCACAGAATAGAACAAGCGAGCGGGCAGGCAGGCGGCGGCGGAATTAACCAGCGAGAAAGCAAGAATTCGATTCGACCATGGGCGGGAATCTATTCGGCACGACTTGAGGATCAAGGGATCATGACCGAGCAAGGGACCAAAGGGTCGAAGTGCTCTGCTGCCACTTACAAACATATCACATTGTGATGGGTGTTGTGCTCTGCGCACCACGCCTCGGTGCTGCTGCTCCTGCTGATGGTGCTGATGTCCTCCGTCATTGTCTCCTGCTGTATCGAGAGCCATAAGAGAAGCCCTCCTCCTTGGATCTTCTCTTTGTCTTTTAATTCTACTTCTCTCTCCCGTCTTCTGAACATAGCACCCGCTCTGTTCTTCAGTGTTCCTTAGGGAGCGCGCTTCGTAGTGCGGTGTGCTCTCTCTTTCTTCCTCTTCACAGTTGGTGTCGGCCGCCGACGTCACCAAAGCTACAGTACCAGGTCCGACGAACAACACAACGCAAAACGAGAACGCTCCGACCATCCGGGCCGACATCTCCACCTACAACGTCTCCAGCAAGGCGGCTTGGCTTGGCCTTGGTTGTCGATGTCGTTGTCTTGTCTTAGCTGGCTCTGTAGCTGAAGGCGCCAAACCCGCTTGTGCACCAGAAGAAACCCCGGTCCTGCCGCCGACCTCGTCCGCCCATCCATTTCAGGTATTCCTGCGGCGCACTCCCTCTGGCCCTCCCTCCCCACACCCACCCAACCACATCTATCGCACACCCAGGGCCCAGGGTTACAGTAGCGAGCGATCCAACCCGGCCACAAGCTAGGTCTAGGTACCGTACAGTTCAAGAGGAGACCCCAAGACACCCCAAGGGAAAATTTACCCACCCACCGGTCGGTAGCATCTCCACTCCTGTTCCTCTTTCTCATCAATTGGCTTTGACAACTTGCCCTCGAAAACTTTTATTGTCCTCTACTCCCTCGTTCCTTGACTGGATTCATTTTCCAGCCTCTTCCAGCTCTGCTCAAGCTCCTCCGCGATATGTTCCTGTAGCTGTTCGCTTTACCAAAGCTCTTTCGGCCCATTTTCCCCAACTTCAAGTCCACTTGATTTAGCGTGGAAGTGCTTTTGCGGGACACTTACACACAAGCCTTTCGACATCGGTGCCGATAGAAACCCACCATATTCTCCCTCCACCTTGTCCGAACCAAGCATACTCGACTGAAAATTGACCACTTTGAGACCTACATATCAAGCTTTCACCAAAAATCAACTCTTGTCGCCATAGACCAATTCGCCTTTAGCTCTCGAGTCGACTGCATCTTAGCCAGTCAACACCCCGCCAAAATGATAATTGATGGAGAAAAGTATGCTTGCGAGGCCTGCGTTCGCGGCCATCGCGTGAGCAATTGTCAACATTCTGGTTAGTCTATACTCTGTTATCAACGTCTGAGTTATTGTATAGTCGAACGTCTACTTATCATATGCATTTCTTAGACCGTCCTCTTCAACACATCAATAAGAAGGGTCGACCGGTTTCTCAATGCGCCCACTGTCGCGCCATGCGCAAGTCTCGTTCTGCCCATGTCAAATGTGACTGCGGCGAGAAGACGAGCAAATGTGCCCATTTGCAGCCAACTGTCGAAGGGCACACTGGTGAGCTTCCTCTTACTTCGAGCTGTCACAGACCTCGAGGTGTTTGACAAAAGTCCCATTTTCTAAACCTTTCACAGAGACATGCTGCTGCAACCATGGAGGCCACTGCAGTTGCTCGCACAAGACCGAGCCTGCTCTTGACACCGTTCCCGAGTCTGACTCGGAGCGCGAGTCCTTGACCATGAGCATTACCGGCCGTCCCAAGCCTCCTGGTCGACGACGACGAGCCAACACAGTTCACTCAGATGGTGTTTTGACCTTCGACCAGCATGGCAACCACAAGCCTGCCCACCGAAGTGCCCGAGCTTCGCAAAAGTGTGGCCCATACCAGCTCAACAGGGTGAACTCGGCTCATAGCACTACCAGTCTAGGCGCCGACAGCATGCTCCAGAAGAGCTCGCGGGAACCTCCTAGTAGTCGAGCACGCGCTGCTACCAACCGGGAACGTCGAGTCAAGTCAGAAACTACTTCGCCACTTATGACCGGTGCTAGCAGTTTCCAAAATCTGAACGCTAATCTTCCCCCTCTGGACCTGTCGAGCATCGAGTACCCTCCTTATATGGCCAATAGCACGACGTTCGATCTATTTGGTTCTGGTTTCAACTCTGAGACAGAAGCTCCTATGTACAGCGCCGGCCTCAGCGCTCATTCAGTCGACTGGAGCCATTACGACCTTGCTGAGATGAAGGGCGATACCTTCACGCCATCAAGCTATAGCCAGGCTGGCACTCAAAGCTTCAATGGTCTCTTCGACTTTGGCAGCGGCTCAGAGCACTTGCCCCACCTTGCCAATACTACATCGACTTCAGGAGAGGTTTCCGAGGTAGAGGACTTCCTCCCCGGGGGAGATGACGAGATCCATGGCCTAGATGGATTCAGCCGTGGCGACAGCTTTATCCGACAGAACGGCAATGTTATGGCCAACTCCGCCGACCTCACCACCATCGACTACGATAGCTTCTACAAGGGAGCCGATGCTGGCCCTATGGCTGGAGCCGGTCTTTCAATGGTTGAGGATGACCCTGCATTCTGGATGCCCAACTACAACGAAGGCATCGCGACAATGGACGAGAGTCCCGACCCTCTCGGCCCTGCTTCTATGCCCGGCTTTTGGGGTATGTGAAGATTGATTGAGGTTTCGAATATCCTGGCGTACATAATACCCATTCAGTTTTTTATTTTCAAGTCATTAGGGTGACGCACCGGTAGGCGTTGGAAAATACCATACGGGATGAGGCCATGAGAGATATGGCTTCTTCCTTTCTTTTACTTATTTTGCGCAAACAGCGGCAATATATACGTTTCATGTAGAGCGAACTTCCGCTCACCACCACTCGAAAAAGGACGCCGTTATATGACGTCTGAATTTCCGATGGTGATGATGATGATGACAGGACGACATTTTCATCCAAAAGGTAGACGGTTTGGGAATCTTGATGAGCATGAATTTTCCTACTATCAACTGGGAGGAACAGGAGATATAGAACAGGCGCAGGTGGCTTTTATTTTTGAATTATACAAGACTACAGTGCAGGAGTGCACATGCATGTGTCGGCATTCAAGCAAAGAAGAGCAGTGCAAGTCGTTCGGTGAATTAGCTTCTTGGAAGAGTTGTGACCAGGACAATATCGAGCTGGAAGCAACATGTGCAGGAACATGACAACAAGTCAGGGCAAGACGTCCCACTATATCGCATGTTCTGTCAGTTGTACGTGGTTTTATCTGCAAGACAGTTTGCATATCAATCGATGGGAACAGGACGAAGGTTCAGCTTCTATACTTGATTATCAGGCATCCATGTTGTGTCTGTTGATTCAATCGTTGCGCATCGTTCGTGCCTTTCTCTGGTTCGATGTTCCTGTTTCTGACATCACACTGGGTACGAAAAAGAGTACTCGGCGAGGATCTGTTACAACGCAATAATAAACTTCATGATTGAGGACCAAGACCAGCCGAGTCAAGGTCCACGAGCCAACACCACCAAATAACTGTTCCTTCCATTCACGGGTGATCATGATCATGTTGACATGGACTTGAGAATAGCTGACACGACTTTGCTGCAAATCTCAGCGGTATCAGCTGTTGTTCCTTCAAGGCAGCCGCACACGGATCTCATAGCAGCACGTCGTCGGACATCCGGAGATGAGATATGTGATGAGGTTCTTGACAAGCACATATTGTTTTTGGTTCGATGCTCGATGCTCATCCAACGAAAACGGCAATTACCTGAGCATGGATTCAGAAACGTTCAGCGTTTCTATCATATTAACATTACACTACAGGTAGTGTGCCAAAGGCAGCGCTTGCTAATTTTCCCCGTCTTTTAGACCCCGTACTCACCCCAGTCGTCCCCCAGCCGGGGGATCCTTGGGGTCATGGAGAAAGAAGATGCAACGCCAGATGGCATGATCGACTACAGTCATATACATAGATCTGACAAGTTCTCGTACTATTGTTGTATTGATAATTACTCCCACAAAGGGGCATTGATCGTTGGTCTTGAAGAAGAGACAAATCGTTTGAGCATCACAAAGGATGAGATGTCGTGAGCGGCCCCACCACGCCCAACGAAGATTCTTCAACGCCAATGCAGCCTATATTTGCTTTGTCGAGGCCCAGAGATGCATACAACCTTGCGTTTTGCTTCTGCGTTGTGCTGTGCATACAGTACAGTACGTCCAACGCTTGACGCTGGGCCGAGACCGGCATGGGAGTATCAGTTCAGTAATGCAGGGCCTGGCCTGGTCTATTTCTTGTCTAAAATGCAGTACTATGGTAGGAGGGGGCGTACAGCAAGCATAGAAGCCTTCCATACGGCTTCTCAACACGGGCGGCCAGGTACACGCACGTACTGTAAGTGTCTTGCGTGCTGGAACGACACTGGATGACGACTGACTACGCAGCTAGCTTCAGAGATTTAAAATCATCCAGCCATTCATTTGCACGGCTAAGCGGAGCCGTTCTATACTAATCGTGTAGTGGAGGCCATCGTCTTTAACTACCCTCTGACCGACAGATTCAGATTCAGAGACAGATCCTGGCCCTAACTATCAGTCTACTGACAGTAGGCTAGTCGAACTGAGAAGACTTTTGTTTGATAAGGGCAAGTTACGTAAACTCGACGCCATTACTCGTCGGGTCCTTAGCATCTCCCGGTCCTCGGAGACAGAAGAGAAAGCGTCGATCAGGTACAGCTTGAAATATGCACGATTTGACTTTTTTCCCCATCCACTAGTTTCAGCAACGGCATGAGCTTTGATTGACTGAACTAGATTATGACAGCAAAGGGCAAAACTCTGTTTGGAACCGTCTCTGCATGCGAAATGAATTGTCGGTTACAGATCAGTTTGATAGGACAAGAGAATAACCATCAGGGTTGTTTGATCCCAAATGAACATCTCCGTAACGTCTCAACAAAACTAGACGCCATCGTTCACAGTAGTCTACATGCTTGGCGCTATCATTCTTCGTCATCTCTCTATTTTCATCAACCTCAGTTTGATGAGTGTCAATCGGGAATATACATACGCGTCAATGTCAGAAGAATTGGTTCCAAAAGTCTAAGAGACGAAACAATTTGATCACTTCATACTAGCTTGGGCCAGCACGTCGACAACTTTACTTGAGAGCCCAAGACGAAATGATTTGGTTGTTCCATGCTACTTAAGACTAGCATACAGGTATTTTCGCACCTTCAACCTTACAGTACCCTATTATACACGGGAGTTGTCGTCTCCCAAGGTCGTCCCTTCATTATGACCTTTTACATCACCATCTGCCAAGGATATCAATCCCTAAGCCATTTCCAGATAGCCCAAAGCCAATGACGGACCAAAAGCAATATCATCGCCTCCCTCGTGGGCTGTGGCTAGGTCTGCCAAATGTTGAAGTCCTTGGCTTGCAGTCGATGCTTCCACAGATGAAGTAGGTCGCAGTTGCTCTGCGAGCTTCTCGCGGATAACGTCCCACATTGTAGCGGGTTTGTCCACGACGTCCTTGATCAGCTGTGTCGCTTCTTCTCGCGATCGATCCATCTTGATTAACTTCGCCAAAGACACATAAACAACTGACACAAAGTGATTGAGGAGCGGGCTACGCAGATAGTCGTTCGCGGAGAGAAGGTTGACGAGTTCCTTAGTAGCCCACAGTGTCTCTGATGGTGTGGCTCCTGGCGTAAGCAGTATTATTACGAGCCTGCAGTGCCAGTATGCCATATGAACCATTGGATGCGATGCGGGCTCGATGTGTGCGGGCAAGTCTTCTCTGTAGTTCTCGATGTAATCCGCGAGGATTTTTGCTGTGTGTTCCTCGGTTGTTGATGCTCCCGGTTGCAAGGTAAAAATGGCATGCCAGAGGCGATTGAGTAGCTTCGATAGACGAACAAGGTAGAAACACACTTCTCCCAAGATATTCTCAAGACCAGGAGGAGCTACCACGCTGTTGTCTGAGATATAAGATGGACTTCCTGTACCAGTAGCATGCCAGCGATCCATCAGGATCAGTGACCACCACAATCGCGCACAGAGCGCATCATCTGAATCCGACTCGGTGATTGACTCTATGGGGGTAAACCTCCATAATCTCATCGCGCCAGCCAGACCAATGGCGCGTAAGAGTGGGAAAGGCATGGTTTTTGATAAACGCAAGTCGGCATCGATGATGAGTAGCAACAGAGTTTGCAAATGAACGATGTTCACAGCAGTTGAAGCAGCATGCCCGTGCTGTTCCAATGCCGAAAGGAGCGAGTCGGCATGCTTGACATCGCCATCGCCTGATCCTACAACAGCAGGGAGAGCATTCGCGAATGCATTTTGAAGGGATGTTGGGCATTGTGCGAGCAATTCCTGCATCCGGCCCTTTGTGCTAGGCAGTATCGGATAAACAGGCTGGAAGTTGGACAGATAACTGGGTAAGAAATTATTAGCTATAGAACATTCAGATGGGTAGCAGAAGAATTGTCCTCTAAGACAAGAGACGAAATCCTTATGGTCAGATTAGGCTATCTCGTCTCTTATATTCGTTGCGGCCAATTCTTCTGACACCCTGACAATGAATCAGTGACTAACCTGTGCAGCATGCCTTCGTCGATGTCTACAGCTTCGTGAGCGTCGGGCATCGATACATCCATAGTGGCGACAGGCGGCTTGGAAGGCGAGGTTTCGGGCTTGAGAGGTGCAGGATGTGGTGCTAACGAGTTGTTGTCATAAGATCCATAGGTGGGTTCAGATGTGCCGGGTGAAGCTTGGAGTCGCTGAGGTTCGGAGCCCCATGGTGTCTGTCGGGAAGGTGTTGCGAAGTCATTTGTCGAGACACTGGAGAACGGTCGCTTGCGAGTAGCATCTTCACCTTGGCTCGGTCGCGGTCTATCTGTAACGAAAAGCCTATCAATGTCGTCTTGGCTGAGGCCTCCGTCCGATTCAAGCTTGTTCTCAATACTGTGGATACGATCTGCGAGCTCTTTGATATATCTGCAATACATCAGTATACGCGTTCATCGATCCATACAACATAGACCTACCCTTTACTGGGACCTCGTTTCTGAGGTACGCGGCTAAACAAACATCTTATGGATGACCTCGCACAGCTAGAACACGGTGCATCGCCAGTATCGGACTGAGCATCACACTTAATCTTCTTCCTGCGGCATTCATCACATGCTCTGGAGACTTTCGATCTCTTCCTGGGAGGAATGCTGTTGTCGATAGGGTACTGGGACGACATAGATGGTCCAACCTGGACGGACATAGGATGCGGTACCATCGGGTCGCTCGTGGGAGTGTCGTGAACATACGATGGTGTTTGTTGTTGATCAGACTCCGGATGAGGCATGATGTTTCGCAGATTAGGGTCCTCGACATTCATATTGGGGTCTGTAGCAGGCATCATGGATGTCCCAGCTAGACCCTGGCCCAGCTGTGCTGCCAACTGAAGTTCTTCTAGGTTGGCGGGACGAGAAACGTGCTGTTGGACGGACTCTTGTTCCGGCTGCTGTAGTTCACTCTGGCCATGGTCCTGGACTTGTACATGTCGCACTTGTTCGGGGACTTGATGTTCGGGCTGCTCGTGGTGTTGCTCATGATGGGGCTCGACATGGTCATGATGCCCCTCTTGGTGATCTTGGACACCCTCTCGGCCGCCAGTGTTGTAAAAGGGACCAGATTCCAATGCCTCAGCTCCTGGGGAGGGATATGTGACATTGGAACCGTCGGCCTCGGGCTCCATTTTTGTGCTCATGATTCCAGCCACCTGGACATGTACAGTAGAGCTGTTCGGCACTTGCGGGGTATTAAATCGTCACTCAAAATGGCAGTATGGGCCTAGTGATGACGAATTGTTGCAGTACTTCAATAATTGCAATGTTGATACGCGATATAAACGCGTTCTGCCAGAATGAGCAGTGCGCGTCGCGCAACGATGTCACTGGACGAAGGCATTGTTAGCTACAGTTCGACGCGATCATGACGAAGTCTACACGATCGTGATGGCACGAAAAGTGAAGTTTGACACTGGGGCAACGACGAGAATGCGCTCGTGCTGTGAATTGGGAAAGCTATATCTTGGTCATGACGACTTACACGACTCTTGTTCCAGCTGGGATCTCGGAGCTGAATAAATGCGATACAACGCCTCGACGGAAGAGGAAGAACTCGGCCCCGATGACTTGCGAATAGGCGGCTTGTGTGGGTGTGTTTTTGGCAAGATCACGGAGAAGGAAGAATTTTTCGGAGGGGGAAATGCTCGGGCTGGAGCTACAGTGATTAGTCAGCTACCCTAGAGTTATCGTCCAAAGTTTAGCGATAAGCTTTCAGGATTCAATACCAATATTGGTTACAGTTCAAATGAATCACTGTTTGTTTTATTTTATTGCATATGTGAGCCTAACTAAAGACTAAGTGGTTTTGTTTTGTTACCATAGGCGTTCGTCATGTCCTCATGGACCTACTGGTGATCATGCTTTCCTTAACCACTAACCTTCCAAATCGACAAGCGTGAGTGTCTCACAACAGTTCGCTCCCAAGATCATAAGAGGCAGAATAATTTGACCATAGAATTAAGTCTCGTGAATTTAAGGTTTTGCTACTGCCTTGTGGCCTCATGAAAAATATACGGCTGAACCCAGATTGTTGAAACCATTGGGTACTCGATTGGTTACCTGCTCTTTACAGAATGATAAGGTGACTTGCACACAATGATCCAGTTATATCATGCCAGCTTAGCACAGCACTTGGGCTATTTTATCTTGACACCCTAATCCTTGGAGAACAATTCCTTATTACTCACCTGGGCCGCTACATATATGGGTACATGCGCATGTAGCAGTATACTTACCTAACATACTCGGAAAACATACTCTGGAATCACTTGGTCATCTGGCCGCTGAAGAAGTCAAGTAGACGTGCCACGTAGGTCCAAGAAGCAACTTCAAGCAAAGCTGGCAAACCAAGAACTTTGCATATGTAGTTCAACGGCTAAGCTTCCAAAGTTGGAACATGAAGTAGCAAGGGTTCTTCCTATAAGGTTGCTCAAGGGTTGCTGCGCCGTTATTATACAGCAAACCATTCTTGTTTAGACGGAACAATGCCCCCTTTCATCATGTTTGTTTCGACATAGGTGCACCCCTTTATCTTGATTACATAGAAACAAAGTAAATGAAATAGAATGCAGCTTCAAGATTGAAGTCGTCCAACGTCCAATCACATGGGATTGAACCCCCCTGACACGTGCAAGTTGGGGGTCACATCAATATCGAACTGCCTAGATTTGTCTAGCTGACGGCAATATCTCTTGCATGGACGAAAACCGCGAGATCGTCATTGAAGAACGGCCTCAATGACAGGAATAGCAACCATATGACCAGGTCTGCAGACGAGGTGAAAGGTTAAAGGTGGTAGAAGGTGGCCCAGGTGAAACATCGTACCACACAAGGGCTGGGGGAAAAGTGCAATTTCCGGCATATGAGTTGAACGTTGGATGCCATGACGTTAGTTTTCAGAACCAACTATCTAACAGCCGTGTTTGTTACTCAAGCCTCAGCCTCAGCCCTATCGATAGTTGAGTTCGTCTGATCGGACAGAGCGAGGAACCGTTTGCGACATTGCCAGCGTGTATCGCGGCTAACCGGAACTTCAAAATCGAATCAGAAGCATGGGAGCTTGTGATCTCCTTTACGACCTGAGGTCGAATGCTTCCCAATACTCGGTGTGTGATCATTAATCACCCCGACTGTATCATTCCCCCGGGTTTACATTCCTTTGTCTGAGAGCCTGGAGCAACGGTCAACCTATTCAATCTCTTTTCTTAGTTTAATGCGACATGTGCCGATCACTTTTATGCATCAAAGCATCCCTGTCCTTGCTCAAGGGCAGTTGTAATTAATTTCTGTAAGGATATATCTGGGGCAGAACGCAAGCTCTGACCTGAGAATTGACTACATGAGGCCTTACACACTATATCCATTCTGACTTTCATTCTCAACGTCAAGCTTTCTGTAGTATTCTTCTCGGGATTGTAGACCCTGTCATCAAGACGGCAGACGGGTCCTTGACTGTCTCAAGCCCCTGGCAGGTGGCGCCTCGGTGGAAGGATGGACGTTTCCCGCAGCGGAGGCTAGCGGGTAATATGTGACTAGCTCAGGTAGTCTCCAGGGGGTATTCAGGAGGGTCTCGCTCAATTGCGAATGGAAGTAGAGTCAGCCTCTGGGCAAATGGAGAAACTGCCAACCTTGAGTATTCATGTTTGCTTCTGTTGGTCCGAGTCTGAAGAGGCAACGTTCAAGTAGCCAATGGGATAATACAGAGCAGTCTGACAACTTGTAGAAAAAGTGATAGTTGATAATAGAGCGTACAGTCACCTATGACGGATGGGGTGATGCGACACTACAGAGTGTTTTGCTTTTTGTTCCTTTGACCGTTGTCATATTTGACAACTGAATTGTTGAAGAAATAACGGACGACTTCGGTCATACTGACTGTTCTAGAACTCGGGTAAGGATTTACTGAGCCAAGATTTAATTGTCAAAGAGTCTGTTCAATCACCATTGTCGTTGGCTGACCAAAATCTCCGGCATCAAAAAGTCCACTTACACGAGCGATTAAGCAATCAATAATTCAATACCATGTCACTTCAACTGTCCGAGTGAGAGGCCGGAGGCGCTCGCTCGACCTGTTCGCGAACCAGGGATCTTAGAGTGGGTATTGGATGAGCGACAGAAAGTGATCCGGCAACTCCTAGTGGACCAGCTCAGACTCAATTCAGTGATCAGAACCTCAATAAGGAGTGAGTGCCATCAGAGCGCGCTGGAAACAGAATGTGGTTGCAGCGGGAAGCGGCAGTCATAGCGAGTCAATCCCTGAAGAAGGACGGGAATGGAAGGGATATTTGGGTAGCCAAGAAGACGGATCTAATTTCCTTGACGATTCCAGAAGCTAGAAATCTCACACCAAGTCATGGGAAGTGTTGAGTAATACAAGGAAGCGGGCCTTTTGAAGATCATTCGGCCGCAATCGCATCATACAAGCATAACCATTTAGCTGCTGTAGCATGTTTGTTCTCTCGGGCTTTCTCTCGATTAGTTTACCTTTTAGTCGTCTTCTAGCCTTCTTTTGAGCCACGTCCCTAATCTGCTCTATGCTTAGATTGTTGAAACGGCCCTAATTCTCCCTATACCCGCGCCGATAAAAAAGAGGATCCATGGGTAGCTTACATTTACCTGGTACCTGTCGAATGTAGGTAATGTACAAGACAGGAGTTAGTACATACGGTACTACGTAGTATGTCAGGTATCCTTGTTCCTTGCCTTGTCTTTCGCTCGTCTCACGAACGTGCAGTGCAAGCTTATTAGTCGACTCGGCGAGTTATCGACCGCAAAAGTCCCTTACCCTGCCTTGTCTGGCTCCCTAAGGTTTTTGACTAAAACCTATGGATGCGTAGCATCGCATCGCATCCACTTCTCTTTTCTCTTGTCTCAGAGACTAGACTTTATTTTTATATTTTTATTTCCATATCCATCCTTCTCTTTTTGACTTTCCTCCCTTTTCCTTCCCTGTTGAAACGCCCTTATTTCTCTGTTATGGCATCATTGGTCGTTCGTCTCCTGTTTTGAGGGAAGGGTCGCTCCTGCACATTTCGCATTTGGGTTTCTCGACTTGTTGTTACTCCTCTCACACAACGTTTATTACAATTTCAATGACGCATGCGAAACAATCTTTTCTATCGTTCTACAACCGTCGATCTGCGTTTGACTACTTCGCACAACGACAACCGTTTAACTCTCTCATTCCATCATGTTGTTGAGTATGGATGTTATGAAGGTGCGAGACTGGACATATCTCGAGGACCCTCCCCAAGACATTGGCCCAGCTCGACATCTCCTCGAGGTTTACAGTAAAATTCCATACAATGACCTGGATGGTCACATACGCCGTGTGGTAAGTTCAGAATCTTGTCTATTACCCCCGGCACAATAACTGACTTGACCTTCTGTTTTCAGCGAGAGAAAGCCTGGTGCATCTCACAGTACCCTTGCGTTGGACGATGGAAGTTTCTCTACATCCCAGACCCCAAGGACCCTCGCTATCAACAGACTCTCTTCCGCCTCAACGTCGCCGGCTCTAGGGATGTCCTTCTCGATCTCGGATGTGGTGTCGGGCAGGTGATCCGACAATTCCGCGCAGACGGTGTCGACGGAGCTCAACTTATCGGTACTGATCTACAAGCCAAGTTCATCGACATCGGGTACGATCTGTTCCAAGATCGACATCAGCTAGGCGCTGCCTTTGTCGCTGGCGATATGTTGGACCCTGAAGACAAGGAGATGGCTTCTTTGCGCGGCAAGATCACCATGGTTCATGCGGGCAGTTTCTTCCACCTCTTCAACTGGATCCAGCAACTCTATATCGGCAAACGCGTTGTCGAATTTCTTAAGCCTGGCACTAAAAACGCAATGATATATGGCCGTCAGGTCGGCACGAATCATCCAGGACCGACTTCCACCAGCACCCGATCCGCTTATTTGCACGACCAAGCAAGCTTCCAACGACTTTGGGACGAAGTTGGCGCCCTAACGAAAACGCGATGGCAGGTCCAGATCGAACCCACGGGAGAGCCTGTATCCAAAGTGCCTGGCTTCAACAATCACACATTCCCGGTTAACTTTACCGTTTACCAGGTATCATGAGTAATTGCTTTGCTAAAGTGAGGCGTATCATGACAACCTAACTACACGGAATGAGCGGAGATCACATCACGACCCTTGTCTCGCCTCATTTCTCCATATTATCCGGCATTCGACCCTATCGCCAAGCTAGCATTCAACCAAGCGGCTTGCCCTCTTGGGTTTGGTCAGGATATACCCAAACTAGCGCCAGTGCACTCGGCATTACAACGACTCAGACTCACGACCAATATCACAAAATCCAATATTGGCATTTTTTGGCTTCGCCCGCACTTGTCGCGTCTAGGCTCGGTGCTTCACAAATGTCCGTGGCCTACTGGTGAAGCTTATTTGGGGTTGGAACCGCAGAGGGGCGATTACCTGACCTTCACCGACAGCTATCACCGACAGCTATCGGCCCTCCCAATATTTTACTATTGCGGACATAAAATGATCAACACGGCCTATATCTTGTGGGACCGTGAGTTTTTGATCTGCGGAATCAACCCGCAAGCTTTTGACACACATGAGCTGTCTGCGTCAGCGCTGGCCACAGTGGCCGAGAGCATCGCAGAACAATAAACAACTTACAAATAACGATTTATCTGAGAGCAAGCACTATTCCAGGAAAGGATCGCATGTCGCGGGTAAATTGTTCGCATGATTAATGATACACGATGATATAGTCGACCGCAGCTGGGCAACGACTGGCGTTCTTCAACACGGAGCTAGTCGACTCATGCTAGTCCTCTTTTTGGCGTTCAACGGTGGGAATTATAGACGGGTTTAAGGAGGAAAAGATAGACCGGCTCAGATGGCTATAGATTAATACATAATTTACGCAGCTGCATTTCTAGAATTGGTCTTGTTTGGGTCGGCTATATCGTTTCTTGGCCTGCAAGTCATGCTACCTGCCCACTTACACGCGAGGTGAGGACCTCATGATATGGGTCCTTCAAGTATGCAGAGACAAGTATTCTCAGACTAGAGGTACATGAGAGTACTTTTGACCACTCATTGGGCTTGTATACACTCTGTAGCAAGTTTGCGACTCGGGGATTAATACATTGTGTGTGTATTTGTTCCCGATTTAATAGAGTATGAGATCCTATCAAGACGTATTGATGATGGATGGAAGCAAACATAAGACATTCTCTATTGGGCTCAGCCGTAAGATCCTAAGCCACCAAGATCAAGCCAAACTTACTATCTTTGCCTTCTAAAAGCATCCTCATTCAGATAGGAAACCAATGATTACATTGTTTGCTTCAGTACCAAGTAACAATCATTTAATGGGCAGGTGCGAAGCTGTAAGCGCGTCAACTTCGCGCGCTGGATAAACGTCGGCTAATGGAAGGAAGCTCGATGCCCCTCCATCAAGCTTGGGAGCTGGTGGTGTTGGATCCCACTTCCGTCACCGGCGTCTGCTTCTATCAATAAACCCAATATTTGGGGTTAAGAGGCTAATTCTACACTTTTATTGATTTAACAGATACAGAACAGACACACGCATTCAGAGTCTTGTGCGCCAGCCTCGGTGAGGTCTGGACAGAGTTGGCGCCTTCTTGTAAAGCTATGTGCCTACGGATAATGCCCATATTCTGCTACAATGGACGCCGATTGGGATGAGGTACGTTTCCTGACAGCGCCGCACCTTAGACATTTTATACATACAATACAATGGAAAACTTGGCTGCGATATACATGTAGTCTTTCAAGACTTGTTCTTTATGCATATGCTTACACGCTGTTGTCGCAGGTCACCCGGATACCCTTTCCGCCTCCGGGCGTGCACGCGATGCCGACGCCAGTTACTACCATGACCTTCGACACATCGCATGAACTTCTTTGGACCGGAAACGACTATGTATGGAAAGATCGAAGGGCTGGAGGCTGCGAATGGGCTGTGGCTAATGGATATTCTAGGGTCGAGTTACATCCTTCTACGGCACCAACCTGGAGCGATACACCTCACTCAAGGCGCATACTTCTGCCGAGGGTCCAGTTCGTCAAATACTCGTCAACGACAAAGGCGTAGTAGCTTTAGGACCTCAGGATCTCCATATGGCTATACGAAGGGGACCACCAATATGGCATATCAAGTAGGCGAATTCCAGGTCACAGAGAGCGGAGAAAGATGGGCGCTAACCCCGGGCAGGCATGATGAGATGAAAGATTTAAGATGTATGTCTTTTACATCAAAGGGAACGGCAGAGATCATTGCCGCTGGCTGGCAAGATACAATGCTTGTCGTTGACCTCAATAAGGGTGAAGTCACCAAACAAGTGAGCAACATGCCTTGGACTGGTGAAATCTTTCCTAACGAGTACTAGGTACCTACTGAACACCAATACACCATCATGAAACGTGGACGCTACATATGCGCAGCGACGAGGAACGGATCTGTCAACCTTTTAGACCCAATCAGCTTTGCGGTCGTCAAGTCATGGAATGCGCACTCCGCCGTCATCAATGACATGGATGCCCAGCACGACTTCATTGTTACCTGTGGTTTCTCCCTTAGACCGGGTCAAGGTTATATGCTGGACCCCTTCCTGAACGTGTTCGACCTTAAGAAGATGTCATCCATGCCTCCTATTCCCTTCCCAGCAGGCGCCGCGTTTGTGCGAATGCATCCCAGGATGCTCACTACTAGTATAGTGATATCGCAGAGTGGTCAAATTCACATTGTCGATCTTATGAATATTAACACTAGCAATGTGCGACAAGCCAAGACTCTTGCCGTGAGCATGTTCGAGATTGCACCTTCTGGCGAAGCCATGGCTTTGACGGATTCTGATAGCTTCATTCACTTATGGGGATCACCATCAAAGCTTCATTTCGTAGATTTACCGACTCCTATTGAGCTTGCAACTCCACAAGAGCACCTCCCAAACATCGAATGGACACCAGAAACGTAAGTTGTACCTTATCAACATTATATACTCTATTCACTAATCTCTACAGACCTTTGAACACAATTGGCATGCCTCACTATCGAGAGACCCTGGCATCTGCCTGGCCAGACATACCTTGCGATGTTGGGGCGCCCCCTGTCAAGTTTGACGGTCAGTTTCTCTCAGGACTCAAAGCTACCGAGTTCGGGCTGTATGGACGCAATTCTCGGGGATTGCGGAGAAACCAGGCCGAGAATACGCGAAACGTTCATAAATCGGGCGGTTCTGGGCTCAAGGCCCCCAAGTTTCTCAGCGAAAAGGCTCGTGAACTTGCCACCAGCAACACTGCGGATTCCGATGATAAAGTCGATGAGCTGCTTGGTACTCTCACTGATATGGGGATCGAAAGTAAGAAGTCTGAAGTGCCGGTCATGTATCGCAATGTCGAGATCAAGTACAGCAAGTTCGGAGTGGATGATTTCGACTTCGGGTTAGTATTCTTGCACTGATAAGTGGCCTATTGCTAACCAAAAGCAGATTCTACAACAAAACCCGTTACTCAGGACTTGAGACGCACATCTCAAATTCCTACGCCAACTCCTTGTTGCAGATTATGCACTTTACCCCTGTTATTCGGAATCTTGCTCTTCGACACGCTGCTACATCATGTGTGAGCGAGATATGTCTGTTGTGCGAGCTTGGATTCTTGTTCGATATGCTTCAGAAGGCCGAAGGCTCAATTTGTCAAGCAACAAACCTGCTGAAGACTCTCAGCAGCCACCCCCAAGGTACGATCAATTACCTTTTAACATAGACCACAACTGACTAGCGCAGCGGGACCGCTCGGCCTACTCGAAGAAGACCCCCATGGCTCATCTCTTAATGTGATGCTCCAAGGGCTTACTCGATTTCTTTTGGATAAGATCGTGCATGACTATAAGGCGATTAACACGACAGAGATGGATCAGTCTGCCATGGACCAGGTAATGGCAACGTCGGCGACGACCTCGATTCGGTGCATTAACTGTAGGAGCGAGTACACGCGCCCCGGCTCGACTTACGTTAACGACTTACTTTACCCTTCTGCCGTGAGTACTTAAATCCCCCTCAATGAACAAATACTTAATGCAGCCTAGAAGGTTGGGGGCCGAAATGCCAAGATGCCACGCACCACATTCTCCCAGGTTCTTAAGAACAGCGTTGAAAGAGAGACAACATCAAAGGGATGGTGTAGCCGATGCCAACGATACCAGACGATAGCAACAAGAAAGAGTATCCACAGCATACCTTCAGTACTCATGCTGAACACTGCCATCACCAACCAAGAACAACGGGCGCTGTGGTCAACACCAGGGTGGCTCCCCGAAGAGATTGGAATTATCGTGGAGAGAGAACAATTCTTCTGCTATGAGGGTGAAGATTTGAAGCTCCATCTCCAACGAGGCATGCATAACATAAAAGTTTATTCACTCACTGGTATGGCTATCAATATCGAGAGTGGGCAGACGCAGAAGTCTCATCTCGTATCCATGATCAATGGTAAGTTATTGACTCCTTGCTGGAGTCTGTAACTAACAACAAGCGCAGTGGCACATGCGGAACCCGAGCCCCCAGCAGAAAGCCGATGGCATTTGTTCAACGACTTTCTGGTGAGATCAGTTAGCACGGAAGAGGCACTTACTTTCAACACATCTTGGAAGGTCCCTTCTGTGGTTGCGTATCAAGTGAAGGATGAGAACAACAAGATCGATACGGAATGGAAGAAGAATATCGACACCTCCATCCTCTACAAGGACTTCAGGTATGTGTTAGTTCGTCTTCATCGTCGTTCTCCATTTTATTGACATTCTCTAGTCCAAACACGGATCCCGCAACAAAGACATACCAGGTACTCAACCCTGAAACCGAAGCCCCTGGCCCAGATACAATCATTGCGCTCGACACTGAGTTCGTTGCTATACGACAACCAGAGATCGAAATGAACTCAGATGGTGAAAGGGAGACAATCCGTCCTATAGCGTACGCACTTGCTCGAGCATCAGTCGTTCGTGGCCAAGGTGAAGACGAAGGGACGCCATTCATCGATGATTACATCAATATCAAAGAACCGATTGTCGATTACTTGACATCCTACTCGGGCATCACTGAGCAAGATCTAGACCCCCGAGTTTCAAAGCACAGTCTGCTGCCACTGAAAATGGCATACAAGAAGATGTGGATTCTTCTCAACCTTGGTTGTAAATTCTTGGGCCATGGACTGAAGCAAGACTTCCGAGTCATCAACATACATATCCCCAGGTCGCAGGTCATTGACACAATCGACCTGTTCTTCCTCAAGTCTCGACTGCGAAAGCTATCATTGGCCTTTTTGGCATGGCATCTCCTCAAAGAAGATATCCAAATGGAGACGCACGACTCCATTGAAGATTCCCGGACAGCCCTCAAGTTGTATAAGAAGTATCTCGAGTTTCAAGATGCCGGAATCCTGGAGACGATGTTGCAAGATATTTATCGTGCAGGTAGGGACGTCAACTTCAAACCGCCTCGCAAGGGTGACCAGCAGGTTCCAAGAGCCGATACGCCGCCTCCTCTGGTACCTGCGGATGGCTCAGCCGGGCCGGTAACACCGGTTAGAAACACCAACTATTTGGCACAGACGCCTGGATCTGCATTTGGAGGTGGATCTAGTTGGACGCCAGGAAAGGGATCCCCGTTACCATAGTGGACGAAAAAGGGGGAAAGCTCCAAGGATACGAAACCGAACGATTCTGAAGATCCAGGAAAGGACGAAACTAGGGATCAAGAGGATGATTCTTAGTTTTAGAAGGGGTAGAAGATGTGGTTAATTTCCGCATATTGGGATCTGGAAGCGAAGACTAGAGTGGGAGTTGGTGCAAGCTTCCATTGTTGTATAGCCATGAGTCAAACTCAACAGTATCATACTGCCCAAGCGAGTAGCAATTCTCAAACACAAAGAGCGACCATAGGAATATTTCAGAACAAAAACCACTTCCTTTCATAGGTACTACTCGCCACTGTTTGTCCTTGTGATGTCGATGCTCCTGCCACTCCTTATCGCTAAATGGTGCGTTTGGAAACCCGCAATGAGCTCTTTCCTTATTCTTATGTTAGATAGTCTTAACCATGACTACTGGAGAAGGAAGGAACGCCTTACCCAGATAGCCGCACTATATCTTACGACCGGAGCTCGTCTCTTCCGCTCTGTCATCCATCATCACCTCAAATCAATCTTGCCAATACTTCTCTACTTCCCCTATCTTACCAACCGGTGTTGCATAACCTATCTATCCACTTTCATTACCATCTGAATCACTCCAATCCATATTCCTTACAAGATGGAGGGTTACGACGACACACGGTGTCTCCCTAAGATGCCAACGCTCTTCACTACTGCCCCTGATGTGCACCCAGACCTCGTCTTGTTTTCTGCGTCCTCTGATACCGAGGATCTGACAAAGAACACTACTCCGCACGCACTCGATACCTGCAATGATGATGGTAAAGATGACAGCCATAAAACAGACGGCGAGCAAGTTCATACGCCACCCAGTAACGCTCCTCATTCGACACTCATGAGCCCTGGAGATGGAAAATCTATGTTTTAGGAAAACGATAACTCGGAGGAATTTCCAAAGCCCTCGAGAGTATTTACGGCAAAGGACATGGAGTCCCCGCAAGACGATATGTCCTCACGTCACTCCTCTGCCAGTTCCTTGTATTCGAACAAGGACTGTCAAAAAGAGATCACCAAAGACTTGGAAGACCGCAACGAGAAACCTCACAAATTGGAAGACGACACAGCCGACGGAAATTCAAATGCTTCGGGCGAAACAACGCCGAACGGACATCCTGTCGAGACTGGCACAACTTCGCCTGATACTGAAGGACAGGCACCGCAGCCCTTGACGAAAAACCGCTTACGATCAATCCCCGATGCTCGACTCTACAAATTGGGCTCAGTATATAAGAAGTTGAAGGAGATGACAGAGGACTCTCAGGCTGCCACTGCTAGTAGCGATACACCTCGACCGGAGCTGGACGCTGAGTCCGATAGCACTTTGGAAGACCATAAAGCAACCTCGGAGCCAGAGTATCCAGCTTACTACATCTTCGACCCTCGATCGAATGGCTCTGCGTACTACATGTATCAAGATGCTGATACACAAGAAGGCTACAAGATTGAGAAAGTTTCCTTCAAGCCCGCATTGCCAGAGCCTGGGCTGAGAGCCTACTATATCGAGGCCTCGGAGAAAGATCAAGGCGAGCCGAGGCACGATAGTCAAGAGACACTGTGGAGAGTCGACTCTTCAAGAATTCCTGCAGTAGTCATCGACTCAGACAGCTCAGCTTCTCACGAGGCAGTAGTGGATGCCGATGAGCCGCTATATGATGGAGATGAAGCAACCCAGAGCATCGCCAGGAAAGTGAGCGACCGACTTCAGAAGATCAGACACTTGAGAGAACACTTGCGTGTTATAAATGGTAAAGGACGAGATGTTCCGGAAGCCAGGGGATTATATCTCATTGGCGACAAGGACATCCGCGATGTTGTTAGTATTGTGCTGGGCGAAGCGTTGAAGAATGGCCATATCGACAGGCCTGAAAGAACAACTACAACAACAGAAGAATCTACTGAGATTCGGCCTTTACCAAAGCTGGACGGTGACACGAACACTATACTGGTTTCCACGCCTACAGCAGTAGATCCAGCAACTACCATCAACCTGCCATCAACCTCTTATGCGAACATCAACGCAACAGACATGGAAGTTCACACTAAAACCCGTGGGGCAGAATCGGATGCGACGACTACTGTTATCACTCGTCGGAGTGTTGCTGAGATCACTTGGGCTCGGGCATATCCTTCAGGCCATGATCCGGATTCCCGAACACATGGCCGAACTGTTTCTGACTGTTGCTCACCCACCCACGGGGGTTCGCGTTCATGCCCAGATGACCGACGACAGAGTGACCAGAAAGCACCCAAAGGTGATCCTATACTGAGACACTATACTACACCAAAGAGCACAGCTGAGATTCTGGCGGATATCATGTGTAACAAGAGCTTTGAACAGCAACTAAGAGTCAGCGATGGCACTGTCATCACCTCATTCCCTAGACTCTTCTCTCGCGATTTGACTACAGACTGGACTGGCTCAACTGCTGAAGGCGGAGACTCGAACAAAACAGCGCCGGCGACTTTCTACCACCATGGTATCGATGCTCGCAGTGGTCTTCACACACCACTACCAACCCCTGCTGTTGAGCAGCCTCCAGTATTGCCAACTTCAACATACGACAAATCGCTTTTTGACGCCAACCCTTTCAACAAATCGAAGGGCAAGAATCTTTCCACCCTGTTAGCATCAGAGAGAAGGCTAAGTGCTTCTCTGGATGCCGACACTCAGAGACGTCGCAGCTCGCAGATAGTTGACATCGAAGAAGAAGGTTCGGACCAGACTTGCTCACGACCTGGTCTTATGCACAAGATCAAGCATGGAGGTCACAAGTTTTTTCATAAAAGCCACTTTCGGCGGCCAAATAGGAGTGCAGCAACCGAAGAGGATGCTTTTGAAGAGGGCAATGTCGTGCGTTCAGGGAACAGTACAGGAAGAGGAAGAATTCCCGAGCCGCCCAAACCGGATAGCCATGGAGCTCACAAGACATTAACAGGAAGAAAGCTCGACGGCCCTTCATATGAAGAGGGCGCCTGCTCAGAAGATGACAAACCACATCGATGTGTGAACGATTTGTCGTCTCGAGACATTTCTCCAGATAGGGGTGATAAGTGGGAAGGGAAATAGAAAACGAGTATGACTAGCACACATACCTAGACTTCACTGATAGAAAGAATGCAACTAGTTGATTACCGGTTGGTTCGTTGAAACATAAAATTCACAGGAGCCGTCTGCTGTCGAACGAGCCAGGGCGTAGGTGGATCCAGAAAGTCATACATTATCAACGCATATGCATCGTTGTGTCCTATTAATGCCTCTTATGTCACGTCTAAAAGTTCTATACCGCCTTGCTTGCTCTAGCCTTGTTCTCTCTATGTCTCTTCTCCTTAGCAGCTGTCTTGCGACGCTTCATCCACGATTGGTTAAGATCACGCCTGTTATTCCAGAACCAAGCTTGGAAATCACTTGAGCTCGAGGGCCCAGCTGCATTCTTGTCTCCTTCCTCATCATCCATTTCGGCGTCCTCATCTTCCTCCTCATCTTCGGGCCAGAAGTTGCGCATGCGCGAGGGATGCGCCGTATCGGGTGTAGGAGCAGCGCTTCTAACGTTGCGGAATTCAAAGTCCTGGCGAGAGAAGGGGGTCATAGGTGCGGGAGTTGCGATGGTCTGGTTGGCGGGATCTTGGTCTTCCTCTTCCTCGATATCATCGTTGTCTCCGCCGGCGCCGAAGAAGCTGAAGGGCTCGGCTTCCTTCTGCGCAGGCGTCTCGGTGGCGTTTTCGTCGGGCTTGGCCCGTTTATAGAGGGCCTCGAGCGGATGGACTTTGGTGGAGGGGGTCAGGGGAGGGGGGATCTTGATGGTGAGACTGCGGGAGGAGCTTGAGGACATGGGTCTGTTGTCGTCGGCTTTGATGGCTGAGAGGGGCGTCGCTTGTTGAGGTGCTTCGTCAGAGCCTTCGTCGGCGGAGGACTCGTCAGAGGAAGACTCGTCATCTGTTTGAGGGTTGGCCTTGGTTGTGGTTTCCTTCTTTTCCTTTGCTGGAGTTTCGACCTTTTCCTTTACGAGGGTATCGACCTTCATTTCATCCTCGCTCTCGCTCTCCTCATCTGACGAGCCGCTGCTGCTGGTGCCACTGCTGCTGGTATCGTCGTCTGACTCTTCGACCGGAGGAGGCGTGGGGGCCTTCTTGGCCTTCTTCTTCTTGGGCGCAGGCTCTGTGACCTTCTTCTCCTTGACAGTCTCGACCACATTGCCATTCTCGTCCACCCAGCCCTTGCCCTCGACGAACTCGGTCGCTGCGCTGACTTCGCCCTCGGCCACAGAGTTCTTCAAGAAACTAGGGAACTTTGTCGTCTTCGCGAATTCGTGGATCACGACCTCGCGCTTGCCCTTCTTCTTGCGCTTTCGAGGTTGTTCGTCCTCGGGCAGAGTGGACACCAGATTGGGTGGGACCTTGGTCTTGAGTAGACACTCATCTCCCTCTGTGTACTTGGATTTTAGGCGCTTCTTCTTCTCTGTGTACTTGCCGTCCTTCTCTTTTTCCTTGTCCTGTTTACTCTTCTTTCTTCTTTGGTCGGCGGGTTCTGTCCATCCTCGCTTGACTTTGCGGTCTGTTAGAGCAACACCCTCGAGAATCTCAGGATCACGCTTTCGTTTTCGCCTCTCTTCTTTTGATTCCTTGGGCTGCTTCTTGTGCTTCTTCTCATGCTCCTCATCGGCCTTGTCGAGCTCGCCGGTAGGCTCAACTCGTTGTTCTGGCCGGGCCTTTTCAATCCGTATTTTGTTGCCCTTCAACACAGCGCCATTGAGCTTCTTTTTCAGCTTATCAGCGTCCATGGTCGGAAGTTCGACGTAGCCGTAGCGCCGCTCGGGAAAAGTATCAATCGAGTGATAGGAAATGTTTCGCGCCTTGGGAGCTGCAGAGGCCGGCAGGACGATCTTGAGAAGATCGGGATCGAGAGGGCTGATGTGAAGCCGAATATAGTCGCTAGAAGCAGTTTCAGCTTCAGCGGACATGGCGAAGCAGAAGAACGCTGATTATTAGGACGTTGTGCGACGCAAAAAGGCGTCGTTTGGAATTGGGCGAATACCAGACTTTCTTAAAAAAGGGACGGGACGAGCTTTTGCTTTTGCGATTTGGGGAAAAAAAGTTCCAGGGACCCTTTAGCGTTGGAAGAAAATCGCAGTCGCTGATTGGCTGAATGGAGCGACGTTGATCCGGGCGATTGGATATGGATGGATATTAGAGATATGATAATGTACGATGTTAATAAAATCTGGTAAACACAAAACAAAACATTATTTGACTTTGTCAAAAAGATGAACCACTAGAGTTCTAGAATTGACCGACAAAGATTCATGAAACTTGGTTGGTAGGCTGACTCAACTGTCTCAGTTACCGCTGAGATGGATGTCAACTTTCCATGTTACAGATCCATTGCCCAAAGTGGAAAGTATATCGAAGACCTGACTGCAGTGGCTGCAAGACAGATGCACACAGACACAGACTTTTTGACGATAAGCTTACATTGGAATTGGAGTAGGGATGACGTAACCCTATGTTCTAGATTGTGGTGTCGATAGTTTGGGTGTAGTATTGCGACATACCAGGGATCCTTGAAACCCTTGGCTTGGGCTGTTGGGACGAGGAGTGTCGCAGACAGCCTCAAGACAACGGCCATGATACAGGCACTGTCGGATGGAACGAGTATTCGGGATGGAAACATAGTCAGGTCTATCGCTTGGTATCATATTCGATTCAACTTCATGCCGAGGCTTGTTTTTGCTTAACGATGGTCACATATAGTCTGAGTGTATAAAAGGCGTACAGTTCCTGTTTATTCGGATTTGTTTTGGTAGATATAATTCCATCTTTTCTGTATCTCTTCAATTCTTTTCAATCCCTGGAGGATTCTTTATTTGTTAATTTACTTTTCGATCTTCACTACACTCACTAATACCATTCCCCAACCGCTCTTCAACCACTCTCATCGAAAATGCATTTCCCCGTTCTTCTCGTTTTGGCTGGAACTGCCTTCGCCGGTAAGAACCAGTCTGATCGATATCAATGTCATGACACTGACTCATTATGTTAGCGCCTCACTTTGCGAAGAGACAAAACCCCTGTTTCATCGTTGGCAACGAAGTCCTGCCCGAAGAGGTTGCCTCCTCGGCCGCAGGACTGGCCTCTGCTGTCACCTGCGACACCTCGCGAACCACCATCGACGGCGTCCCTGATGTCAACTCAAACGGAGTGACCTTTTCCTCCGTCAACTTCGCCGAGTCTGGTCAATCACCTTTGGCCTTCGCTCTCGACCAATTCGCGACTTCATCGCCGCTGGCGGATAACGATGTCAACAAGTTCCAGAATGAGCTGAATGTTTACCTTGCTACCGAGGCGGGTATCAGGGCTGCTGGAGGGAATCTCGCTATCAAGGTCCCCAAGTTCTTCTTGCAATTCCAGATTGCTCGAATTCAACAGGCCCAGGGCGCTGTGTCCGACATTCCTGGCATGACCGTGGAGCACCAGCTTGGAAAGGTGGTGAAGAATGCAGCTGGAGAAGACCAGGCTCTCATTGACCAAGTGAACGAATTGGCTGTTAACTTGAACTAAATGCAAGCACATGCAGCGCGCAGTTTATAATAATACAAAATGGTCCTAATTTTTCTCCACCTTCATGTTCATACAAGTGACTCCTGAACCGCCGTCGTTATAAAAATGCACACCATCGTAACAATTAGAGAGGAGAAAGAAATACGCTAGAAGCATCTCCAAAACACCAGCATTCGTCGTAACCCAAGCGCCAAAGAAACGAGTCTAAGAAGAGCCGCGGAACCAAGGCGTAGGCTCCTGCTCATGTCTGTCGCCACCAATGGCCTTCCACCAGGTATCAGTACTCCAACGAATAATGCGCTCGGCCGCGCCCAAAGGAGTCGCAGCAGGACGAACATCAAGGAAGAAGACAGGCTCGCCATCAGCATCAGGCTCACCAGAGTAGTAGTCGATAATATATCGAATCTCCTTCCTCTGTCCATTCATCTCGCGCGCGACATACCAGTCATGTCGATCAAAAGGAGGCTCGGTGCTGAGATATGTTAGTCAGACAATCTTATGTAGCCGAATGATAGAACTTACGCAAACTTAGAGGGATAAAGCATGCCCAAAACCTGCATCATATGGGCCTTGGGAGTCAACTCCTTGGGTCGGCCCTGGAAGCGGACAAGACTTGGCTCAGTGCTGACACCATCCCAGTGCTTGTTGAGCTCTTCTTCAACATGGCCCTCGCCTCTCTTGCAGATTTGCCAGCCCTTGACAAGACCCCGCGCGAATCGTTGCTCCCAGCCCAGAATCTCCTGCCATGCGCCCTCATTGAGGAAGTTGTGCACTGAGACCATGCCCTCGACGGCAGTGATATCGGTATCAGTGTAACCCTTGCGCAAAAGCGCATTGTACATTTGCTGAGGAGATGGGTACTCCCAGTTGCCATCACCAGAGCCCTTAGGAATGGTAGACTCATCTCGGCTGGTCGGTAGAGCGAATTCCTGGTTGGGTGCAGGCTTCTGAGAAAGATCGGGGAACATGTAGTTGAGAGGGTTGAGCTGGGAGATCAAAGACTTGGGCTTCTCCTCGATTCGAGCAGCATGAGGAACAGGACATCCTGAAGTGGGAGGAGGGATCTCGGCGGGCTTAGGCTTAGCAGCGGGATTCAAGGCGTCGGCGGACTTTTGGTGCATGGGGCATCCGGGCTGAAAGATGGTCAGTATGCGAAGAAAGAAGAGAATGTTGAGGATGTGAACGTACTGGAGGAGCCTTGTCGGTAGTCGCTGGATGACCAACAGGAACCGCAACAGCGGGAGCAGCGTCTGCCCAGAACCAACCCATTGTTAATGATTATAGATTGAAGTTGAAGTGTTTGATGAAGAAGCCAAGAAATTGAGAGGATCTGCGTGCAAGTCCTAGGGTTCAGAAATCGAAAATGTCGATTGACGATGATGACAAGATCAAAGAATTGGAGAATGGATAAATGGATGAACAAGAAATTCCCCAAAAATGGATGGATCCAATACTTTGTTGCGCCTAACAAAAAATTTGAGGCGTAAAAGCGGCAAAGACCGGGGCAAACCGCGCCAAGTGCTTCCCACTTTCTTGTCACTCCAACGAGAAATGTTCCTGCCTTTGGTCAGCGCAGCACGTGCCTTCCCGAGTTGTTCCCGAGAAAATAATTCAAGCCTAGAATCAGTACAAGTTAGAAGGCATCCGTACCTACCGGAGCTGATAAGCCGATAGTGATAATCAGTGCGTACTTTGTACGTCACTTTAGTTAGTAGCTCGACGTCACTAACACCATTTGTTAGCTTGAGCCAGGGGGACGGCGGGCATCCCTGCAACTGAGTCGTTGCATCATTAATGTTAGCACATGTAAACGCATTCGTCTTTTTATACTAGGTACCTAGACTAAAGCCTTCCAACGACTTCCTTCCCACTCCTCGAATGCGATTGTTTTAAACCTCTTCTCGAACATGAGAGTGTTCGTGTTTAATCAATATTTCAACAAGACACTTTCTCCGTCGCGATGAGAGCTGGCCCTTTAATAGGCCGCTTTTTCGTCCATCCGGGCCTCCGAACATGTCCGAACATCAGACCCAACATATCCATCCTTAGCCGTCGATTCGCTTCTCAGAGCTCACGCCATCCTCGATTTACAAAATGGTCTACACCTGGTCTGAAAAGAGCAACTTTGCGCGCGTCTGGTGGTGCGGCGGCATTAGGAACAGCCGCCTTTGTGGAATTGTCGCAACAGGATAATGGCAATGATCAAGAAACCGGAGAGAAGCGCATGCTCGAAGCGTCGCGAGCCGAAGTGAGGAAGGGTGTTTCAGCTGAATCAAGGGGCATTGCACGATTGGGAGAGCGTATCAAGTACTTGATCGATCTCTTGATCATTGAGCCTGTCTGCACAGGATTTCGCTTTCTCCAGCTTGTCGTTATCTTCGTACCGGTCATAATCACAATCCCTGCTATTTACTTGGGAAATCGACAACCCGATAGAGATAACGAGCGATCAGGGACACTCTGGTGGTATGGCTTCCTGGTCAATGAGATGGAACTAGCTGGCCCAGCCTTTATCAAGCTTGGACAATGGGCAGCTTCAAGAACCGATATCTTCCCTACAGAAATGTGTGAAATCATGTCAAAGCTTCACTCGAATGCGCCAGCTCATTCGCTCCATGCTACACGCACCACTGTTGAAGCTGCATTTGGTGGCCGTCCTTTCGAGGAGATCTTCGAAGAGTTCCACGAGAAGCCTCTAGGTGTTGGCGCGATCGCTCAGGTCTACAAGGCCAAGTTGAAACCTGGCCTGGCCAAACCCGAGGAGGCCGATTTGCATGATTCATATCCTTTAGCGCAAAATGTCAAGCGCAACGTCGATACGGTACTGAAGAGTTCACCACGAAGGATACCATCATCATACGTTGCTGTCAAAGTTCTACACCCCCATGTAGAGAGGACAGTAAGAAGAGACCTCCGCATCATGGGCTTTTTTGCCTCTCTCCTCAATCTTATCCCGACCATCGAGTGGCTTTCATTGCCGGATGAGGTAACTCAGTTTGGAGAAATGATGAAACTCCAACTTGATCTCCGTATAGAAGCCGCGAACTTGGCGACTTTCCGCAAGAACTTCAAAGATCGGTCCACAGCTTGGTTCCCATATCCATACACAGAGTACACAACTCGTAACGTTTTGATCGAGGAGTATGCTCAAGGTATTCCATTGGCAGACTTTATGGAGAACGGTGGTGGTGTCTTCCAACATGATATTGCCGATGAGGGTCTCGATGCCTTCCTTCGTATGCTGCTTCTTGACAATTTTGTCCATGCCGATTTGCATCCGGGCAACATTATGGTGCGGTTCTACCAATCAGCCCACCCAGAGCTACGCCTACGAAAGACGTTGACCAAAGCCCATCCTGATGAAGCGGAAGACGTCACTGAGCAAGTGCTCGAGAGACTTCGACCCTACCGACATCGTAAAGACCCAAAGGCCTGGGAAGAAGAGCTGGCCAAGATTGATGCGGAGGGATTCCGCCCTCAGCTCATCTTCATCGACACGGGATTAGTAACAGAGCTCAATGCTGTGAACCGCGATAACTTCCTTGACCTTTTCCGTGCTGTTGCTGAGTTCGACGGATACAAAGCCGGTCATCTCATGTGCGAGCGCTGTCGCCAACCCGACGCTGTGCTGGACAAGGAAGTATTTGCTCTCAAAATGCAGCACCTTGTTCTGAGTGTTAAGAGCCGTACTCTGGCCCTCGGAAATGTCAAGATTGGAGATATTCTTCAAGAGGTGCTTAGCATGGTTCGAAATCACCATGTTCGCCTCGAGGGAGATTTCGTCAACGTCGTTATTAGCATTCTGCTCCTTGAGGGTATTGGTCGCAGCTTGAATCCCGATGTCGATCTCCTTAGCAGCTCATTGCCAATCCTTCGACAGCTTAGCGCTCAAAGCGGTACAAATATGGCCAAGGCCGGGGATTTCTCTATGATCATGGTGTGGTTAGGCCTAGAGGCCAGACGTTTCATGCAGGCCAGTATTGAAGACGTAAGTCCACGAAGTGCTCATCTCTACGCATATACTAACATTGACCAGGTTGAACGATGTGTCAAGTACGATCAGCTTTCACCAAATATATAATCGTGTAGAGTCCTGTATTAAACCAGAATATCTGAAGCATGCAGAGCATCATTGGCGTTCGGACAGGGCGGTTGGTCATTGGATTACAAGAGGCGTGCCTCGGAGTTGAAGAAAGAGATTTAGACGTAGATCCACTCAAACAATATACAAACTCGCCGATTCATTTTAATGATTAGGAATAAATTCTGGAATAGGATTATTATAAAACATATTGTCATTATATGACGCTCTAAAAAGTGACGTCTTCGACTCATACCCTTCTATACCTATATGCTAACCAAGCACTTCCCATCCTTGATGCACCATACGCCCCTTTCCCTATAGTTACAAATATGTGGCCATAAACGCAGGCTTCTAATCCGTGCTGGCACTCAATTCTGCTGACTTCTCCCACAGGTTTCTAAGCAGAGTTGTCGTTCCATCCTCTTCCTCGCCTCCAACGAGGCTTGATCCGCTTAATCGATCCGTTAATCTGCCATCGTCGTCGTTACCGTCGTAGCTCGACGCTGCGCCGTTGGTGCGAATCGAGGTAGCGCGCTTGGGTGTAACAGGTCGCGACCGAGCATCTGGCATACTGACGTTGCGAGTGTGCTGCCGCATCATGAGATCTCCAGATCGCTTGCCATTTGTAGAGGCCGAGTAAGAGTGCGGGATGCGTAACGACTTTGCTACACCTGGGAGGTGGTTAAGGCGTTCGATTGAACGCGCGATAGGGTTCTGGTATCGTCGAACGACAAGATACTCCATACCGGTGCGCTCCAAGAGCTTGCCGACACGAGGGTCTCGACTGTTACCTCCGTCATAACCAGGACCACCGACGCCAATAAGCGGCGTATGGCCAACGACTCCTCCAACACCACCAACTGCCTGTCCAGGTTCGATCACAGAACTGGCTCGTTGCAAGTTAAGCTTCTGCTGCGTCCGTGATGTCTGGGCAGCGGGCGGCGCTGTGCGCCTGGCTGTCTTGGGTGCCAGAGCGCTATCGTCGACTTCTTCCTTTGGTGCACTCGTGGGTGGCTGTCGGCGCTCGTCGAGATCATCTTTCAAGCTAGTCACAGAACGAGCCTTGTGGGGAGTATCATCAAATCGACGAAATTCTCCTCGAGGGGCTCGGTAAAAGGATCCGTCACTAGTCAATCCAGAACCAACTGCCTCGACAAACCGAGATGTCAATTCATCCGTGTTACTTCCTGCAAGGGTCCCCGACCCGAGGGCTTCAGCAGAGGCTGGTGCAAAGTGCCGCGGGGAAATCTGCGCTAGGTCGGCGCTCATCTGGGGCGGGGCTCCGTGAGATGGAGTGCGCTTTAGGATGCGGGATGTAAGATACTCCTTGTGATGCGCCGTCTCTCGTTCTGGGCTCGTCGAATTTTGCTGTTCTGCTTGTTGCTCCCGTTCCGCCTGCTTGAAAGCGGCGATGTCGCTTGGCGTTACCGGTCTCGAGCGGTCGTCGGGATGGACAGAGTGATTGCTGCTGTTGAGGGAGCCCTTGCGGGAGAGATACGGCGAGTTGGAACCGCTGGCATCAACCCATTCGTCCTCCTCGTTGCCCAAATCGAAATGTACCTGCGACTTGCCGCCAGAGGTTTGAGGCTGATAGACAATTGTAGTACTCGAGGCGCGCTTGAGTTCTGCCGATCGCGTTCGCTTGCCGATTTCTGTATGTGAACGATTGCGCTTGAGCTTGGAGTGGGACGGGCTCTTGACGATCTTGGTATGAGAGGGGCTCTTGTTTAGTTTTGTACTCGAGGAATTCTTGGTCAGCTTTGTTTGTGACGCGCTCTTTGTGAGATTGCCCGAGGAAGAGTCGCGCGAGGAGAGCTTGGCGTCGCTGGCAGCTCGTCGATGGGAATTGGATGCTGCGGCGTTTCTATGCAGGATCTGCTGCTGTTCGATCTGATCGGGAGTATCGGTATGTCTCCGGCTGAGCTTTGGCTGCTTGGGGGCTGTTTTGGAGCCAGGACCTCGGGCGTGATGGAGGTGACCAACAGTGTGCTGTCGCTGGTGATGACGAACGTGTCGGCGATGTTGCTGGTGTTGGTGTTGGCTCTGTACGCCGCTGCTCTCGCTCTGGGTGTCGCTCTCCTGATGGTTGAGCGGAGGCCGTTTTGATTGGCCGCTCGTGGACGATGCGCTGTCCGCATCTCGGGTGTGAGGCATGGCTGTACTGTACTGTACTGGTCCTGCAGGGCAGGATGTAGATGTGGGAGGGTAGTATTAGGGCAGAGGTGGTATATAATACACAACGTAAAGGTTGCGCGCAATTTCTCTCGGTAACGAATTGATCAGGTCGGTCTGAGTTGTAGAGAATTGCGAGTTTCGTTTCGCGACGGTGGTTTTCCCCTTTGTTTGTTTTTGTTTTTTGCGATTACAGTGTTATGTTCCTCCTGGCCGGACCGACGACCCGAGCATATATTATCATGAGCAAGTAAGTACTGTACTTGGAAAGGCGAATCGTAAGGGAGGTCCAGGATCGAGAATAAGAAACGATGTAATGGTAATGTAAGAAAAAACGAATTCAACTCGTGTCGGATCGCGAATGGTATGGAGTACTGTAGTTCCGTTCCCGTAGCCGAATATGGAGCTCCCTTTAAGTGTAGGTCGGATTTGTACAGTCTCAGTCTAGGGCTCCTTTTCAGTGATGTCAATGTTCAATGGATCGACCAAGTAAAGAATCGGTGAGGTCGAAACTTGGTGGAGGGGCGGAGATAATCTCCGACGATCACCGAGAGAGAGTCTGGGGATGTCGATATGATGAGATATGAAGACAGATAGCCAAAAAGTAAAAGAAGGGAGGGAGAATGGAAAAAAATGCGATTGCGCAAAGGAGGAGAAACAACTTTTTGACGTAAAGTAGTGTCTAGTATGGATAGTCTAGGCGAGTAATTCTAGACCAAGACCCCAAACACAGACCAAGTAAAAAAGGCAAGGAAAGCCCCAGACGAAACGAAGGAGCAAACAAAATGGCGGAGATTGAAACTAGGAACTAGTGTTGCCGAGATGCTAGGACCAGCTTGTAATGGATTCAGAGAGGAAATCAAATGAAATGAAGTCTTTTTGTAAAAGAGACGAGTGAGATTCGCTGGTTCCGAAGGAGTGGAGGGGTGCAAGTTTAAGTTCTGTTCTCTGACAACACAGCAGAGCACTAAGTTACCGTTCTATTAGTGACGATATCCGCACAAATAAATTCAAGTTGAGTTGGAGCTAGTGAGTGAATGAGCCAGAGATGATTAGGTAGGTCGTCAATAAATGAGACTAGCGAGTGAACTTGTTGAGAGTGAGAGTAACAGTGAGCAAAGAGATGAGATCAACAGGAGATAACTGCAGTAGACATATGATAAGTTAACTTATTAACCACAACTGAGACGGAGCCGCAATCGGAATGTAAGGGAATCTCCTTCTTTGGCAATCCGAGAAAAGAGAGACCACTTACGAAGCCTCGCCGTGCCTGTGGAACTTTGTCACATAAAAAAAGAGACGAGTCACTCGTATAAAATTGGCTGGGCTGAGCTGAGCCGAACTCACGAATGCGTCACTTGTAATACAGAATGCATTAGTTCACGAACCATGGGCCGGGGCTCACGGACAAGGCATCACTAATCACTAGTTGGGATAGCAAATGAACGATACCAAGCATGTCCTGGTTTTAGACTTTTGACTGTTGAGTCTGATCCCGGGCCGACTTTAGGCGTTCAGTAAGTATAAGCTTGGGCGGGATTGGATATCAAGGTATATGAATAAAAGTCGCCGGGTTGGGTGACAGAAGAATTATCTCTAACCCTTAGGCTACTGTAATAAAGTAGCCTAAGCTTGCATAAAGTGACTAAATTGTTTCGTCTCTTATGCTTCTGGGGCCAATTCTTCTGATACCCTGAGGGTCGCCAAGATACGTGGGATCTCTAATGGAACTTTCATGTCCCCAATGCCGCGTGTCGTCAGGTTGTGCCAAACAGAGAGTTACCATCATGTGATTCTATCGTTGTTCAACAACTGCATGTGCTAATATCCCTACGTTAGGTACGGATAGGCTATCTCTAAACTCTTTCTGCAGGGGAATTAAATCCACCTGCATTAGGCTTCGTTGTTGAGTACCAGCAACTGATCAGAGCACGAAGCATTACAACGATACAGAGATTCCTTCGTAACATTAAATTACTTGGGGATCATCAACAATTTGAACCCTTCCACACCTTTTTGCATCATTTCTTCTAGAAGCTTTCTTTGATGGCGGGGATAAGCTGGGGTGCCTGGTGCGTGCGTGTTTGTTACAGTGCATACCTTGCACGTGACCTTTAACTTCAATCTTCATGTCAGTTCCATTGTCTGTGTACCTGTATTGGCAAACAACCTGAACCAACATATCGCCGCCATCAAACATTTGTCAGACCTACGTCAACTCCAGATATCAGTTACTCCATCGCCGAACGTCCGCAAACACCGCAAACATGTCGTCCATCGCTGAGATCGAAGAGGAAAAGAAGGCCTACCAAGAACAAGTGCGATACCCATTCCCATTCCCGACGTTAGAATACACCATACTGACCAGTTTCTTTCCAGTTCGAAATCGTTCTTGGCCAGCTTCGCGACGACCCCGACAACGCTGAACTCAAGATTTTAAAGGACGAGTTGAATGGCTTCATCGATCTTCTCAATGAACAAATTGCTGAGCTCAAGCCTGCGCAGGCGCCAAAGCCCGCCCCCAAGCAGCCATCACCGCCACCCGAGCCCGAGAAGTGGTCGCGCGAGAACCACCCCGCCTTTAAGAAAGCAGCTCCGGCCGAGGAGAAGGAACCGACTCCCGCGAATTATCACGTCAACGACACCGTCCTAGCCAAGTGGGTTTCCGGCGACAAGGCTTTCTACCCGGCGCGCATCACCTCCATCACTGGATCCTCTTCGAATCCCATCTATGTCGTCAAGTTCAAGACCTACGATAACACAGAGACTTTGCAAGCCCGCGATATCCGGCCCGTGTCCAACAAGCGCAAGGCGGATGGAACACCGACGACTTCAGCGCCCGCAACGCCGCCTGCTCCTGGACTGGTTACCTCCGCAGGCGCGACGGTATATCCCGAGGCGAAGAAGGCAGCTGAAAACGATGGCGAGGTGAAGCCTCCTAAGCCAAAGAAAATCAAGGCCAAGAAGGAACTTGAAAAGAATAAGAATAAGTGGCAAGAATTCAGCGCAAAGTCCAAGTTTGGAAAGACTCAAAAGAAGGACAGCATGTTCCGCACTCCCGAAGGTGTCCACGGTAGAGGTATGCATTTCTTTCTACCAACTGATTGACAAACAAGATACTAACATTTGTTTCAGTTGGCTTCACAGGCTCCGGCCAAACAATGCGCAAAGACCCCACACGAAGCCGTCATATCTATCAAGTGAACGATGAGCTAGACTAATTACCATTCTCTCTTGGCAGGGTACTCGGTTCGACACGCAAAGGGCATGCGGGGGGCGTTTGGAAATTTCTGGACCTTTCTTCTTGTTTTGGTAACATGCCTTATTTAATCATTGCAGAGGCTAACGATTCATCTTTCTGGCGTTTATCCCAGTTCATCTTCTCTGATTCTAGTACTTAGGAGCGAGGGGGTTTCGACAGGCCAGAAGAGGTCAATCAAATAGCATTATATGAGCGCATCACATCTCCCCCTTGGTTCGAGCGTTTTACTAAGTGAGCTGATAGGAACCGTTACTGTGCATAATCCATTGCTTTGTATATGGTGAGTCGACCTGGCTATTATTTGCTGCTCAGATCGATCTTTGGACATATATCCTGCGCTATCTTAAGGAAGGCATTTGCCCTCTCACTCTCAGGTTCTGCCACTACTGTTGGCTTTCCTCTATCCCCATCGTCTCCGATGTTGGGATGCAAGGGGATATCTCCCAAGAAGTCGATCTTGTGCTGTTGGCATAACTTCTCCACTCTCGCGTTGGAACCAAAGATGTTGGTCTCTCCGTGGCAGTGAGGGCATTGGAAAAGAGACATGTTCTGCACCACGCCAAGGATATTGACATCAACTGTCTTGAACATGTTGATGCCTTTAACAGCGTCTTTGGTGGCTAAGGTATGAGGCGTAGTTACGATGACGGAGCCTGCTTTCTGTTAGTAAGAGTGACAACCGTAAATCGTAGGAACCTACCATCGAGGATGACTTGTTGCGTGATAGTCAGCTGCGTGTCTCCCGTTCCTGGTGGCAGATCCAGGACGAGAACGTCGAGACCACCCCATTCGACTTCATGGAGAAGTTGTTGGATGGCCTTCATTACCATGGGACCTCTCCATACAACTGGTGCATTCTCCCCGACAAGATAGCCCATAGACATTGTCTTGACACCATAGTTTGTCAGAGGAATCAGTTGGTTATCTAGAAGATATTAGTATATGTGTGTGAATACTCTGCGACTGAACAACTGACTGTTTGATAACCTTGGCTCCCCTGAGAGGTCAAATAAAGTTGGGACCGAAGGGCCAAAGATATCAGTATCTAGGATACCAGCACGAAAGCCCAGACGGGCGAAAGCCAGGGAGAGGTTTGCTATACATAGATTAAAAAGGCTTCAAACATACAACATGTCTTCATCCGTTACCTGCAACCGTGCTTTTGCCTACACCACCTTTGGCAGATGATACAGCAATGACCTTTTCAACGCCAGTGATCTTGCGACGTACCGGACGTTTACCCCAGGTTGGAGGTGTACCAGACCGAGGAAGGCCCTGTGGTTTACTCAATGAGATTCAAGCTTCAGAGGCGTAGCATAGATTAGAGACCACTCACCAGTGGATTCTCATGTTGAAGAGCTCTTAAGCTCTGAAAGAGCCGAGCCGTTGTTGGTCGCATCTTGAGGACAATGACACCAAGCACGATATGACGCTATAGATAGCTCTGGTTTCTTAGTTACAAGAGGTTTGGTTCTATGGGTGTTAACAATGTACAATGAAGAGATATTTCAAGTTGTCTACCTATGTCAATAATACATGAGACTGACCAAATAAGGTGTCATGGAAACTCATGCACAGTGAACGCTCCATGAACTCAAAGCTAGCGGGCTCTACAGGGCACCATCCGCTAACGCTCAGTTGCGACAATTCTGCCATTTTCCACCGCCTAAAAGTTCAAGGTCGAATCTCAGAAAATTTCCAACGTGGGGGCTACCTACTGTTAGTGGAAGACCTTTGTAACATTCTACCAAAGAAAAAGTCAAATAACCAATTCACAATGGTTAAAGCAAAGGGTCGCGCGAAGAAATTTCAAGACGCCGACGAGCCTCTCGCCAGGGGTATGTCGTAACTGATCCTTATTATACCGTGACATGTGTTCTAACCATTTCAAGATTACGATCCTGAGGCCAATGTCGAGGCGAGCGAGCAAGGCAGCGGAAGCGAGGATAGCGAGGACGAGAACGCTGGCACCGAGCACTATGTTTCCGTCGGAAAGAGCAAGCTGAGGAAGCAGGATGGCCTGTCGCTTGGTCCCCAGTACCGAGGTTCGCGCGTCTCTCGAGATGCTCTTGAAGAGAGCGCATCCGAGGAGGAGGACGAAGACGACGATGAGGAAGAGGGCGATGAAGAATTTGACGACCCTGAGACCGCCGATCTTAAGCGCGACGAAGCTGAGGCCAACGACTCAGAGATTTCGAGCGATGATGCCCTAGGCGAGAGCGACGAGGAGCATTTCAAGGACTTTACTTTCCGCGGAAGCTCCAAGCCCAAGAAGCCTGCTTCAAAGAGAGCCACTGCTGCCGACTATATGTCATCTTCCGATAATGGCGAGGATGACGCTGGTGCAGAGCTTGAGGGCTCCGACTCTGAGGAAGACGACATGGACGATGGCCTGGACGCTCTTGTCGATGGCGAGGATGACGAAGATGATGAAGAGGAGGATGACGAAGAAGAGGGCTTTGGCGAAGACGGAGAGGATGACGAAGATGAAAGCTCTAGCGACGAGGAGGACTCCAAGGCCAAGGCTCAAAACGCAAAGCCCATGATGGCAGCTTTGTCAACCCGACCTGACGTCGACAAGGGCCTTGCCATTCGCCAACAGCGCAAGGCCTACGACGGACTCCTGAACATTCGAATTCGTCTCCAAAAGGCCCTCATCGCCGCCAACACCTTCGAGACCCTCGACGCCAGCCCCGAACCCGAATCGGAACCCTACGAGGCCGCTGAAGAGGCTGCCATCAAGCTCCTCAACACCATCAGCAGCCTCAAGGACAACTTCGCACCCTCTCACGCTGGCGAGAAACGCAAGCGCGAGTTGAATGTCTCCATGACTACAAGCCAGATCTGGGAGCAGATGCAGGCTGAGGAGGAGAGAGCTATCAAGTCTAGAGAGGATCGCTTGGAGAAGTGGTCTCGCAAGGTGCAATCCGTTAACGTCACGGCACCAAAGGGTCTTGAGTCGCGAAACAAGACACTCATCAGCGCTCTCAAGGATCAACTTATCGACCCCGAAAACCGTCTCGCCAAGCGCTCTCGTACCCCCCGCTCATGCGCTCCCGCCCAGGCTGCCAAGGGCATCTTAGAAGACAGCGACATTTACGACGACGCCGATTTCTACCAGCTTCTCCTCAAGGAGCTTGTCGACCAGCGAACAGTAGAGGGCTCATCGGGAGCTGGTGCTGGCGAGGCTGTGCCTACAGTGGTTCTCACAGCTGCCAAGGATGTCAAGAACCGCAAGAACGTCGATCGCAAGGCGAGCAAGGGCCGCAAGATGCGTTTCACTGTCCACGAGAAGATGCAGAACTTCATGGCTCCCGAAGACCGACGTGCGTGGGAGCAAGGCGCTATTGACCGTTTCTTCGGCACACTGTTCGGTCGCAAGATGCAGCTCAACGAGAACGAGAGCGATGACGAGATGGAAGATGTTGAAGAGGCGGGACTTAGACTGTTCAGAAACTAAAAGGGATACACATTTAAAAGTTGTAATTTGTAGATACACACACATCGTAGACTTATTATCTAGGCATTGCCGAATAACCAAGCTCCAAGAAACATAGTCAACAGAACGATGTGAACACCCAAATGCACCACGGGTCCTCCCAGCGTTTTCGTCGTTGAAGCTTCTTCCTTTGTGTACCCATTCATGCGCATGTAAGCGCGATAGCAAGGCCAGATATGCCAGAATGCAAAAGCGAGAGCAACATGGCGCGCGACATCGTCGAAAGGCCGCCGAATAAAGACCAGAGCGATAAGATTTGTAGCGAGTAAGAGGCCACCAAAGGATTGAACAATGAGAGCTGCGGATGGAGGTAGAGGTTGTAGTTGAGAGGATGGTTTGAAGATGAATGTGAAGGCCGCGGGAGTTTCGATGAGGGCGTGGGCGACGAACGGTACCGTTGCTACAGACACCATTGTGAGGACCCTTAAGCTATCGGGGGATTAAAGAATAGTTATTCTGGTGTTGATGTCTATTGAGGTGAATGGAAGTTCAAGATACTTGGACGTGGTGTTTATTCAATTGGGTGACTTAGTAAGCTCGGTCTGCTTACCCACCGTGATGATGAGAAGGATCGAACAGACAGGAAATTCCGTATCTCAACGAAGCTCAGTCCTCTATAATTGGTCGGTTTTGTTCAACTTTTGGAAGGTTTTGTAATTCTCACCGCGCCATATTCACAGTCTGCTTGTTGCAGTTCACTTGGTAGCCACAGCTACTGCTCTCAGAAAGATTCTTTCGAGAAATCTAGTCACTTATTAAAATTATACTAGGTTCTAATATCGACGTCCTTCGACATCTTCCGATATATCATCAATACATCTCCTTAAATTGTGCAAAGACGGTGCCGTCGAGTCCATACATGCCACTCTGGGGGTCAGATACCTCAGTATTCGAGGCCTGCCCTTGGCCCTGCCCCTGGTCGTTCTCGTTGTACTGGAAGCCGTTCAAACCCACATAGCCCTCAAACATGCGAGACATCTCAGCCTGGATACGCGATCCGTTCTGAGCCACCGAGTCTGATGTTGATGATGACTGTTGGCCTGGTACTGAGGGCTTGCGGAAGCCTTGTTGTTGATCTATGTGGCCTCGTGCGAGTCCAATCATCCCTAACGCAGCTGTCGACTGTGGATCATCCTCGGGGTTCAGTCCGAAACGTGGTGCCACATCTTTGAGCGAGCGAATTGTCCTCCAAAGCCGCTGCGATGCCCAACTCTTGGCAGATAGGTCCTTGACTAGTTCCAAGGCCATATAGAATTCCTCGCGGCAATTAGAACTGAAGCGTACCGGAGCGTGGACGGACGCGAGGAAGACGACAGCGATAGCTGATGTGAGGAATTGGTGGTAGAAGACTTGCACACGCCTGTATAGGTTTGTCGTGTTATTTAAATGGCTGAGGTAGCGGATGGTGTCCTTTGCAATATCGACAACACGCTCTGACTGCGCAGGATGCGCCATGATGCTTGTCGCGCTATGAAGGACAGGTGTGTAAAGCCAGATTCGCATCTAAAAGTTGTTAGTTTGTGATCGGAATCTTTCTTCAGTATACTCACTTGATTCAAACGCAAATATGTCCAAATTCGCAACCGTTGGAGATTATATGATGGCGTTGAGGTAATGTGCTTCTCTTTATCCCAGTTGCGGACTTTAACCTCTTCGGGAATCTGCTCATACCACTGCAGCAGCTCTTGGTCAACGTTTTCCAGCTCCTCAGATCGTACATCACGGGCAAGAATTGGACCGAAATGAGCGACCTGCCGCCACACCTTTGCACCTATACGGGAATAGGTGATCATGGCGACGAGATATGGGTATTCCTCCTATTATCTTATTAGTCAAGTTCATGTGCGTGCCATGAGACCAACACTTACAGGGAACGGGAGCTGTGAATCAATCTCCTCATCTTGAACAACAAAAGGAAGTCCAGTTGCAAAAGCCCACCTTCTGTCTAGGACATAGGCTGACCAGAAGCTAACTAGAGCATTCTTTCGCTCCTCTTCATCCTGAATCCTCATCAGACCTGTTCTCTGATGAATACCAAGCTCCAAGCATAACCTGGCAACATGACCCATGACGCGCCACGCCAGAATCTCGTCGTTGGACAGAAATCGGTAGCCAGCGACCAGAGCCAATATTGGTAGCGTTCCGACATCAGCAGCTTCAGCCATGAGCTTTCGGTTAAGTACTGTCTCCATGCTGTCAAACAAGCGAATTGCCTTGTCGCTATGTCCGTGGTCTTCTACCACTAGCGCACAGCACATGATAATCTTAAGTTGTAGAGTTTTGTCGTCGTTGATAAGCTCTCGGGGATTTTGTTGTCGGACTGATTCGAGATAAGTCGATAGACCCTTGGCATGAGATATGACAGTTTGAATATTCAGCACCGGATACATGATGCCTATCTCTTCCTCGTGCAGGCGGCACAGGCGGACCATCTCATCCTTGTCGAATTCGTGAAGGGGGTCTCCCGGACGTGAGGACATCGTGCCCGATCCTTCATTCATATGTACGTTCTCTTCGTCAGAGATACCCTTGTACCCCATGTTGTTGATGGTGTTGTTGGCAACATCCAGACTAAAAGCCATGCTCGTAGGGCCACGGAAAGAACCATACTTTGAGCCATCATTACGATTGAACGAAGCGGAGCTATGGGACGGTGAAGGCGCAATTGTTGGTGTGGCATGACCATGTGACATTACTCGATCGCCGCCCGAAGAGAAACGTGCAGGTTCGGTCTGCATGGTCTTGACTGTCTGGTGCAGCCAACCAACTTCTTCTTGAAGCCGGCCAAGCTGCGCTGACATCTGCTTGAACTCATCTGATTCCTTGAAGTTTCCGGAACAGCAGTTGGGCGCATACAGGCAAGCGAGGTTGAGGTTGCCGCACCGCTGGCATGGAGTTTCACCGTTGCATTTTATCTTGCGTCTCTTACATTCGTTGCTGCGACATGTTAGCTGGATCCGCCGGGTTGGGGTCGATGATGAAGAGGGTGCGCCATTGTGTTACATGCCAACGACGACAATGGATAGATATAGCAAGGAGAGTTTACTGACCATGCTATTGATATATACTGTTATTGAGAAAAATGTATGTTAGCCAAGTGACCTCGCATGACATATGTAGAAGTGGTTTGATGCGTGGGGAGAAGGGGCAGAGGGGGGACTAGAAGTGTTGGTGACCCAGCAGCTTGGGTCTGATTATGTTGTGCAACGAAAGAGCCGACATGTTTGACGCTTAGAAGCCTCATCGTGTTTCGATAGGCGAATATCGCCAAGTCACGCGCTGTTGAGCGAGATCCTCATTGATCGTCTTGGCCCTCGTGTCATATTTCAGAGACGACACATCTTATCTCACCCCTTGTCCCATCCGATCTCATTTCTTTGACATCACGATGACCTGGGGCGGGATGATAAACATAGCAAATGGGCAGGACTCACTCTGTTTCTTTTACTTCTTGTTTGCTTCCCATTATTACCTTGTCCATCATCTGTTGACTTCCTCTTATTGGCATTGGACACACTCGCACCGTGGGCGGAATTGTCGCCGACAGAGGCGGAACTTGGGCTTGGTTGATTCTCGTAAGCAACAGCTGCACCCGCAGATGCTCCTACGGCGCTTCCGGGGGTCCGGGCAGGAGTTCCACCTCGTCCGGCGCCGGAACCAGGGCCGAGAGACGGGCTTGAAGTAGGATTCAAGACTGGTACTTGGGTAAGGAATCGCAAGTCGCTTGCTTGTGTCTCAATCTGCTCCATTGCGCCAAAATGGCCATTGACTGGGGCGGGATTTCCGGCAAGGGGCGATTGAGGATGTGAATGATGAGGAAAAAGTATTTGCTGATTGTGTAAGGGGAGTTGGATGTGGTGTGTGATTGGTGTCTGAGGATGAGTATAAGCCTGAGACTGAAGGTGCGTTTGGGGATGAGAATGAGGGTGGATGTGATTGTGAGCGCGAACTGCTAATGGTGACGCGAATTGGGCGAAAGGTATCGAATCTGGGGCTACAGCAACTGGGCCTAGTTGGCCCCGTACGGCTGGTACGGCTGGAACTTGCACCGGGCGCTGAGAACTGCGCCTACGCCAACGCCAGGTGCCACCTTGACCTTGACCGTCGCTATTGCCAGGATAATGACGGCCTAGAGGTGATCCCACGTGACCCGAATATTCCGCAATGGAAGGAGCGGAACCCACACTCCGACCCTGGAAATCATCGGCTTCAACAACTTGAACTCCGCCGTCGTCAACATCCCCTTCCATCACCCCAAAGACGGAATAATAGTCGTCCACTTCAGTCTTCATTCAATAGACCTTTCAATTGACTTTTGCCGTTGAATGTTTCTTTCCTTCTCGATGACACGACGCCAAGCTCGAGGCGCTGCCGGTAAAGGAAATCTCAGCCGCAGCCAACCATAAGCGGCTGTCTCCTCTTACACGATCCGGATCCGCAGGTATTGACTCAAGTGTCGGAGCCGAGTCCAAAGCAATACAAGCCAGTTCAACAAGCAATCAAGCTTGTGACGCAATTGCCTCGGTGCCAGAATCCCAGGCGTTCGGTATTGTCTGATAGTCGACTGGCTGGCAAATAACGCTTGAGTTCCGGCTGTGTCGATGTCGCTGTTGCTTATGCAGCTCTCCCGTGGTGAACTCGTCGATAACGCACTTGGTCGTTGGCTGGGAATGGCGTCGTCAAATATTCAGTCGATATCGAGAAATGAACCAAGTCTTCGCATACAATTGTTCGATGTTCCTCGTTTGCAATTTTCCAATGTCGTGGTTAAGCATACTCTTTAGCCACAACCACTCAGGGGATTTCCTTCAACTTAAACAACTGCACCAGCGCTGAACTGTTCGACTATCAACTCTTCAAAGCGCCCAGCCCTTGTTCTCTGCCTTACGTGTGGAGATAGCATACACCCTCTAGTTCCCCTGGAACGCCGTCGTCCTATCATGCCGCACGCCGCATGCCGCACGCCTAGCCTTGTAGTCACAGTCTTCATATCCTCTGGGCGGAGTCCCCTCAGCTGTGCGCTGCTGGTTTCCTCAATTGGCATCATACCCTAGCTGCCTGACCAGACGTCAACTATGTAGCGCGGTCTCGAAGCGAGCGGTCCGGTATCGCACACTACACCACTTTGAATACCTTCGCCTAAGGTTACAAAATGCTTGGTACCACCCCCGCCATTGCATACATCACGCATTCGAAAGAAAGGGGTGAAACTATCTTGTTACTTCACCGGCTTAAAGCCTCGATGATCCAGTGTACGGGGAATTATATGTTTCTGGATAGCGTCGACACGGACGGATGTACGCCACGATATGTATGTAAACCTCGCTTCTCGAAAGAAAAAATCAAGCCGCTTTCCCCACGGCTGGATCATCAGAAGCCATTCTGCGCGCCGTGCACAAGAGTTTAAACCCACGAAACCATCTTCACCTCTCATACGACTTGAGCTCGGCTCGTATCACAAGATAGTCGTGCCGCCGTCGATTATCTGCGGGAAACCTCATTAGCTACCATGCTAGTGCGAGTGGGGACCACGTTGTCAAATCTGCAAGCCACAGGGTTGCTTCTCCAGACGAGTTCCTGTTTCGGGACTATCGCTTCTTCCACTTGTTTTTGATTGGGCCCAACAACGTTTCGGCAGCTGTTGGGTTTCCCAAGTTGCCTTGGAACTCAATGGGTTATCCCATGACTAGTCGAAGCCTCAACCTGCTTCTTGGGTCCCATCCCTATAAAGGCATGTTTCAGGGACACGGACACACAGCCAGATGGTCAGAGAGCCCTAGCCTTGTCGATGCCACGAGGTGGTTGATCACTTTACCCACTTAGCAAATTTAAGCTGAGAACACTATGGGGCAGAATCCACTCAGAGGTTCGCAAGTCGCAACTCCTACGGCAATGCCCCATCACTCTCTGTACCGGTTATATGGCTTCCTCCACGGCAGCTAGTCCATTTCCACTAGGTTACCTGTCACGATGTCACTCTGATTAAGTTCTGCACTGATCCTGAAACCTCGGCATGAGCCATCAAACCTGGCACATCACTCAACGTCAAAAGTGATCTGATAGATTGTGCTTAAACCCATCGACATGGGACGAAGTGAGGAAGCTCAAAAAACGTGTCTGAGGAATATTCCCTACTGGCTAGCGTGTCTATCTTATTGCCGAGCACTCCACTAGCCTCGGCATCTGAGATGAAGATGCGGATGCGGTACACCTTCATCAATGCACATTTCAGCCTCGAAACCACTCGCTTGGGCGATCTCGTTCACGTCAGAGTGGTCGGTTCTCGGCAAGCTATTTTTCATACTTTTCATGAGTCATACGGATATACTGGTACCACTCCTCAGTCTGGCTGGGTAAAGTCTACTAAGCTGAGGAGTCCACTTCAGTACTGTAACTAATGTGTACAAGGACGTTGGATAAACCTAAGGTATGTTGTTGTCATTCACGCCTTTTACCCTACAGGACCCCTCCTGCCCTTCCCCTTGCATGGGACCAACGCTTGTGGTTTTAACCCTGGTTTGCCTACATTCTAGCCGTTGGCGTGAAAGTGAGGGCGCGACCAGCATACATCATGAACTGCCAAGCGATCTTAAAGACAACCCAGTCGATATTGCGATCAGACCGCTCGACTATCACTAAACCTTTTTGAGCCAATTATAAGCCAGTATGTGAGAGTCGGCTACTATATTGCTTTTGCCCAGTCCCTGGGTATCGATATATTGGAATAGAGACAGGATGAAATTAGTCTGATCATATCAGCGACCAGCTTCATCCTCGTTCGAAACTTCAGACGTACCCCATGTCGGTGAACCACGAACTGAGGCACGGTCATAAGGTTTCATCTCGCTCTCCAAAAACGAAAAGCGGACCTGGCTCAAATCGGCAATGTACTCGGCAGCGACTGACACATTGCGAAAGATTTCTTGGCAACTCAGCGAGCTGGGGTCACAGTACACCTATCAACAGGTCTCCGAATATTTGTTTGTCGCCAGATGTATCTCCTACGGGTGTTGTTACCCGTCCTTCTCGAGGAGTGCAGTTACAATACTAGTCCCAGTTAAACAACATCATGGCTATCAATGCAAATTACAAGGCTCGAGCAATAGACGAGAAGGGCGCGACCCTTGGAACAGACGTACAAACGTACCTGGCATTATTATCTACCAAACTGTATTATTTGGGTCGTGTTTGAACACTATGGTCCGGTCCACTAAGCTGTCCCGCGACTGGGACAAGCCACCACGTGTTTGTGCTCTATCCTAATCGAGATCCAGAAACTCTAACGACTCAGCAATAAACTTCGTGTACTGATCTTGCGACTCAGATACAGAGTTCCGTTCGGCCGGCGACCCGCTGTTGTCGGTGTCCCACTCGCCCCCGTCTCCGGCCTCACTTGGCTCCGTCTCGGTTTCGGCCGGTGTTTCTGGTGGTGTTTGCAGGCCAGTAATACCCGTTCTAAGAGTCATGTTTCTCTTCAACATACACATCTCAACTGTTATACCAGGGCCAAAAGCACATCCCACAACGTAGTCGCGAACCCGGCCATCCGGCGCCATGGCATCCATCTCTTTTGACCGCAGACGATCCATGACGCTGAAGATTGTGGCGGAACTCGAGTTCCCGTGATTGATATAAGTGTCATAGCTTGCTCGCTGATGTTCTGGAGTGATGTCCATGACTTTCTCGGCACCAGAAAGGATGGTAGCACCACCAGGGTGCATGGCCCAGTCGAAATCTGCTGCTTTTTGGTAGTCAGGAGGCAATTGCGGTAGAGAAGCTTTGAGATCTGTGAAAGCTGGACCGATCGAGGCAGCAGTGAGCTTCGGCACGCGAGGTGTCAGAATAACCTTCCAGCCTGTACGGAGATATCATTGTCAGTATTTTGTTTCGACCAGTTGGAAGAGCCGGAACTTACCGACTGGGTCAACGTCAAAGCCCAGATCGTCCTCTGTGTCAGGGATGGTCCTGTGATCCCAGCCGAGCAGATCATATACAGGTTCAGAAGGCTCACCGATGCCGTTGCTCAATACGACGGCACTGCCACAATCAGAAAATAGACATGCGCCTATCCTTGTCTCCTGCAGCTCGTTGATGCTGTTTAGCTCACTACGCACCATGGTGGTGCTGACTTCTAGTGCTACACATAGAACGCGGGCCGGCAGTCCCCGTGCTTTATGTCCCAGAGCCAAATTCGCGCCTGTTCGAAGAGTCGCCAGTCCTCCACTGCAGCCCACGCCATGCAACAATACCTTCTCGACGCCGTGAGTTATGCCTAGACCTTTTGCGACAAAGTGATCGAACCCCGGGTTTGCGCTGTCGGTACATGTTGTGGCGACTATGTGTGTGATGAATCGCGTATCGAGCTTGGCCTCATCGATAGCCTTGCGAGCAGCTCTAATTGCGAGTGGGACACCATCAGATTGGAATATGCTGTGGAGCTCAGCTATTGACGGGGCTTCTTTCTTGTTCACGGCTGGGTGGTCTGGTGTTCCAATAGACGATCGTGTATCAATTCCAGTATATCTGTTGATTCCGAGAACTTTCTTCATACTATCATGATCTCGTTAGCTATTGACACGGTTGCGGTCTAGGAATCATGCTTACGCAGGTGTATCTGGATAGAATTTGTCGCCGAGAGTATTGAGGCAAGTGTAATCTAACGAATGAGGCGGATATTCAGCGCTCAGGCCGATAATGGAGAGGCCCAGCTCTCCAAATGCGCTTGGAGCTGCCATGTTTGAAGCTTTTCGTGAAATTTGTGGCGTTTTCTATCCCCAACGTTTTGTTCAGGTTGAGATGGGATAAATACACAGCGATTGAGTGTTGCAACGTTATCTCCAGTATGATCAGACGAAATACCGACTCAATTGAATTCTTTGGACTCGAGGCAAAACAATGTCGTTGACGTGTGTAATCGCTAATATCTGTTATCTCGGTCGTCTTGTCCGCGTGAGCTTAATCGATGACGCTATCTTGATGCCAGAGCTAGGGGGGTAGCTGCAGGTTGAATGCAGGGGTGAGGAAAGAATGGAAGAGGGGAAATGCAGGATGGTGATGTGTGCTTGTATATGGAGTATTCGTATTGAGGAAGAGGGAGAAGGTAGGATTTTGATGTGTAAGGAGGATGGATTTGTTTACGCGACGGGAGGTAACCCAGAGAGTAGGTAGGCATGTAACAGGACTGTCTCGGGTATTGTTTGGAGGGGTTGACGTTGACGAGGGGTGATTATGCGATGCTTGGGCCAAGATATATGCAAACATCCAATAGACACGACATGAGCTGCCTATTCTGTCTTTTTGGTAGAACAGCTTAAAGTTTCGCTTGTCTGTTCTGGGCAAATTATTGATATTTAGCATATATACGCGTTCAGCTGACGCAATTGAAGCGTCTATACAGTCTTGAGGACAGCTTTAACCGCAAGCGAGGAATTCTAGTCTAGAACTATCCTGCGATAACTTCGATTAAATCTGTGAAACTAATGCTGAAACCTCGTTGGTTCGCCCCTGGCTAACAGATGTTTTGGTGGCCCTCGGTTGCAACGTCATCCCGCCGAGGTGGTGGGCTTATGTCAATCACACCGACGGAGGAATTGATACTCTAGCTCAAGCTGACATGGAGGTCTCTTTGCATCTTTTAGTTGCTGTGAATTCTTGAGTGTCGATTTGTCAATTGTGTAAAGGTTGCCATACTTTGTCGCTAACGAATACGAGGAGCGACAACACCAGAGACATCATCGCATTAGTTGCGAATACGTCTCGTACTGTTTCACGAATACTCATGCAATATTGCGATTGCACATAAGGTAATTATTGATTATTTGAAAAGTCAATGAAACAAACAAGTTTCTTTCATTCAATGGGTCGATTTGAGGTTACATCATGATCTCGTACGTTTCGAGTAGGTCATACTGAGACAACTTCGACCTTGCAACTAAACACCATCACCGAGCCGATCATGGCTCTTCTGAGCATCAACCTTCGAGATGGAATCATTTTGACAGCGGTGGCGATCATTTTCCTCTATATCTTGGAAAAGAAAACACCGAAAATCACTCGCAATGGCGAGGCTCTTAGGTTTGTCGCAACTTACCCTATGCCCATGCAATCTCAGATGTTGGCCAACATATACTAACCACCAAGCAGAAAACCGCCAAACACACTCCCACTCGTAGGAAACGGAATCATATTCCTTCAACCTCGTCAAAAGCTCTTTTCGTGGTTTCACCGCTGTGAGCGGCTTTACGGTTATGAAACCCTTCACATCACGGTGCCCTCTTTACCACCAGGTGTAATCGTCAACGACCCGCAGAATCTGGACTTCATCTTCCGCAATGAGGGAGTTTTTGAGAAGGGTGACTTCTTCAAGCAACGCTCTTGGGATCTTTTTGGCCATGGTATCATCAATGTTGATGGCGAGTTCTGGCGGCTTCAGCGCAAGGCAGGATTGCGGTTCCTGTCTGCAGCGGCGTTGAAGACTTTGACCAACGAGAGGTTACCAAAGTATTTGGAACAAGCTATTGGTGTGCTTAAAGGGAAGGAAGGCGGTGGAGAGGTGGTGGATTTGCAAGCTGTGGTTCATGAAGTAACAACACAATTGATGGGAAGGATGGCATACAACATGGAGATGCACGCTGATGATGATTTTACGGTTGCCTTTGAGCATGCTTCTGGGGCGACTGCTGAGAGATTTCAGAATCCTCTGTGGTTCCTTACTGAGATGTTCACCGGAGTTCGAATGCGACGCTCAATCGCAATTGTGAAGGAATACGGGAAGCGTATTGTTACAAGTGCTGTCGCAGATCGCAAGGCAACAGAGGGCAAGACTCAATCAGACGCACCAGGAAGTCTCATACAGTCTCTGCTCGACTCAATTGGCGATGAGACTCTCGTGGCAGACGCTGCTTTGAACTACCTCTCTGCCGGTAGAGATACAGTCGCACAGGCTCTGACATGGACTCTATATCTTCTCATGAAGCATCCACACGTGGCAACCAAGCTCCGCGAATCGGTTGAGAACTCACGAGATGAGGATGGTACCAAAACCGAGAACGATCCCGAAACTCTTACACCAGTACGACTACCATATGTTCTAGCCGTGTTCTACGAATCACTCCGCCTCCGACCCCCCATCCCTTTCGAAATAAAGCAAGCCCAACAAGCAACCACCCTTCCCGACGGAACATTCCTACCAGCTGGTGCAATCGTGGTTTGGTGCGCTTGGGCAATGGGTCGCTCACACACGACATGGGGCTCTGATGCAGATGACTTCCGTCCGGAGCGCTGGTTGACTACATCACCATCTGGCGATGTGACTGTCGCTCAGCGTCCAGCGTCTGAGTTTCCCGTATTTAACGGTGGACCTCGAGTGTGCCTGGGAAAGAAGATGGCAGAGTTAGTCGCGGTACAGACATTGGCAAGACTTGTGCCCCTGTTTAATTTTGAACCTGCTTTCAAGGGTGAGAGAGTGAGCAAGAGCAGTTTGACTCTGCCAATGGAGGGAGGGTTGCCTGTATATGTGCACCATCGGGAATCCCCATCTGTATCATAACTAGAACCATGATTCTATATATAACCAAACTTTTATTGACTCCTGGTATCGCTATGCTTTGTGTACGCCTAGTCAAAAGTAATCTTTGATCCTGCAAACGCCGCCGTCTTCTCCGCATCCTTGGCCTGCTTCCTTGCCGCCCAACTAGGATGTAGCGGTCCCTCATCGTCCTTCTTTGGCGGCGGTCTGTTCACCTCAGGCTTGCTCTCCACCCTCGCACCACCAGAAAGAGGGTTACGGATACCCTTCTTCCAAGGCGTTCGCGGGCCATCCTCTGGTCCTACAGCACCGCGCTTACCATCCCAGCCAGAGTCGCGACCGCGCTTTGTTTCCCAAGCTGGTTTTTGCAAGTGCTTGGCCTTGTTACCGTACTTCTTCTCCGCGATAGCCTGTCTTTGTTTCTGACCGAGTCGCTTCTTGGGAGGCGCAACGTCAATATCAGATGCAGACTCAGAACCTGAGATGTAACCGCCCATGAGTGAAGGTAGGAAAGTCGAGCCCCTAACAGTGGTGGGTGCTGCTGCCTTGGCCTTCTTCTTCTTGGCTGGGGGTGGTGAAGGAGATGCGGACACCGACATCTCTTCCTGAGCGTCGGATCCTGATTCTGATTCGGAGCCAAGGTCGGGGGCTGCGTCTGAACCGGAAACGGAGATGTCGTCGAGGTTGACCTGTTCCTTACCCTTGAACTGCGCATACTTCTTCATGAAGTCTTCCTCATCCTCTGAATCTGAAGATCCGCCTAGTAGATGATCGTATTTCGACAGAGATTTCTCCTCGTTCGCTGCATCGTCGCTATCGATATCTTCGGGTTCCTGGACAGGATCATCATTATCCGAGAAACCTCCCCATTCCGACTCTTCCTCGTCCTCTTCTTCCTTCTCAATCGATGCGCGCACGTCTTCCTTAGCACCCTTCACCTCAAATTTGGGATCCTCTTCTATCCTGTCTGACGGTTGATCCTCTTTCTCTTCCTTCTTGTTCTTTCGCACGCGCTTCGCCTTTCCAGGCAGAGGGACGTCGAGGGCTTGGCAGAATGTAGCGATGGCGCGGGTGATGGCTTGCTTGACGAGCTCGCGATTGTACAGACCGCTTGTGACATTGTGTAGGGCAGTTTGTTCGTCGGGTGTGAGTTCGGGTTTGGGGACGCCAGTGCGGACCTCTTCGGGCAGGCTAGGTGATGCAGCGAGGTCCTTGACTTTAAGAATCGACGAGTACAAGTGAGCGCGGGCGGTTTGATGAAGATCGAGCGACTAGCAGACTCCAAGTTAGAAATCATCCAATCAAAAAAAACCAGAATGAGTAATTGTTACCTTTAAGACAGTCACCTCTCGCTCCAATCTTTCCTTCTTCGCAGGCTCGACTCCATCTTCGTGAAGTCTCTTGCTGTATCGCTGACGCTCCAGACCCTTTGCGGCTTTGAGAGCCTTCGAAACATCATTGCAGCTCTTCTCTAGCTTCTCTCCCAGATTGGGTTCTCCGCGCTTTCGTTTGGGCATGGTTGGGTCTTTTAATGTTGGTTGGTGGTCACTTTCGCTGTGTCGCAAAAAGTTCTAAATCGGAGCCGCGACAAAACTTCCTTACAGTGTGAGCGATAAGGCGATAACAGTTTGAGTTACCATGACTATGGTCTATGAGTACAGTGCGAATTCCTACACTAGCCTCCTTCACATGGTGATGGTGGAGTTCACTCTAAATACCCGCGTATCAACTTACATAAATTAATTCTTGTGAAAACTATAGTCTGAATACTCTGTAGCGACTTGGAATTTCTTTGGAGAGTAATCAATCAGGCACGAGAGACGTGACTCTACTCCGTAAGCTACAGCACCACGTCGTCGATGTATAAACATTCAGATACATGTCTAAGTCATTAAGCTGATCAGCTCAACCACAACGTTCATCTATCGTGAAATACCATGAGATAATAAGTCCAAAGCTTCTATAAGTAAGTCTATACTTCTAGAACCTGGGTTACCCTCTGTCACTGAGTAGACATACCCTCGGATATCGACCGAGCCTAACTCTTTGAGAATATAAATGCTTCTTTTCTTGATATAAGGCCCGAACGCTCTTGATACCCGACGTCATATAAAAACTATTTGCCCTCGAAATACCCGCGGTAGTGTTCGGTAATAGTATTTCAAATAGCTCAAAATGTTGATGACCGACTTCTTGGCGGTGTATTCATCTTCCGTGAGTCTTTGATGCACGTTGCTACATCTCGTAATCCGAAAGGCTCTCAACCAAGCTCGGGTCTATTAGTTGCCGGTTAGTTACCGCGGACAAGCTACCATGATACAAAACATCAATCAAATATGTAAGACGTCGTTGGATAGTGTGGATCTAGACTGCATGGATCGCTACAAGGGAACATAAAAAAGAGTGCATTCCCGCAACTTGAAGTCCGGAGACCCACTAGTTGGTGTTGAGAAGAGCCAAGAGGCTGAAAAGCATGGGTCAGCATTGAGACAATGTTTCGGTTGAGTTAGAGAAAAAAAGGTCAACTTCATGACTTGTTGTAGAGCCAGGGTTTTCGCATATCGAAAGCCGGTGCTTATAGCCAATCCTTTAGCATCATGTTATCTGGGACAAGCGCAAGGGGTGCGACGCTGTGAACTTTACATTTCCGATGAGACAGTCAATATAGCCCTTTTCAGGAGAGGCATAAGTCTTGGCTTACTCGAGACGTAATGATTTACCAGGTTCTCCGGTCAAAACCGGGTGAGTTGGGGAGAGAGGTTCTAAGGGTATAGAACAGGACATCATGATGGTGGAGTGCTTTTGGGGGTCTATGAAATGACATAGTTGGAGAATAAAGATAAACTTCTGCGGGATAGCTCTACCCAATGTCATGAAGCGTTAATAACCGTCCTTGGCCGTATCATGGCGTAACGAAATATGGTGAGTGTTTTGGGACAGCCCCCAAACACTCCAAATTGTCGTTATCATGATACCTCAACATTTATCCACCTACCTCTCCCCAAAGTCAAATGGACCGTTCCTCAAAACCCCATGTGAATAGGCATTCAGGACCGAAAAACCCGGTGAAAGTGAGACCATGTAAGGATCGAGGCGCTGCGACATGCAATGTTGCTATAAGCAAGAATCTCGCGATTTTGGGGTCAATTGCTAGGGCTGAGGCTCTTTGGGGGTTGGGGTTCCATCATGAGAATACCATGTCATGTCTCAACTCCAACTTTCCCTTACTATTGGAGACAACGGACCAAGAATACTGCGCTTTTGTTGAAGCCCCAACCCAATTCACATGCTTTGAGTATCATTAGGTATGATAAGATACGTAGTAATGGAAGCTAGCGGCCTGCTTATCGGTATTTACGACTCCGAAGATTGGTTGCTCCTCGGAACGTACTTCCTCGGACCCTGCACCGGACATGTAACAGCGCATATCATACCCTGAGCCATGATGGAATTTTCTAATTCACGCCTTTCTTTCTAGAGACACTACCAGACAGGGTATCTTAGGTTGAGGCTCAGTTTCAAGGCAACCGTAATGCCGATAAGTATCTCATTGTTGAGCGTTTACAGCATGTTGCAGATTACGTTAGAATAAACGGGCCGTTACAACTGCTAGGATATCTCTTGTTGAGAGTGTCGCGGCTGGCTATTAGAGACAGTTCACATGTGAAAGAGATTTGTTTGAAGTCAGGATGTGCCATGATACAGTGTCTCGACCAAATTCAACAAGTTATGTTCCTCGGATTCAGTTCGACAAAGCCCCTTGGTAATGGCGTCAATACTACTCGGTAAACTCATCCTCTGAGGTTTTCATGTAATAACCGAGGATATCAAGAATGAACGGACCAGTATTGCGGCTTTAATGTGACAGTGGTTTCTGATTTAGACGCCGGTGAAGAACAATATTTACGCATCCTTGCATCATTCAGGACTTCAATGTCCTAGTCTCAGACGACCCTTGTTGGTTCCTGATGACGATTGACCGGGGGTGAGACGGGAATTGGAACAGGCTAGCCGGGAATTAGGTGCATCAACTGTCCTGTTTGACAACTGAATGGTTTCGATATGCAAGTTTAGTACTTCTTTCATGATACTCAAGTGTTTCAATCTGTATTTAGAGCACATAACAGTTGCAATGTCTAGGTAGGTATCAACCGAGTCAGCAGTTGATGGAGACAAGATAGATTCTGTGGAGCTGAGATTCGGTAGCTGTAGTGGAGTCCTTGTTCGGTTCGGCAGTGTTTGACGCCTGTATCCACCAACATCCACTGCGAGCCGCGCTGACGGTTCAGTTGTTCAGTGTTAAGACGAAGTGCTATTGTTTTGATTGTATTCCAGCCTTCCAGGAAACAAAGTAGAAGTAATCGTCCGAGAAGCGCCGATACATGTCAGATCTCCATTGGTTAGGATTGTATTGAAAGCTCAACGGGCCTTTTCAAGGAAACTCGGTCCTGAACTGCGGTGGCACAAGCGGCGGTAGTCATTCCATATATAGGAATTCTATCTGAATCGAGCTCACAAAACAACTCTTTCTGTAGTCATTCTACTAAGCGTTACCCTTTCTGTTGAAAGTGTTAAGACTTCATCCTTTCATCAGACCAGTATCACTATCACCATCTGATGTTGATATCATAAATGCAACCAATGGAATAGCTCCTGTTTATTACCGTCTGTTGCGTCATTACTGGAGTTTCATTCCACCACTACCATCAACAGAACAGCACTTTTGAGACGAAAGCCCAGACCTTGGCTACATGTGACTGTCCTTCTCCACGTCTGGCGTTGCTGCAGCTGCAGCCACAGAGGACGCTTAATTGCTTATGGTCAAGGCCAGCCCCTCACTTGCAGCGTAAGCAGAGTTAAAGCTTAAGGTACAAGACAGCTCAAGTTATCAATTTACTATCAATTGATATCTATAAATTCATGCGAAACTTTGATGAGAAGCATATCAGATACTCAGATTCTATAATTAGTTATTCAACAGTTTTGACACAGCTCATTGGCGCCCAACACGGCCTGTCAAATAGCAGAGTTGTCTACTGTTACAGTAACTCTGACGCTGCAACAGCTCTTGGTTACAGCTACCAACGTAGAATGAGGGGGTGTCAATCCCGAGGAACCAACGGCGTCACGTTGATTACAGCTTGAATTGGCTAAACAACGCGTTAGCTGGGACCTTGATCATCATACCATTAAGCCGCTTCAATCATGGACGAAAACCCAACGCAAGCCTGGCAGACCGGACCAGATCAAAGCACAGCCATCAACCCCGCATTCGATACAAGAGCCGATAGCCCGTTGCACTGTACTGTACTCGACAAAGCTGAACGCGTCGACACAATTACTTCACTGTGTAGCCGTACAGTACAGTATCGACGGACTGAACCTTGGTATGTGACCTTGTTCGGTGACTGGCTCGGCGGGCGCCCTTCTCTTCCCTCTCTGGTCACTGGTGGAGGGTCGCCAGTGGTTGATATCGACGCGCCAGCTTCACAACGATGAGCTGGATCAACATCACAACAGGTCTCGTGCTTCCTTTTCTGATGTAGCAGTAGCAGTATCGACAGCAACAACGTTTTGTCAAGTCTTTCCTTCGCCGTTCTCTCGGTCGTTCGGAAAGATTGTGATCAATCCCCTCTTTCGTTGCCCATCTCAAAGAGGTATCAATAGCCTGTCCTCTCTTGTCGCTTGATGTTCTATAATTCTTGCTTCCTCCCACATCTCACTCCTCCCATCATCCTCTGAACGTGACGCCGATCGTAAAGCCTCTTTTTGCTCTGCTACAGTACAGAACTGCACTGAAGCGTTGTTGAGACCCCAAGCACTTACCTCCGTCTTGTTCCCTTGAGATCCCAATTTCAACAGTTCCGAAAACTCCCTCTGCTCAACCATCAACAAGTGGCTTTGCGCCTTGTATCAAAGAGCTTCGTTTCGTCTTTCAATTTTCCCTGTAAGCTCTCGCCCGGCAGTTGTCTCTGCTTCCTGTTTGTCGCTGTATCTAATCCTTCGCGGCAATTAGACACGGAAACATACGGGAGCTTGAAATCCTCGGATATCGACCTTTTCTTTCTGCTTGTTCTTTGGTGAGCTCATTTCTGTTTCTGGTGATCCCCCATATCCAGCTCCAGCAAGCCTAAGACATGGCGGGGAAGGCCCACTGTGCCGCGGGCGGGACCCAGCAGCGGGAATCTACCCCCGCCCCGTTCATGCCTGGCTCTTGTCATCTGTACACCCCTCGAGTCCTTCTTCAGACCCCCCAAGACAAGACTCAATGTCCCCCACACCCAAGGCACTTCAGGTCCGGGCATGCACCTCCATTTTCGAGCCAAGCTCAAGCTCAAGGCTATGTCACTGCCCTCGGATGTCTTCGGTTCCTGAAAGATGGCTGTAACTTGGTTGTATTGGCCGTAGTTGGCCATGATTAGTGCGGCCCTCCACGAGCAGTCATGATATTATAAAGATCCAATCATGCCCACGACTTGTATCTGAACTTGCACTTGCACCAGACCAACCTCAAGCAGACTTACTTACCAATCCTCCTAGACGACAACGACTCACTCGAATCGGTCGTGCCTTCTTCCAGATCGACTTCTCTTCGAACAAAACTCATCTCCCTATATCCATCATGAGCCAAACATTTAAGCAGGCAGCTGAATCAGCTCGCTCAAAGGCTCGAGGAGACTCGGCCGCCATCGCCAATGACCTCCTCCACACTCCTGCCATGAGGGCCGCCCTCCCTTTCATCAACGGTGGTATCGCCGGCATGGTAGCCACAACAGTCATCCAACCTGTCGACATGGTTAAGGTCCGCATCCAACTCGCTGGCGAGGGAACTGCTACTGGCCCCAAGCCTAGTCCCTTGTCTGTCACTCGACAAATCATCGCCAGCGGAAAGGTCCTTGACCTTTACACTGGTCTATCAGCAGGTCTTCTGCGCCAGGCCGTCTACACCACCGCCCGCTTGGGCATGTTCGACACACTCATGGGCAAGTTGTCCGCTAGAGCAAAGGCTGATGGCCGATCAGTTGGTTTCAAGGAGAGAGCCACTGCCGGTCTCACTGCTGGTGGTATCGCTGCCATGATCGGAAACCCCGCTGATCTTGCTCTCATTCGAATGCAGAGTGATGGTCTCAAACCCCTCGCCGAGCGAAAGAACTATAAGTCTGTAATTGATGCTTTGACCAGCATTGCAAAGAGTGAAGGTGTCGGTGCTCTTTGGGCCGGTGCGGCTCCCACAGTCGCCCGCGCCATGGCTCTCAACTTTGGTCAGCTTGCCTTCTTCAGCGAAGCCAAGGTCCAACTCAAGAACAACACCGATCTCTCGGCTCGAACCCAGACACTCACTGCCAGTGCCATCGCTGGTTTCTTTGCTTCCTTCTTCTCACTACCATTCGACTTTGTCAAGACACGTCTGCAGAAGCAGTCCAAGGGTCCCGATGGCAAACTCCCCTACCGAAGCATGGCCGACTGCTTCTCCAAGGTTGCTAAGCAGGAGGGTCTCGGTCGCTTCTACCGTGGCTTCGGCACATACTACATCCGCATCGCTCCTCACGCGTAAGTGCTCGTTCGCGGTGGATCTCGATGGACATTTCGCTAACTTGACTCGCAGTATGGTGACACTAATCGTTGCCGATTACCTTGGTTTTATCACCAAGTAAACGAATCGATGAATGATAAATGAAGAGGAAGAATAATCGGTCGGACGGATAGAATTCGACTGCTTGGCGTTATTTGGCGTGGCATTGGAATTTGTTATAGTTTTTTCGGATAGGAGCTGCAGATACCATTGCTGCTATGGTTTGGGATTTTCTTATGTTATTATGAAGTAGCTCATGAGATATTGATCAAGTAAAAGAACACCTGTTAAAAAGATCTTGTTTGTTCGGGTGATGTTTGTTATGCAGGTGTCGAACTGTAGTAAATTGGCTCATGTGAGGTGTAACTTCCTTTTCTCCGTGAGCTGACTAAATGTTAAAGGCAGGAGCAGACCAGTAAATGAAGGAATAAGATTTTGATTGCCCAAGAACATTCGTTGTAAATCATGATCTAGAGTAACGTTATGCATTGCGCCAAATATTTAAACATGAGCGTTGAATTCAATTGTGCTGAGCGTTTTCCTCTGGAGGTTAGAAGCTTCCACGAAGCTCCCTCCCGATAACGGAGTGGGGTACAGTGAAGCCCTCATATACAGGTTCTACCTAATCCTGGTCAACACAAAAAGCCGTCATCGTATAGGGGTCAGTACATCAGTTTGTGGCTTATATGAAGCACTGAAAACGCAAGTTCGAGTCTTGCTGACGGCAATCCAATTATTCTTTTGCATTTTTTGCCAATGTCTGTATAATAGCTGAATGGTGTTGTTAGTTTTTGGTGGTGAGGAATGATGACTGACTGCCCCTCCATCATAGTAAGCTGATGGTGGGGGAGAACCGAGCTGCCGGTCCTGGATCGACAAGCTCTTCCTTCTTTAGCTGTTCTTAGAAGCTCGATGTTTTTCTTTACCGAATGGACAATACGGGGAATTAATGTGGTTACTTGGACTCATCTGCATACAAACAAAGTTGCACCAGCGCATAACGGTACCTATAACGTTCAACATCTGTAGAACTGTAAATTCAGAGCTTCGACATAAGCCTTAGGCTACTCTTTAATGCACTATTGTTAGGACAGGCGCATCCATGGTATTCAGTGCACTACAATATCCACAGCGCTTCTACCTTCATCAGAACACAGCAACACAGCGGGGCACAAAGTCGTCCAGTAGGTGGGAGATAGAAATGCATGCGCCTTGTATTATCACCGCAGCAAAAGATAAAATGTCCAAAATATAAAAAACGGATTTGCAAGTTATACAAAAAAGAGAATTTCCGTCTGAAAATCAAACTTGACGATTTGCCGTCAGCAAGACTCGAACTTGCGTTTTCAGTGCTTCGAAAGAGCCACAAACTGATGTACTGACCCCTATACGATGACGGCGTTTTATTGGTGATTGACAGCGGAAAAATTCTGACCTATATACCCTACCTCCATCCCACCATCGCCCTACAGTGATGAACATCGCAGCATGGGCCTCTTCTTCACACTTGCACAATGGTTTGTCTTTGTTTATGTTCCTTGTTTTTATCCATTATCAATTTGGGGGTATACTCTATATGTTCTGATTAATTCCTTCTCTTCCCAATACCTGTCATGTCTATTAATTGTGATGCCGTTTCCCGTCTCTTCGTTGAGCGCTGGCCTGCAGCACTCCCTCCCGATCCAAATCGTCTACATCCATTCTGAGTTTACAATCCGATTTCAGGAACCGTGCCAGTAGCCTCGGTTCTCAGCATCGTCCCTGACAACCTGGAGCTTCTTTACGGTAAGTTCATTCACCAAAGCTGACTTGTCCTCATGGTCTCGTAGGATCTCCTGAACCAATTGCCAACTGGCGTGGAATAACTCACTTTGAGCCGCAACTGTCTTAGACATCTGGTCGATCATTGCCTCGCCAGCCTCAATAGGGCCTCGGGCTCTGCACTCCCAGTCGTTCAGTACGCGCTCACACTGCACACCGTGAAAAGCATTGTGCATCTCCCGGCGGATCTGAATATCGTCAAGGAGCTGGGCCAGTTTAGCTTCTAGGGCGACGATGAGACGACCTACATGTAGGATATTGCCAACAGCCCCATTGAGGTGCGGCGAGATGCTCTCCATGTGTGGTATACCCGTGGGAAAGAGAAGATCGGTCACATCCAGGACAGGAGCCCAGCTCTCAGGTTCGTCCTGTACGGGAGGCAGGCTCCATATCGAGCTGGTGCTTGTCTTCCAGATGTTTCGCCGCCGGGGTCGAGCCTGGACATAGCGATGAAGCTCGATAACCTCATTGCACTCGTGGATGTCAGGACACCACTTCATTTTGGCGGTCTTCATACAGCAACCATGATCATCGCACTGGAGCCAAGGACGATCAAGATGCTCGTTAAGACAGGTGCATGATAGGGTATCTGCAAAGGGATCCGAGTAAACGGTAACTCCGCTGGAAATGACTGGGCGCATATCGCAGCGCAGGGTGTGAGTAACTACTCGATAGCACATGTTGATGGTGTTGTCGTTCGTTTTCTGCTGTTTGTTGATACTTGGTCGATAGCTCAGCTTGCGCTGATGATTTAGTTGTGTTGATATTGTCGTAATGCTGGTTTAGACTTCAGATTGCGATTATGGAGGCATGACTGCGACAGATATATACTGGATCTGAAGCTCTCGAACAGAATCACATCTGAATAGTGGACTGTTGACCCTTTGTTCATATCACGAACAAGGTGTATGTAACTGAATTTTCAGTGAACAAGAGTAATGATTAGACAAAGGCTGAAGGCGTTGTTCACTCACCTCTGGCATGTTCATCAGTCAACAAAGACATCTATATGTGAACACATTGTAGGTTCTTTGAGCATACTATATATCAATGCTATATTCGCGAATTGTTTGCTCTGAACCTCCCATGATATCTATTCATGCGCAATTCGACTCTAATGTTCACTTTGCCCGCCATCATTTTGGCAAGCAACAACAAAGAAGTTAAGAAACAAGCATAATGGACAACATCAATATCTAGAACACAAACAATTTGCTGTCAAAGCTGGTGATGAGATGACTTTTTGGACGTATTCGTCTGGTCACTCCGTCGGTATCAGCCTTGAAGTAAAGATCAGTACGTCTTACAGGGGACAATGATTAGCTTTCCATCTAACGTCAACATAACGGGGACCAACAACGGCAATACTGTAACTTTTAGCGTCGCGGTGATAAGCATGGAATCCGTAAGGCTAACTTAATACAATTGTGATACATGAAGTGAGTGACTGCAGGAAATGTAGTGCGACGCGCAATACGAATATCGAGGCAGTGCAAGTCAAATTTCCTACCAGTTATCACGCAGCCAGCTTGGCAATAAGAGAGCTAAGTGACATCCATATCTATTATATCGGCTGACCGAAATGCCGACCAGTAGATACTTTCCAGAACAAGAGTAAATCCGCTATTTGTCTCCACCACAGTTCCATAACTCTCAATTCCTTCAGTGCGACTCTAAACACTCTGGTCGGGCGAAGCGTTTAGATAGCCATAGTCAGATAGACTAGAGTAATTAAAGTATGAACGCCAAGGGCTTGGACGCGACGCTACAAGGGTTGCAGCGCTGGGCTGACAGCATAGACATTGTCATCGGCATGATTTATGACCCGATTTCCCGACATGGAATTGAGGAAATCCGGAGTGGACTCTATCATGCGAACAATCTCCTATTGGGTGCTCAAATTTAGTTTTCCCCAGGATACTTCGACGAGAGTGACATTCTCGGTTATTGCCCCCAACTGCTTGTCAAAAAGGAAGTACGTATCATAGATATTCCAACAGGAGGCGGCTCTGGTTTATATGCGGGTCCTCTGTCACACAGACGATGGATTTGATGGGTCTGGTATGGATGGGAGCAGTAAGCTCCGATCCTCCGACCCTCCGAGACAGAAGGAGATTGGGAAGCCTCCAAAACATGAACAACTTGATGACGAGTAAACAGAAAGTAATATTATCGCATTCGCTTTTGATTGAATTGTCGTACTCCGTATTCCTCGTACCAAACTCAATTGCGCGGCCCGACCAGATACTCGTCAGACGTCGTTGCATTTAAGATCCCGCCACGCGCATTAGATCCAAGCCTTACAGGGGTTATTCGTCTGTCTCAGCGCCTCCCCTAACTAAGTGATCGCCTAATCGCGTAACAATCCTTTAAGGGAAAGGCAGTGTTGATGTAGGACTAGAGTAAAGACATGGCTGTACTAGAAGCAACAAAAGTAGGCGAAGCTCATGGCATGTCAGCTAGACTAGTGAAAAGACATATGAATATGAAAACATCCATCTCTTTTCTAGAAAATCAGATTATACTCCATTACCCGGTTCCAAACTTCCTTCAACTCCACCCCGCCGTTCCTTCCCCGAAATCCCTTACAGTAGCGCTTTAGTTGTGGGCCCTGGACTGAGCCACTCTACTCTGATTAGGGACTACCTCGCTTGCTCCGACCTGATCTTATTAAACTTCATTCTTACACCGAGCATCTTACAGGTTTCGTTTCTTCAAGTATTCCTTTTAATCGATACCCCTCCTTCGTGTACTCGTGGCCTCTGCCACTCTGCACTGGACCATCATGGCCTTCCTCAAGCAGATCGGGACCCTTATGGGGAAGAATTTCCGCATTCTTCTCTTCAGGCACCTGGCGCTATGTATTTGGATGGCCTTCATCTTACCTATCTTCCTGGCCGCTTTGTTTAGTTTCACCAAAAACCTCCTCGTTCCTCCAGCTAAGTTCGGAATCGGCGATGCTGCTCCTTTAATGCCCCTCAGCCAAGCAATCGAAAAAGCAACCGACAATGGACGAGAGAAACTAGTACTGGTCAACAACGCCAACAACGATAGAGACATCAACCGCGTATTCGCTACCGTGAAAACCCAATTCGAGGATGCTGCTCAATCTGCTGGCGTTGATTTTGAGGTTGTCCTTGTTGACAACGAGGACGAATTAACCATCAACTGCCCAAGTAATCTTAGAGGTGTTTCAAGATGTTTTGGTGGTATCGTCATGGAGTCCTCTCAGGGTATCTGGAATTACACTATCCGTGCCGACGGAGCCTTTGAGCTAGCACCCACCAAGTTCCGTATAGACAAGCCCAACGATCAACAAGTCTATATCATACCACTTCAATATGCCGTCGATCAAGCTATTTTACGCCTTAACAATTCGGACAGCACGGCCTTGGATAACGTACAGGAATGGGCTTATACCAGTATGACGCCAGAAGAACGCGATAGAGAGATTCGAAGACGGTTTCAAAAGTCGATCATGGGCTGGATGGGTGTGGCCTTTTTGGGCACTGTCGTTTGGGTCACCTACCATCTTACTGGCTTCATCGCTACAGAACGCGAGAGTGGAATGTCTACTCTGATCGATGCCATGATGCCAGTTCGGAAGCCTTGGCTTAGCATGGTTGCAAGAATCTTTGCCCACCACTTCTCGTTCTCTCTCATTTATCTTCCTGCTTGGGTTATTGGCTCTATCATTGTGCGCGGTGGTGTTTTTGCCAAGACCAGCGTTGCTGTTGTCCTCATATTCCACGTCCTCGCTGGTCTTGCCTTTTCTTCTATCTCTATGCTGTTTGCATCGTTCTTCAGAAAGGCACAGCTGAGTGGTATTACTGCCATCTTGGTTGTCGCAATCCTCGGCATCGTTTCGCAGGTTCTTACCCAACCTGGCACAGTTCCTGTTACTGTGCTATCGTTACTATTCACCCCATCTGCGTTTGTTTTCTTCATCGCAAATATGGCTCGCTTCGAAGAGCAGGAACAGCCGACCGATCTTCTGAAAGTGGCTCCAAACAGTCCTTCAGCTCTTCCCGGCATTGTGTTCTGGGTATTTCTGATCATCCAGATCTTTGTCTACCCGTTGATTGGAGCTTTTATTGAACATGCTTTATTCAGCAATGACACTCCGGGCCGAAAGATCCTACAAAACCAGTCCGACATCGATCGAATGGGTAGCAACGCTGTTCAGCTACGACAATTCTCGAAGACATACAACCCTAATTTCTTCTCACGAACCTTCCGTAGGGGTGCTAATAAGAAACAGCCTGTTCACGCTGTGAGCGAGCTAGATCTAAACATTGGCAAAGGCCAAATCATCGCCCTCCTCGGTGCCAATGGAAGTGGAAAGAGTACAACGCTTGATGCCATCTCCGGAATGAACAAGTTGACCAGTGGATCGATCGACATTGATGGCAGAGGCGGTCTTGGAATTGCTCCCCAGAAGAACGTCATCTGGGATGATTTGACGGTAGAAGAGCACATTCGAATCTTTAATCACCTTAAAGCACCCAACGCCAGGGCCGACGCTAAACAAATCGAAGAACTCATCAGATCCGTCGACCTTTATCCCAAGCGAAAGGCTTTTGCCAAGACATTGTCGGGTGGACAGAAACGAAAGCTTCAATTGGGTCTCATGTTGACAGGAGGCAGTGCTGTATGCTGTGTCGACGAAGTCAGCAGTGGTATTGATCCCCTGTCCAGACGCAAACTTTGGGATATTATTTTGGCCGAACGTGGAAGGCGAACCATGATTTTGACTACTCACTTTCTCGACGAAGCTGACCTTCTCGCCGATCACATCGCCATCTTGTCCAAGGGCACTTTGCGTGCTGAGGGCTCTTCCGTCGAGCTAAAGGATAAAATGGGCGGTGGATACCGGGTTCATGTTCCCAAAGATATCGGTGTCGGTGTTCGTGAAACTCCTGACGTTGACGGAGTCGTGAAGAAGGATGCATTCGACCTTGTTACATATACCGCGCCATCCTCACAACTTGCTGCTGTTGTTATCAAGAACCTTGAAGCTGCTGGCATCCGCGAATATCGGTTCTCTGGGCCCCAGATCGAAGATGTCTTTTTACAAGTTGCTGAAGAGATCAGAGATGAAGAAGCTTTCCGTAACAACAACCAAGCCTTGTCTACTCCCTCAACCGAAAAAGTGTCATCAAAAGAGAACGGCAGCGAGAAGCAGGGCCTGGAGCTTACTAACGGGCAGCACGTTGGATATGTGAAACAGGCTATCATTCTCTTCCGCAAACGTTTAACAATTCTCAAGCGAAATCGACTGTTGTACCTGTTCGCCTTTCTTCTCCCCATATTTGCTGCTGGATTGACCGCAATCTTTGTCATGAACGAAAGCACGCCAACTTGCAACCCAGCAGACCAAGCCTCCCGAACCACTGATCGCGAAGACATTTTCAGCCAACAGGACGCTGGCAAACAAATCTATTTCCTGGCAGGACCAAATTCAAAGTTTGAGCAGTCTCTAACTGGCCTCGCTGGCCTCAGTTCTCTTCTTGGTGGAGGATCTGGAGCTTCGAGCTCGTTTAGCTTCTCCAAAGATAATCTCCTTACGGTTGACTCTTGGCAGGAATTTCAGGATACGATCGAAAGCGACCGGAAGAGAATAACCACCGGATTCTGGCTCGGTGATGATACGCAGCCTCCTACTTTTGCCTGGGTCGCGAACCTTTTCATTTCGAGCCCTATCCAGGCGCAACAGATTTTGGATGTCTTATTGACCAACATCACCATCTCGACAACATGGAGCGACTTGGAAATCCCTATCAGCCCATCCACAGGCGACGCGCTTCAGATGATTGTGTACATGTCAATTGCGCTTTCAGTTTATCCAGCCTTCTTCGCTCTGTATCCGAGCAATGAACGTCGAAGGAATGTTCGTGGTCTTCAGTACTCAAACGGTGTTCGGCCTTTCCCTCTCTGGATTGCATACCTCTTGTTTGATCTTATCTTCGTTTTGTTCGCCACGGCCATTGCAACTGCAATTTGGGCTGGGGTGTCCAACATCTGGTTCCACCTGGGCTACGTTTTCCTCATTCTCTTCCTTTATGGAATTGCCTCGACCCTCTTTTCATACCTCATTTCGCTCTTTACTTCAACGCAACTGGGGACTTATGCCTGGGCTGCGGCGAGTCAGACCCTTGTCTTTGTCATATACATCATTGCATACATGTCCGTCCTGACGTACACCCCCGTCACCCAAGTCGACAGCAGCCTGCGTGTTGTGACCTTTGTCATTTCTGTGTTTGCACCCATTGGGTCGGCATTGAAGGCTCTCTTCATCGCCACAAACCTTTTTTCTACAGCATGCGAGGGCACTGAGCTGACGGACAACCCGAGTGGTATTCTTTACTACGGTGGCCCGATTCTGTATCTTGTTCTTCAATCAATTATTTTGTTTGGCCTCTTGGTTTGGCTAGATACCGGATCAGCAGGAGCGTCGATCAGAGGCCTTCTTTCAGGGAAGAAGAAGAACAATGATTCAGACGAAGAACAGGTCGACCAAGACATTATCGATGAGCGCAACAAGGTCATCAATAACGCAGAGAACGAGCACGGTCTTCGGGTTATGAATCTCACGAAGAGCTTCCGCAGCAACACAGCTGTGGACAATGTCACGTTCGGCATCAAACGCGGTGAAGTGTTTGCACTTCTTGGACCCAACGGTGCTGGAAAATCAACGACTATCTCTCTGATCCGTGGCGACATTAAGCCTGATCGAAACGGTGGTGATGTGTTGGTGGAGGATATCTCCGTCAGCAAGAACCTTCCCGCTGCTCGCGGTAACTTGGGAGTGTGTCCTCAGTTTGATGCTATGGACCAAATGACAGTTCGTGAGCACCTAGAGTTCTATGCCAGGGTCAGAGGCATTCAAGATGTGGAACACAACGTGAGAGCAGTCATGCAAGCAGTGGGACTGGAGTCTTTTGCTACCCGCATGGCCCATGCTTTGTCGGGAGGAAACAAAAGAAAACTGAGTCTCGGAATTGCTTTGATGGGCAATCCCACTGTTGTTCTGCTTGACGAGCCTTCTTCTGGTCTGGATGCAGCCTCCAAGCGTGTCATGTGGAAGACGTTGGAAGCCACGGTCCCTGGAAGGTCGATTCTACTCACGACCCACAGCATGGAGGAGGCTGATGCACTTGCTGGTCGAGCTGGTATTCTCGCACGGCGAATGCTTGCACTAGGAACACCAGATAACCTTCGTCATCGCTTTGGCGATGCTCTACATATTCACCTGGTCTCTAGCACCGCCCCACGCACATCTGACGAGGAGATGGCACGAATCACAGACTGGATCCGCCAGACTTTACCATCCGCCGATGTTGATGAGAAGACATATCACGGTCAAATTCGTTTTTCCGTCCGTGCTGCTCAAGTACTTGCAGCCACTTCGGGCCGCCGGGAAGAAGAAATCACCAGCAAGGATGAGGATCTCAGCCAGAGTGCTATCGGACATCTTGTTGTGCTGCTGGAAGAAAACAAGCAGAAGCTCGGTGTTGGCCATTACAGCGTTAGCCCAACAACTTTGGACCAAGTTTTCCTAAGTATCGTGGGTCAACACAACGTCAAGGAAGAGAACTCTGAAGAAAAGAAGATCAGCACTTGGAAAAAGATTTGGAACTTTGGGAGAGCATAGGTTATTCCCTTTATTGTCCTAAGCTTGGCAACTGCGATTATGTTGAATTTTGATGGCGCAGTACAGACTGTCGTGAATTGGCGGTTTGCAACGCACTGATGGAATAGTTTATGTTTTATTCCGGTGGTTCGGGTAACGTTGAATATAGATTATGGCTAAATAGATTTCTGCGCATCATATCTGCCGGCATGCCTAGACCATGCCCCAGGGATATATATGACTACCAAAGCCACTGTGATAAGTAGCATAACAAACGCCTGTTCTACCCATTGCCCCTTCTATAGCCTAATCCACGATAAAACCTCCACCCATATCGTCATCGTCAGCCATATCAAACTCTTCAGTAACATCACTCGGCGCATCCTCAATCTCTTGATCAATCTGTGCCTCCTTAGCAGCCTTATCATCAGCCGCCTTCCGCTCCTCAGCATCAACCCCACTCCAAATCTGTTCCCTGATACGCAACGCCATCAAAAACTTCCTCCATGTCTTCAGCGCGTGGTGTCTTCTTCGCTCATTCTCTACCTCTTGTTCCAAATCGCCCAGACTGTCTATTATTGTTCGTATAGCTTCTTCGTGCTCTTTTGCGACGACGACGCCTGTTAACACAGCTGTTCCGTGGCGGCCTTTGAATGAAAAGCCTGTTAGGGCGGGGGCGTAGTCGACGTTTGCTAGGAATGCTGCTCGTGCGGCGTGTTCGTGGACTATGTGTGCGCCGCCTGCGGGGACCATGCTTGGGACGTAGACATCTATGTTGCCGAATTTGTTCTTTGGAACAATACCGTTGCGAACTGGGGGCGGTTCGTAGAGCTCGGTCTGATCTTCAGTATAGATCGGTGTCCCTGCATCTCCTTCGGTATCTTCTTCATGGTCGTCGTCCAGTGGATTCTTCGGCTTGGCCTTCTTCGGCAGCCATTTAACCGGTATTTCTAACGGTTTTACTTCTCGACCCATGGAACGATACCATTTATCTGCGGTTCTGGCTATCCGTACATCCCTTCGCCGATAGATCTTCTCGAGTGGACCTCGACTGCCTGCGGCAACGGTTCCTGAAGGTGTAGCGCCTGGGACAAGGACCTCGTTACGTCGTAGATGTCGTTCCAGAGCAAAGACGGGGTGGTCTTTGAAATCTTGCACATTTCGCGGCATAGGCTCTCTTGCCTCGACACCCACGAGTTCGTTATCCTCGATTTGATCGAGATCAGTTCGCCGCCGTCTGCCGTAGAGCTTCATAACCCTTCTCCACCACGCATCGCCGTCTTCGGCAACAGTTTCAACTCGTGCTCTTCTCGTCTTTGCTGTGTAAGCTTTCGCATACCTCCTCGTAACATCCCTCGCAGTGCCATCCGCATCGAATGCCACCACATAAGACAAAAAGTTCTCTTTGTCGGTGATGGGAGGCTCCAGAGCTTTAGGCTTCCAAAATGTATGGGTAACGACTGCATCTACTGGTTGCCATTTTTGGTGTCCAACATCCAAAATCTCGACCCAGTATACTGGATATGCTGACTCTTTTATTCGTTTCCGAGTTTCAAAAGTAGGTTGTGGTTTTGGAGGAGATATCGTCGGTGTGAAATTATATGCTGTTGCATTTGGGTGACCCAATCTTCGACGTGCCGTTGAACCACCAGATGGTGAACCATATCCCGCAGTAGCCATTTCCTGGTACTTAGCCAGCGCAGCCTTTACTTGTTCGTTCTTCTCGGCCTTCGTCAGCCCTTTCTTGGGTTTTTGTTTTGGCTTTGGCATCGTCGGTGCTGAATTTGTGCATGCCAAAGGCTGTAATGAGCAAACAAGTCGAGCTTGTACACCAACACCGCGCAATAGGGCGCAATACAACTGAGCTCCGACGTCTCTTGAACCTTGTAGCTTCTTTGCTGCTTCGCGAAAATCGTCACGGTCCAAACAACTTTCCATGTCCTCAGGTGGCTCATACTGCATATCTGGTTAGCAGTAAACAAACGTAAAGGTGGGTTCACGTACATCTTCCAATTGTTTAGGATCTTCCGCCCAGAGAGATCGTCGAAGACCTCGCTCATTAATTTCATATTTCGTCTTCCACATACTTTCAGCTTGTTTGAGACCCGTTTTCAGACTCTCAGTCCGCCCAAATTGTGGAAGATGAGCACCGGGTGTTAGATAGTTGACTGTCTTGTCGGTCAAATGCGGCCTCAAGAAATCCTGCACTCTGCCATCGTTGCACCAATGATTGCGCCGTGCTGCATGCGCCAACAGGCAAAGCAGATGCGCTTTGTGGATGTCGGTCCGGATCTTGCGCTCTTCTTTACTTATTGGTTTGCGCCTTTCTACCGCCTTCTTTGCTTGCGCTGTGGATGATTGCTGGGCTGATAGATTGAGTTCTAGCGATGTTGGCTCTTCTGGCTTGTCTTGGAGAGGTGCTGTGAAGTCCACGTCTTCGAACATGATATCTTCGTCATCATCTTCGTCGTCAGACTCTAATTCCATGGTCTGCATGGTAGGCTGTGGTAAGGCGACATCTTCAAACTCAATATCTTCGTCCTCGTCTTCATCCTCTTCCTCATTTTCCTTCACTGCAGCTTGCGGTTCCGGCTTCTTAGGTGATGGCTCAGGTGACTTTATCACTTCTGCAACTGGTTTCTTGGGCGTAGCGCGACGCCGTTTCAATGGCCTCTCCGGTGATGACGGAACTCTTGGATTCACGCCAGCTTCAGCAAGCATATCCAGATAGATCTCTCCACCGGTTGGTTCGGCGGCAGAAGCAGCCCTACGGGCGCTTGATCTTGTCGCAGGACGTTTGCGACCTACCATTTTAATAGCATGTTGAGAATTGATTTATAGGGTGAATGTTTGGTGAGGGCGCAAACTTGTCGCAAACTTGGTGTGAGTGAGTAATTGCCTACTCTGGAACCGGTTGCGTCATGGGGGCCGCGCTGGTGATCGCGAGGTCACGTGCGTGTCTGACGGAAATAGCATCGCTCATGTACGACTCTATTGTTCTATACTGACTTTCTGGAACATTGCTTTCTTGAGCTTCGTAGAGTTCATCGTTTGATAGACGATTTCTTCTTTGTTTAATTTGACTGCCGTTGTTCGGCCGAGCCGCGGACAACTTGAGTCTCGATCAGTAATTCCAAAAATGCACTAAAGACGCCGAAGCCGACGGAGTTCATGTTTTACTAACACTTCCGGTCTATTGCTTACTCACCCACTCAACCAAGAAGTTCAGCTGTAACACAAGGGGACATCGTCCCAAGCCATCTTGCGATCACTAATCTTTAGGCAGAATCACACCAAATCACTTATCTTGAAGCTGTCGCCAAGTGTGGTGATTATGCAATAATCCAACCGGACTTCTTACAACCATGGCCGGAAAGATGTATTCTACCACGATAGCTTCAAGGATGTTGCAATATTCGCATTTGTCAGTGACGCCCTCACAAGATATAAAGAAGAAGCACCATGCCAGTCCAGATCATAGTCCTAGCTGAGATTCATACCTCATCAATACTATTTAACCAATCCCACCCATTCTTCATACCTAACTCATCATGTCTAACAAACCCATCGTCTTGGTGACTGGCGCAAATGGCTACATCGCCGGCAGCGTCATTGAGGCATTCCTCAAAGCCGGCTACGCTGTTCGCGGCACTGTTCGGTCAAAGGCTTCTGCGGATCCTCTCGTAAAGGCTCTTTCTTCATACAGAAATGATCTCGAGATTGTTCAGGTACCAGATATCATTGCTCCCGGAGCTTTTGATACCGCAGTAAAGGGTGAGTACACAACTTCATCGGTAGTGAATAGCTTCTTATGATACCAGGTGTCCATGCAATCGCCCATCTAGCTGCCGGCGTGAGTCTGAGCTTCACAGACCCTGATCCTGTTCTTGAAGTTGCTATTCAAGGAACACTCGGCGTCTTGGAGTCTGCCCTCACTGAGCCATCCATCAAGTCTGTCGTCTTGATGTCATCTATTGCTGCTATTACTGGCATCGATAAGGCGCTTCCTCATAAATTCACAGAGGCCGACTGGAACGATGCTGCTTTGGCTGCCGTCAAGAAAATGGGCAAGGAGTCACCTGGTCCTCTGATCTACCTCGCGAGTAAAGTGGCTGGCGAGAGAGCCTTTTGGAATTTCCGCGACGAGAAGAAGCCTTCTTTCACGATGACTGCTCTCAATCCTACGTAAGTTTGACCTTTCAGCTCCCATTCCGATGAGACTCTAACGATTCTGCAGCTTCGTTATGGGACCACAGCCAGGCCTCGACTCGATCTCCAAGATTGGCGGCACAACGGCTTTCATCTGGCAGGTGTTTTCAGGTCAAGAGATTCCCAAGCCCTTGACACCAAACCCCAGCTATGTCGATGTTCGAGACATCGCCCGAGTTGCGGTGTTCAGTGTTGATCATCCTGAGAAGACTAACGGAGAACGATTCCTGTTGACATCAGGGATGGTCCCACCTCAGGCGGCGGCGGATGTTCTTCGCAAGGCCTATCCTGACAGACAGAGCATCATCAAGGTCGGGCAGCCAGGAGAGGGATACTATCCAGGTTACGCGTTTCCCGAGGAGAAGGTCCTTGACGCTTCCAAGACTGTCAAATTGACTGGACAGGAGTTTATCCCAGTTGAGCAGACGATTGTCGATACAGCTAAGTCTCTGGAGAAGTTTCTGTAGCGTAGCTTGATAGCTGGTAGGTAGATAGATATGCTATGCTAGCATGTCGCGAGTAATAATATGTGTTTCCTTAGCAACATTCGTCCTCATGCTGCTGCATCAAGCCAAGGTATTTGCATGGACTCAAAATCAAGCACAGGAAGTCTTCTATCATCGAGAAGATACCGGCATCTTAGAACCCAATTAATCTGATAAGAAGAAACAGTTGTAGTTGGTAGGATTGCTTGGAACATGCGCTACCTATTATCGGTATCGTCCTGACCCACCCAACATTAGCGGGAGCGTTATGAATCCCGCGGGAAACTCATCGCTCGCTCCATCTACAACATCAACAATCACGCCGCGGAGAGATTCACCTATCAAGTTTCTTAGTTGAAACCCAAAATACAAATAAGTTATGCAGCAGGAAACCCCCAATGCGCGTCCATATCGGTCTCACCTCCGACCGGCCTGCATCCCCTGTCGGAAACGCAAATCCCGCTGCCAGTCCGAGGAATCAAGTGAAGCATGTCTTATGTGCAGAGCTCATCGGACTGAATGCATATTTCCTCCGGAATCTGGAGGAAGTCAATTGTCGACTCCTAAACAAAGGAGAAGGGCGAAAAGAGATTCTCGGACTCCAAGAAATGATAGCTTGGCTCCTGGGCCTCGAGCAGATGACTCGGTCATTGAGCAGTCTACACTTGATATAGGCTTAGACTCAATACCGAGTTCAAGTCGCGGGAATGATAATGGTACAATTGCGAGAAGTGTGGTGCCTATAGCGCCGTTCATACCCAGAAGCGCAGAGAGGCCTCAACAACAACAAGATGCTGAACCAGAGGAGTCGCCATTGGCGCTGGGGTCCAGTGACGAACAGCAACATAATCTTCATATAGTAGGACCGGCTGTGACATCTGATAACCAGGTCTTATCCGACTACCTGTCCGCAATGCCTAGTTCAACACGTGGATCACGAATTGTGAGACCGGTTCCAGGAAACAGATCTCGGCCTGTTCTGTTCACCATGGTTCAAAAGCGACCAGTAGGATTGGACGCAAATCAGAGTTTCCCAGAAGAGAGACTCCAACTAATTGAGAAAATATTGGAGCCTTTCGCTTGTGATCTTATAGATGTGTAAGTCAGTATCCAACTGCCAGTGAGCATGCTAACATCTTCTAGATATTTCGAAAAGGTCAATTCTTCTTTTCCTTTACTTGACGAAGTCCATTTCCGTAAACAGTACAAGGAAAATAAGAGTGGAATATCCCCCGCGCTACTAAGCTGTCTGTATGGTCACGCCATCACATTCTGGAGTAGCTCTCCTGTTTTGGCTCATCATCGGCGTCCCGATGGACGGTTCATATGGAACCTTGCTACCGAAGCTATATACTCGCAGTTGCACAGATCGCCCGGATTATCTGTGATCGAGGCTGCTATTTTGAACATCGGTGGCCGAGAGGTTACTGCGCTTATTGGTAATGGAGTTTTATTCGCTTCGTCAGTTGCGATGGCACATTCGCTAGGGTTGAATCATAGTCCGACGCAGTGGGAGATTCCACAATCGGAGAAGAATCTGAGGATGAAGATTTGGTGGGCATTATTGATTCACGATAAGTGGTAAGTGCTCGTCTTTAACTTCGCTATTCGGTCTAATATGGTGGTAGGCTGAGCTTAGCCCATGGAACACCTCCACTGATCTCTACAACTTTGAACGACGTACCAAAACCTTTGATAGAGAACCTCTGCGAAGAAGGAGCTTTGCCTGAAAGAGTCCTCAAGTCTACTGTATACATAGCGCTTGTCGGGTTAACAGATGTTCTCGACTTACACCTCAGACACGTCCATCAGCTCAGGAACGCCGACGAAACTAGAGATACGACACACTTGGAACTTGCACTGAACAATTGGGTGGAAGACTTAAGTGACGATATCCGCAGAGTCGTCATTCGTGGAACCAACCTGAAGATCCCCGGAGCTGCGAACCTACGCCTGTCGTATCTAACAGTCAGACTCTTATCCCAAAGAATCGAGCTCGAAGCTGAAAAGCGCATTCGGGAAGCTGGCGACAGCCGTCTTCTCAACCGCTACATGCAAGCCCGAAGAACCGCAGAAGACATCCTCATCCTAGCACAAGAGTTAGAACCACAACATCTCTCCGACTTCTGGCTTCCCAGCAGCGCCTTTGCGTTCTCCACGACAGTCAGCTTCCTTCTCCGCTGCGCACTAGAAACAGAGAACTCAACATCAGGACTTGTCCAAAGCTCGTCCCTGAAAATTGCTTCTGATCTGTTGTCTACGTTACGCTCGCACAAGGAGAAGTTTGCTTGGGATCTTGGCGATATCTGTTTGGCGCAGCATAGTGAAGTTGTGGAAAAGCTCCTTGCGATTACGCCGCCTGAGGATCCGAGTGCGGAGGAGCCGCAGGACTTTTCGAGTTTCTTTATGGCTGATGATGCGTTTATGGATCAGTTGTTTCCTAGTTTGTGGGATCCGTTGCAGAATGTTTGGTAGTCACCTTTTCCGCGGCAAACTTGGTCAGGGGAGGAACGGGATGTGCCCAGCTGGTGCATCAAAGAGGTACAATGCTTAATAAAGACGAAAAAACTATTGAACAAACTGAAGCTCTTAACCCTCCTGCAGACAGACCCCGGAGTCCAAGCTATCCCTCTTCGCCTTCTTATCATCCTCTTCAACTTCCTGAATAAAAAGACCCTCCAACAGGAGCAAGCTCTCCTCAACTTCTCCTTCTCGTGGATGTAACGTCTTCCAGTCTATCGATCCTTCAACATACAATTCTAAACAGCGACCGCATGTTTCTCGCGCGTACTTGATACAGCAACAAGTCTCACACATCTCTCTTCGTCGAAGCTCTATACGCACAACGCTCATGGGACTCATTCCCATGCGCCAAACACATTGGTGGCAACGCATCTTCCATATCGTTTCGGGCGTTTCCTGGGCCATTGTGATGTGTTTCTCGGTGAATTTCTTCTTGGGATAGATCCTGCAGCATACGTAGCAAGGGAAAGCTGAAATCTTGTCGAATTCCATGTTCTGAGTATCTCTTGTCCATTGCTCATGGACATATTGGTATCGTGTATGTAGCGGAAGCCATTGATTCGTGTTGACGATATCGTTCAACGCACGACTGACTTGTGAGAGATGCAAAACATCTGCAAAGCCAAGGAACGATGCTATCTTGGCCAAGATGTGCACAGGGAGATTCTCAATGCCTTGTCGTTCCCGTCGTGGTTCCGCACAGAGAATTAACGCCACAGCAGCATCAGCTTCCTTAGTATCAGAATCAATCCTATATCCTTGACACTTCTCAGACTCAGTCCGATACTCTCCACAATTATGGCAAAAGTAATATCTCAACTTCCCATCCGCATCAGCAACTGACACTAAATGCCGATGCGTTTTTAAAGTCGCCGTACAGTCGAGACAGAATCTTGCCGACCAGCTGATATCGTAGAAGCTATTCGTCTTTATAAATTTCTTTTTAGGTAGTAATCTCAGGCAGTTACTGCAGGCGAAGAGCTCGTGGCCTTTCTTGCGAAGATGTCCGTCGCGTTCGGTGACGAATTCGAGGGCTTCTTCGGCGCCCAGGATTGTTCTTGGATTGAGGATTTTTCGGAAGTGCCGATTTGTCGCTGCTAGTTTGAGAATTTCGTTATAAGGCATGTGTTTTGCTATTTCGAAGTGAATGTCGTAAGGGAGGGCTTGGAATGTTGTGAAGTGTTGGGTCATTTTGGCTGGCGAGAGGATCGTCTAAGTCGAGTCTAAAAGGTCGAGATATTCAGGTCTTTATGATAATCTTTAGTATTTATGATTCTTCGGGATAATGTTGAGTATATCCTCTCCTAAACTTATCCTCATTGCCGTTGTTTATATAAGTGTTGTCTAAACTACCTAGGCAGGTTACCGTTTGAGTCACACGGCACACAACGCAATTATTGGCCACTACAGCTACAGGTGCCTGATATAAATCGCGAATTGAGTGAGATTCTGCCAATGGGAGACTAAGTCCCGTTCACGGTTCTTGGCTTCCTTATGCTGACGGTGGCTGGGGATCTGGACAATTAGGCAGATAGTGGATTAACGACAACTACCGGCATCCTTCCTAGGCATATTCAAAGATCATCATGGTACTTTGGAACAAGATCTATTATATCATAAATTTGTTTTAGGGAAGAAAAGCTGAGCTTGGAAGTCAATTTATGAGTCATTCGCTACGCTATTGAGAGCAAAGGAATGATGCGCCTGTATATACTTACTTACCTCTTAGACCCAACTCCAGTCGCTGTCTATTTCTACTCCAGAGCTAGCCTATGTATCAAATTCTGCCAATCGCTTTGAAAGATCCTTGTTCGTGAGATATTGTTGCGATATAGTCGGCCTCATATTGGAGATCTTGTCATGACTCACTAAAGTCTCAGGACCAGCCCGTCAGATAATCATGACATCTCCAACAGCTTGCGAGCCTTAGACCATTTCTTCAGGGTCCAAATTACCAGTATAGATCTTGTGCTCAGGATGCACAAACTGGCCCAAGGAACTCTCCCATCGCCAATCCTCTGGCAGAACCCAAGTCTCATTCTTGGCAATCCTCATCGCAAATCCAGTCTCACTATAGCCTAAGGCTACCAGTCGATCAACAGACGATTCAGGAGCAGCTCGTGGATCCTTCTTGTCAGCAGCAAGGTCACCTCTTTTGCTGAGCCTCTTTCGGCATTTATCGCAGTGAACATAGACAGAGAATCGCAACTTCTCTTCTGCGCAGTCAAGTCGGCGACAGCGGTTCTCGTTAACAAGTCGTGAGCGCATGTGGTCTTCGAAAAGGGCCCGAACTGCAAGTTCTCCTTGACGGACTAGGTGGTACACAACCCAGTCCTTCTCACCACCTTCAAGAAAAGCCTTGACGCCCTTTACACCCATCTTGTACTGACAAACCTCGCATACCTTGTTCTCTTGGTGGTAAGGGTAGTACTGGCAATGAGGGCACTTGCGCTTAGGTCTAGGTTGCCAAAGACTAGGGATATCCTCGACCGTGGTCGACAACTGTGAAGTAGGAGACATGATGATAGTTGTTACTCTGTACAAATAAGCAGTGTTATCAACAATTGTGAGAGACGAGGATGTAACTTCGAAATGTAAATGGCATTAGCTAACAAGAACTGGGTATATATAGTCGTAAATCATCATGTTCCCGCTGCAAGTGAACAAACGCATTGTGCATACTGAAATCCTGCGCAAATCAATGAATAACCTTCGTCCCCTTTTTTCCAAACAATGAATAACGCCTTTTGTCAAATTGATTGTCGTGAACAAAGGAATAAAATGTAGTGATCGTCGTAGTCGTTGTTCATCCGCTTCACTTTTTGGTCATCGTTGCCTCTCTTCCGTCGCAGTTTCAAGTCGTCATAATGTCGACTTTTCGTTTTCGATGTGCATATATTGGTGAGGCGCATAACTTGTAGAAGGAGTAACAGGTCGTATCGATTTGGGTCTTCGGTGGGCTTTGACTCTCTTGACAAGAGCGACAGAGATGACGCCCAGAACCATAAGGACTTCCACCACGAGAAGGCCGATGTAGACGATGTTGAGGATTTTTTGCTCACGCAGGTAAGCAAAGGTGGTCATACTGCCGGGCAGTGGTGCGGAGCTTGGAACGAGAGGCATAGCAGGTTTTGTGTCTGGTCCATTTGTTAGTGGCGAGACAATGAAAGAGGATCTGTCTAATACATACCTTGATATTTGACAAGTCTGCGAAATTGAAACAACTGAGCGATAGATCCTTTTGTCCTTTTCTGAGCGATAGAATGAAAGAGAAAATAAAATTGAGGAATAAAGTGAGCGGTGAAATCACCAAGTGAGAGAAAAGTGACAAAGCCCCCAAAAACTGGGAATATGGGATGTGATGTGATGGGGATGGATCCTTTTTTTGACCTGGGTCTTTTAACTAACTTAACTTACAGTAACTTAGTTTGTTTCCTTGGCGCGAAACAAAAAATAGTTATGGGATGGTGTGCTTCCCTTTCATGGTTAGATGTTAATGGCCTAGGGTTGCAAATGCGAATCAATGCGGTCTGGTCTCTGGTTGCTCTGCGTCTGGGGGAGGCGTTAGAACCCAAGTCCTGTCCTAACCCAACCGCTTCGCTTAGACCGCCTTGAAGCCCGTGATGGATAATGGATACGAGAGGGGCGTTCCCTCATGGCTTACCCGTAATCAATACTATGCAGTGAGATCTGTATATACAGTGCAGTCACTGTAACAATACCATAAGCTACTCTCGGACCGCCAGGTGTCCTCTTCATTCTTTTGAAACTCTCTCCTTTCTTCCGTTCTCGATTGAGATTGATGAAGAAAAGAGAAAAGTCTCGTCCGGTTGGGAACAAGGATTCTCAAAACCCTGGTCTTATAAGTCGATCGTCAACCTGGCCGTGTGACCCTCAGCGCTTGTTCTAAGGAAGCGGGAGAGTGGATGTACTTGACCAGATGAGGAAGCGTTTAAAAAAAGAGTGGCGAGAGCTATTAATCGATAGAGGCGTTTATCGCGTGATGGTTATCCGTATTCTCGTTGATACTGATGGTGTTTAGACTACAGCCATGCTAATTCTAACGTTATTATGGCATGACCATTCCCCTGCTTGAAGGAGCAGTTGTCGCAAATTGATGGCGGATGGAAATTAAACGATTAAATTGAAGAGTCGCATTGGAAAAAATCCATCAGCGCTTGATGGACAGGGGTTTGATGCGATAGAATGGAGACGTGTTAGTTGGCAATGACAAGCGTGGGCAGGGTATCTGTAAGGTAAAGGCGGTGATGAAGAGCGCATGGTCTGGGCCTTTTCACCAAATACACCAATTGTTGAGTGAATGAATGGAGAGTCTATTGATGAAACTATTCGCATTAGATGAACAGGACTCCAACACTGATGTCGATACTCCTGTCCTTATGCGCCATGCATCAAACTGATTAATTTAGGGGACGGCAAGGTTCTGTACCTTACCCACAGGACGGGAACTATTAGCGCCCATGAATATGCTAAACCCAACACATAAAAGGTCTCAAAAGTGTCACGTTCTCGAAATGCAGGCGACTATCTTATGACCTACAGCATATAAAGGCAAAACACCATGAATGCATCTCGAATGCATACGCACATACGCGTGTCATTACGCGTAGACAAGATATCTCATGGCAATATTTGTGGCTTATTGTTGGGAAGGCAACAGCAAATAAACCCATGATGATCACCTGCCAAGACGATCCTCAAGAGAAAAAGGGTCTTCACATGTAAAAAAGAAAAGAATAAACTTCATTCATCTGCATCTTGATTTGGTCTGAGACTGTTTCATCACTTCGCCACGGGACGACGTAAGGGATGCGTTCCTGAAGTCCAAGCATGAGCGACAGCTTCTAGTTTCTTCCCCAAAATGCCAATCCCAACAATTCTTGATGCTGCTAGAAGGTACTTCCTTTTGTACTGCGCACGGGTGGTCACAGAGGTCACTCTGTAACACGATTCACGTGCTTATCATGCCATCTCGATGACGTCGCTTCATGCCCCGCGGTCCAGCGCCTCCCCTCTCCCCTCCCCTCTAAGGCCTCCACAGAAGCTCCCAGCTCAAGTCAAGCTCAAGCCAGTTCTAGCCCGCAAGCCAAACCAAAGACACAGCCTGGTTGCCTCGTCACGATCCATCATTCTGGTGTCGTCATTCCTACCTACACATTTGCCGCTTTATAAACACCTGTCTGCCCTTTCACCACTTACAACCTTTACACTACAAGATTGATACCCCTACCAAACAACACCAAATCTCACAAAACAACACTTTCAAAATGTCTGCCAACTCTACTATCAACGTCAAGAACATCGCTCCCGCCACTAGCGACAGCGAGATCAAGGACTTCTTCAGCTTCTGGTAAGCTCGTCTCTTTGTACCTATCACATGATTCATAACTAACAACATCCAGTGGCAAGATCTCTGATATCAAGGTCACCCAGGAGGGCGAGACCAAGTCCGCAGAGGTCATCTTCGAGAAGGAGACTGCCAAGAAGACCGCTCTCCTCCTCAACAACACTCAGCTCGGAAACAACCATCTTGAGGTCACCAGCGCCGGCAGCGATGGCGAAGACGATGTTCCCGTTACCAAGAACGCTGACCGCGACTCCGACGAGATCACCCAGGAGGAGAAGCCCCGCGCCCGTATCCTGGCCGAGTACCTCGCCCACGGCTACGTCGTAGGCGATGCCGCCATCCAGCGTGCTCTCGACCTCGATTCCCAGCACGGCATCACCAACCGCTTCTTCTCTACCCTCAAGGGTCTCGACGAGAAGTACCACGCCACCGACCGAGCCAAGGCCACCGATGAGAGCTACGGCGTCAGCCAGCGTGCCAACAGCCTCTGGCTCGGCCTGAGCTCCTACTTTGAGAAGGCCTCCAACACCCCCACCGGCAAGAAGATCGCCGAGTTCTACACCGAGGGCAGCCGACAGGTTCAGGAGGTCCACGCTGAGGCTCGTCGTCTCGCTGACCTCAAGACCCAGGAGCACGGTGGAAGTGCCTACAAGGCCGCTGGTCTTGAGAAGGTCTTTGGCAAGGAGAAGACCTCTGGTACTGCCGCCCCTGAGGCTGGTCACGGTACTCTAGGAACATCAGTTCCTGCTGTCTCCTCGGACGGTCCCACTGTGAGCGCTCCCGAGGGTGGTGAGAAGCACTAAGCAATCAAAATTGGAGGAAAATAATGAAGGATGGATGTGCTCTTTTTCAGACCTGATGAGATAGTACTATTGTGGCTCTATTAGCCTGTTAACGAATTGTTACGACTTTTACGCACGGCACAATCGATTAATACAAGAATTATATCTTAACATGTTTTCAATGTGACTCGGAACCAGTGAGATGTTGTCAGTTTCTCTTATTGCATAAGTCTAGGCGTCTCGATAATGACCATGGCCGAATACATGTTGGTGACTACACTATAAACAGTATCATGAGCGAATATGTCGAAACATCTTTTGTAATGTCATAAGTACTAATTCATAATAACATGGAGCTTAGAGGCAAGTCGTGTCACAAAGTTCACATAGCAATACACGAGTGGAGAGACAAGCATGATGATTATTATCGTGATTTATTAATTCTATCCATACACTAGTTCCATCAAGTCATTACCATCGTGGTATCATTTGTTCTGCAAGGCGTTAGCAATTGATCGTTCGAAATTGTTCATTCGGAAGAACTGACTATTTCTCGGTCTTGGAGAACTTCTCCTTGAGGACATCCTCGGTGATACCCTTGGGGTTTGATTCGAGGTTCTGCATAGAGTTAGTATCATGATCATATCTCAAAGCTTCGAGACATCTTACCTTGAGCTGGTCCTTGGGGTCCTTGTCGTCGACCTTGTTGACACCGTGACCAGAGGCAGGAGGGTCTTGCTGCTGGCGACCGCTCTGCTGCTCAGGAGGAGGAGATTGACGTCCTTCAGGCATGATTGCTGTAGTGTATTGTTTGGTGTGGTTGAAAGGTGGTAGAAAGGTTGTTGATTGTTGATGAGATTGAAATGAAAAGAAATCAGAGGTTAAGTATTAAGTAGAAATCAAAGCAAAGCACGGGCGCGCATGATTGCAAGTTGACGTCGAGGTGGAATAGTATGCCGTCATAGGTGCGATTACATCATGTTGAGAAGATCGAGATGGTGTTTATGGAGCACTTTCATAGGCCCGCATCCAAATCTTGAAGAGGGGTTGTTTACTTATCAGGGTCTGATACGGCCCTTTTTGCAAAGACATTCAGGAACGTTGAGATGTAGATTTTCTTGGTGGTTGGTGTTGAAGACTGAGCTTGTTGATCTCGAAGCTTGACCCCACTTCCAAGTTGGAGGTTTGGTTTATCATGCTGACTTTGAGGATTGAATAATATTTACAAATGTTGATAAGACTCTTGGAAATGCTTTATAATCTTTGTTTTCCTATTTTCGCTTTGCTTGTTTGTTTTGTCTGTTCGTAATGCTGCTGTTCATTCGGCTTCTTCATGATGTGGTCCATCACCAACAATCATGAAGCCTCAGCAGCTATGGTTTAACAAACTACATCTTGTGGTGGCACAATCTATCGCAATCAAAGATTCAATGATGATTGATACACTTAATCATTACTAACTATTCTTGCTACTGGCATCAGCTAAAGGCCACTTTCAACCCAAAATCACATCCATCATGCTATCTACAGGGTAACCTACTCACAAACAAAGACAGCCTCATACCGCAGTTTCACAAACCCCACCAACCAAACCAGTCGGAAGCTACCATGAGATCCCCCTAGCATGGAGGGGGCTCTGGCATGTTTTAGCGGCGGTGCCAATGGCCTCATGCTAGCTCTAGCTGCCCCGGCCCGCGTTGGACCCCGCACCCGGGCTTCAAGGGAAAGGGAAACGCGCGACCGCCGGAGCTTTTGACGTCCCGTCTAGTCTTTTCAAACACGCGTACCTAACCTAACCGAACTAACTGACATTTCCTTCCTTCTTTCCAAAATCTCCGACTATCACCAACTACCGTATCTATCTAAACCGAAACGACATCTTCATGACCGGCATGCCGGACCTCAACTCAGTTCCGCCTTCACCACTTCCGCTCGCGACATCTCGTCGCCAGTCTTCAACTCAGATGGCTACTCCGCCGGCTCCCACTTCGGAGTCCCTCAACATCCTTCCCTCGAACCAGAATACTGTCAACCACCCTCATTCGCCTTCTATGTCATCGCCTGTCTTGACCGCTTCACAACCTTCCGCAACTCTTCCCGGCGAGCCTGGTGTTGGGCCTGGACCTGGACCGATAAGACATCCTCGTCCGTTGACCGCCGCCGAACTTCACCTTCAACTTGAAAAGGAGCAGGAAGCTGTTGTAAGTACCGACCAAGGATTCTAACTCTGGTATCACTCTAATATCTGCTAGGTCAACCGCTTAACCCGCGAGCTATCACTTCTACGAGCTGCCCAGAACGCATCAGTAGTATCCAACACTTCTTCGACTTCCGCTGCCAACTCATCCCACGATGTCGCCGCCGAACAGTCTCTGCTCTCCGGCTCAGGCTTCTCCATCCCTACCGCTCGACACCACCGAACGTCATCGACCACGTCGCAGGGACTAGCCCACCAGCAGTTGTCATCGTCCTACGAAGCACGAGTCCATGCTCCTCGCCCCTCACAGGCTACCCCTCTCTCACGGCAGGATAGTACCGCCTCTCGACAGAGCCTAACGAATTCGCCCGGACCGCAGCACAGCAGCCTCGATCCGTCCAATTACTTCCAACAACAGCGACTCCCGCCAACTTCTATCCCACCGAGCTCCGTTGGTGCGACCCCTGGAAGTATGAGCGAGCAGCTGAGTCCCGGACTCATGCCAACTACTATGCGTTACGAAGAAACTGCGTTTTACAGGAACGAGCTCGAGAACGCCAAGAAAGAGAACGATGCTTTGAAGCGAAAGATCAGAGATTTAGAGAAACAGGTTCGGCAACGAAGGGCTAGTGACACAAGTCGAACTAGGAGTGAGAGCGTGAGCACCACAACTAGTGTCAGCGTGACTCCAGCTGGAGGAGCCAGCATAGCAGGACCACGAGAGGGAGGACTCATCCGACCAGGTGGCGAGAGGGAGCGAGGCATGACGACACAGAGTATCGCCAGTGTAGCTAGTGTTGGTGTTGGTGTGCCTGAAGAAGAGCTGAAGGTTGGTGAGAGCGCTGCTAGTGCAGGCGTTGCACAAAATACGCAATAGTTTGCGAGAGTGGCTTTGAAGAATCAAGGCAGCGTCGCCTTTGTTGGCAAACGGGACGCTAAGAACAGCGATGGATTACGAATTGTTTTCGGCGTTGGATGAGGGTTAGACTTATCACCATAGTTTGCACATGCTAGTGAATTAAAGCGTTTCTTTCCAATCTCGTCAAGCTATATTGTTTGGTTTGTTACGGATAGATCCAACTTGATTACAGGTTGAAAGTAAACTTGTCTCTCACTTGCTTCCCAGCAATTGACCTTGTTGATTTGCCATCCGCTATGACTTAATGCTATGGAAGCACCGACTGTCAAACTTGTAGTATCTGCTGCACCCCCCAGAGACAATCAAATGGATATGGACACCCCAAAGAAGGAGGGACAAGTAGCTTGTATCATAACAACATCTCCGAGAGACCAAAGTGTTTGAGGTTGAGTCATCGGCGAAGCAGAAATCCGGTATCAGATACTTGTGGTGGTTGCTATTACGTCGATTTGTATATCCCTTTACATACAGCCAACAAACAGGTCGCCAACCAGAACAGTGATTCCGTTCTAACTCCCCTTTACTCGTAACTGGAAAGCCTACGACACGTTTTACAGGCATAGTGAAGAGTTCCCCATTGTGGCCACTCAGACGTCAAGCTCTCCGAACTCTCCACCGCAGTCGCCCATAGATTCGCGTAGTGATCAACTATCGACATGTTGGGCAGGATGGTGCGTTTGTGAACCGAATGCCAATCATCGGAGCCAACGGGCTGACGATGTAAGAAAGGGTCCTTGGCCGGAGGTCCCATGGCCCGCCGGGGTACCGGCAACAACTGATTCTTGGCTTCATTGCTGTTGATGAAGTCGACAATTTCTTGCTCAGGTATAATCTGCGCCGCAGCAGGTTCGTCTTTCTTCCACGGTCCCAAGCCGACTGTCTCAGGTATGCAAACTGCGAATCTATGCAATCGTAAAAGAGGATCTTCAGCTGCAAATCTGACCACTTCTATCAGTCCATTGTCGCTTCCGGCGCAGTTGTAAAGAAGAATGTGTTTCAACGTCTCCGAATGCGTTGCGACCATTAAGTTGAACTCATTGGTGGAGAATACCAGATTCACGAATTTGAGTGTGGTGAGATACTGAAATTGCAGCTGGTAGAGTCCCGGAAAGGTGGTTGAGTGTCTGCTGTAGGGTTCAAGTTCGGACTCTGGGTCTGTTGACCGTAGGGATAAGACACGGAGTTCCTTGGCGACGGCGACTCTGTCGACCAGCATGGACTGTAGTTCTCTTCGTTGAAATTCCCATGATGTAGCTGAAGGAAAGGTAGCGCACAAATCAAGCTCTTTCACATTACGTAAAGCCATGGAGTCAAGTCTGACGCTGAGTGAACGGAAGGCTTCGATCAAGGCTCTATCGTATGACGGAGGATCACCAAAGATACCCATACCCTCCCCAGGCCGGATACCTTTTGCACTGCCTTGTTCTGGACCCTGATCTTGATCGTCGAGCATCACACTCTTGCACAACATACGCAGAGACTCAACCTTTGATCCGTAGCGGAGCATGGCTGGGACAAGGAAATTGTCAAAGCCTTGAAGTAAATCAAGTTTGGAGAACGGGTAGGCGGGTATACTTCGTAGTGCCACGTCCTCATGCCAAAGAGCGCCCCGTGATTGAGAGGGATGCAGCATGATAGTGGTAATGGTTCTCAGATTTACCATGGCATCTAGACCATCCAAGAACAGTGGACGAAAATTGTGGATGGCATCACTGGAGAGAAATGCTTCAAGTTGATCCAGGCCGATGCTATCGGGGTAGTCTTCCGTATGGCATAGTGAATGCCATCGTAAAATCCGAACATGAGGCGCCAGATGAGGCGAGGAAGATATTCCCAGGAACTGAAGACGATGTTTCTCCAGAAAGGAGAGCCGAATCACGCTGAAAAGGCGGGGCAGAACTATGGCCTCGAGAGAGGGCCAGACAAGACGGACATTTCCAAAGGCTTGACGGTCGCTTTCAAGATGACCTAAGATAGTGTTGAGAAGTTCTTGGGGGAGATCATCCAGTGTTGGCATTTTCAAGAGGTGAAGTTGTGTTGGGGAAAGTGCATGTAAGTGCGGAATGAAGTCGGTCTAGAAATTGAGGTCATCACGTGTGGAGATTAGGCTACTACTGGTCTTGTACAACTAGGTACCAACTAAAATTGAAGTCTTGTTTACAGCCACTGAAACCGTTCTCATAGATGAAGATCACGCATATATTTCTATAGGTTCACTGTTTATTCCTTGGAGTCTTGGCCGACCAAAGACCAGTAGGTGCCTTGCTGTGGGTGTCAGAAGAATTGGCCGCCATGAGCATAGGGGACGAAATAGTTTGGTCACTTAATGTCATTTTAGACTACCTCTTAGGTTAATTTGTTATAGTAGTCTAAAACTTAGAAGATATCTGTTCTGTTGCTCGACTGCTTTCCTCTCAGTCAAACAGACACCAATCAGCACTCAAATTCTTGTTGTCATAACCTGACGTAGTCGTCCAACTCCCAAAGAACTCCCAAAGATATTCCATTCCAATCGAGCAGATTCGTATTCGGGCGTAGAATTGCGTAGGTAGTTTGCAATACTCGGTTTGTGCAAGCAGAGACTCATTCTGTCCTGCCAGATTCCTCCAAATAACTAGCGACAAGCTGATAGCAAGTAGATAAGGACTCCAGTTTGCTGGACCATTTTGTCTTAGGCAGAAGCAAGCAGCTGGAGTTTCTGTACGTCTTCCTCGGTGATGATATCCATTTTGTCATCGAGGATTTTGACAGATGGAGTAGCAAGCAGCTCGTGCTTTTGTGATTCTTGGTTGGTGTTGACGTCAGGCACGTTGTTGACAAGTTGGTCAGGCTTGTCGTCGAAAGTTTGGACAGGCGAAGTAGTAGACGGCTGGTATTGTTGAAACTCATTGTTGGGTTCGATGCCAGGCTCGTTAATAGTCTGGACGGCCTTGTCCTCGAGAAGCTGGATAGACGACTCGAGACTCTTTTTGTCCCAGTTGACGACAAGTCCTGCTTCCTTAAGTACATCGGCAACCTCCTGGTTGATCCCGAATGTGTTGGGGACCTTCTTTGCCATATCAAGGATTCTGGCGTATGTTGCCTGTTCCTCAAGCGACGGCAAGATTTTGTACGCCGCCTTTAAGGCAACTTGCATAACCCGATTAGTCGCAACTTTGCGGCGAGCAATAGCAATCATCTTGGTAATCTGCGCATCGCGTCGTGAAATCTGTGCCTTAGTAGAGAAAAGACGCTGATTGTCTGCGTCATTCTTTGCCTTGAGCGCTTCGTTCTCCTGTCGCATCTTGATAAGATCCGACCTATAAAGGTCGCAGTCCGTCTTCCAAGAGTCGAGCTCGACGCTGAGGTCCAGAATTTCCTGATCTTTTTTCTGGATGATGCGCTCGTAGCACTCGATCACTTCGCGCAGACCTTTGTTGTCCTTGGCGAAGAACTCATTCTTAAGGTAGAGGTTCTTGATCTCGGTATCTTGGGAGGCGCAGGTTTGTCGGAGGCTGTTGGCTTCGGCGTATATGGCGTTGACCTGCGCGCCGATGTCGAGCTGTTGCGACATCTTGGGCAGATGCCTTTGAGAAGGCGAATGGTCGGAGGCAAAGCGATGAGAGAAAGTGAGTATTGAGGACCCTATGTTCAGGTGTGGGTTGATGATGAAAGGCGATGAGGAAGGCTGACCCAAGTGTACACTCTAGGCTTCCTCAAAAGTAGATGTAGGACAAGACGAACGGTGGGAAAGCATGCGATGAGAGATAGTGAGTATTGAGGAAGACCCTCTGTTCGGGTATGAGTTGATGGTGAAAGGTGACGAGGAAGGCTGACCTGATTGTGCATTCTAGGCTTCAGCGGGCTTCCTCAAATACAATGAGAAGTCCAGCCTCTCCAAGATGTATGAGAGAAGCTCCCCTCAGTTGAAGTCTGAGCCAGAGTGACGGGGCAATATCGAACTTCTGCCTCGTCATCTGCCATGCCCCACTCCCTTGGAACTATTCACAACCTTTTGTCATTTCCTGTCAGTGACAGTCACTTGCGAATGAATATTTTTATGGACCAGCCAATCCTATTCCATGCATTATTCTGCAAATGCACAAAGAGTCGTCGCTTTGACCCAACCTGGCTCTTTGTACCCAATAGGCAAAATGTAAGACTCTACCCCGGAGCCTTAAAGACCCAATACTGATAAACTGAACAAAGGTATAAGAGATCTGGCAGTTGATCAGCGGCGCATGCTAAACACTTCTTCAGTCACCTCCAGGCCTACAAGTCGCCGCATCTTCAGGGCCCATCGAAGTCCATATCCAATATCTATCTGTGTCAAACCATCATGCAGAAACAGTCTTCAATACAGTCTTGCTTTGCGACTCATCCGAGACTGTATACTGCTTATATGTCAAGTAGACATGCCCTTTCTTAACCAGAAGACTCGTCCTCAGTTTACTGCAAGCTACTGTTCTGGGAAATTGAAGAACATATTATATCAATCGACCACCTTTATTCTATGGCAGTAGCCTCTACCAATTACACGTACTATATACAAAGAGGACGGCATCAACCCAGCAACAAATAGCCAGAAGCAATTCGAACCACTGCCTCGCAATGCTTTCAGCAACTAGCTGAAACTTGTTCTATGTAAGTTCTCTATACCAAGATGAACATCTTCTGCTTCGGAGCTTGACTAACACTACCAGAAGCTGATTCATTCAGGAGTCTTTGGAACTTGAAGGCTCTTTGTAAGGAGGCCAACATAATACAAGATGGTTCTGTTCGACGCTACCCCTGGTGGTCCCAATCATCGATGAGCAGACCATCCTATATATACCCGAATGGTAACACGGAACGTTGGTTGTGTTTCTACTTGTCACAACCGTCAGAGCTGCTTGTTCAACGAGTCGTTTCAAACGACGAGGTATTGTCGTGGCTAGATCTTCTAAGCCTTTGACTAGAATCATCTGCTCTCCATAAAAGACAACCATGCAAAGCTCTTGCTGCCCCGAAGACCGCTTCCTAGAGCCTCCTACGCAATACACTCGCTGCCGGAAGTCTAAGCGAGGCTGTTATATATACTTTGCTTTCTTGTGTTCAATATTGGACTAGCTCTTCCCGGATCGTTCATTTTTACCGACGAACAGGACAGACTTCTCCGCCAAGCATTCAACGAGGTCAAGTGCCGCCGGCCACTATCTTGCTGAAGGAGACAGTTTATGAGGATTGCGCACTCCCTGAAGTCATCCTTTCCCTTGTAAGCAGTGCATCGGTCACCTGTTGGAGTATGGTCGACCCATTGATTGTGTTCCTAGCTCGCACGGAGCTTGCTCGTGCTGTTCGAAGGTCAAATTGAAGTGTTCCTAGTTAGACAATCTTTTTGCAACCTCGCCGGGTCTGACTATATACTATATTTCATGGAACACGCATACAAACCACCTGCAACAGTATAGTATATCGAGAGAAAGGTCCTTCCTGAAATCTGAGATCTATTTGTCTCTCCACAACTTCAGAATCATCCATCATCTCACGACCAAAACCATCCATCATGGATTTGACAAACGATATCCTCCTCGCACGTCTCGTATTTGGGACAGGGCTTGGACCAAACGACGGGCCGTTCACCTCTCGAATTGTGCGTCTCGACGACGCGAAGTCGGAGGCTCAGGAGGTTTTCGTCGACCATAGCGACTCTTGGGAAGCTATGGGCATGAAGGTCCCCCGAGTCCGCCGCTCGCCATCAACGGTTTTCGACAACGCGGAGAAGCTCATCCAGCATACCATGTTCGTCGAACGCGCCCTGAAGTCAGAGTAGTCCTATTGTTGTTATATATTACATTGCATCATCGTACGAAGAAGCTCCAACATCTTCACTGGGTGTGTTATTGACCTAATGAGGTAAACAATATCCATTATATATCATATTTCTTGAAACCCAAGTGCCAACCAGCTGCGAAAACATAGCATATCAAGGAGGACTATCTTCGCTAAGTCTGACAACTTTATATCTCCCCCTTGACAGCGCAGAGAAACCTTCTTAGCTGTCTGTTTCCCCCGTCGCCCATCTCTCATCTTGAACCAGACAACCTCAACGCTATGCGCCATGGACCTAACTGCTATATTCGTTTTGCGGGTTTAGTCCTCGCGCCTGCGGCGAGCCACGAGGCTGACGGTATCCATTCAACAGTTGTACGACTCCATGATGCCAAGATTCAGTTTAACGAAATCTTTGACCCAGATTACGACTCATGGGATGAATACGATGTCAAGATGTTGAGCGTTCATCGCTCAACAGCTATTGTTTTTGATAAGGCCGCGAAGCTTCCACATTCCGTGCTCGTGCAGCGTATGCTCTTGGATGAGCTAGCTCTATTGTTGTTATATATTGCATTGTCTTGGCGAATGGAGAAGTACGATCAGCTTCAGTGTGCTTTCAACCCAACGAGGTAAACATGTTTATATTCACAATATATAACACTTTTAGCGCAGTTGTGTGAGTTCACAGACAATATAGATGAATGTCGGCCAATTACTCAGGAGCCTGCCTATTGTTGGCAGCCGGCTGGCACTGTCAAGCTCAATGGAATCCGAGTGGCCGCCAGCTGCATACGTATAGTATACCAAGAGGAGCATTTTTTTGTTTTTGCTGCGATTCTAAATTTCTCTTTCCACAACACCTTTTCTCATGCTTCGTTAAGATGGACCTAGAACGGGATATCATCCTGGCGCGTTTAGCTTTCGCACCTGATGCGACGCAAGAGGCCGACGATATTCGTACAGTAATTGTACGACTGCAAGATGTCAAGATCCAGTTCGGCAAAGCATTCGACCCTAACAGTGACTCTTGGAGTGCACACGGCGTTAAGATACTGAGCGTTCGTCGATCCACGACCATTATCTTTAACAACGCGGCAAAGCTTGTCCAACACGCTGAGCTCGTGAAGCGCTCGCTCCTCGACGAGCTAGCTCTATCGTCCAAGCTACTTGAAGCGAACGTAAGATAAACCTCCTGGTTGTCTCAGTAGTACTTTACTTACCCAAGACAGATTCTTTACGGAGATATTAATAGGAACAATCAGAGTCTGGATATTTCCCAGTTTGGGGCCATGACGTTTACTATACAACAAGACATACCGTCGTCGTTTGTTAAGACAGGTAAGCCAGGAATATCACTTTCTGGGAGTATCTTCCTAACTTATTCACAGCTCCAAGCCCTGGACTTACTGAGCAATTCTTGCGAACTTTCTACGGGGAAAATGCATTCGCCTGTTTCCGTTCCCGATTTTCACGATGGGACCTCATCGAGTAAGTCATTGGTCCAAGTCTCAATGAATAGAAACCGACTTCGTCTGCACAGAGTTTGTCACCCCTTGAATGCTTCCATGAGAAACTACCCCTTAATCTTCCGCGACCCACGGACTTCTACATCCGCCGACATCTCGCAAGGCTGGCTTTGCCTTTACGGACAGCAGCCGAGCGATATGCTAGTTCGACTCGTCGCATCGAGCGACGAGGGTGCCCACGTCTGTGGTAAGTTTCGGTCTGGAGGGGAAATGTTGCAACAACAAGACTGACATATTTTGTGATGACAGGGCCCCTCGTCAGCGCAAACGTCACGGGCGATATGCTTTCCAATCCGGAGCACCGCGTGGTGCTCAAGTTCGTCGTTTGGAGCTAGGTAGTTTTCATTATTACAATCGAAGAATACCATAAACTACCTACTTACCTACCTGCTACCCCTACCCCTGAATGTTGCTGCCACTTTACTCTCTCTCTTATCCTACCATTTTTATATTATTCTACTGTTGAACATACAGTCAGACTTTTGACCTTGTTCACAAACACGAACTTACCGTTTCAAAGCGCGGAACAAAAGCGTATAAAGATCACCAGATACATACTGGCTGTTCCTCGAACACCAAATCAGCCGAACCTCTGTCGCCGGGGAATAGTCCTTATCCGCTCATTGATCACCATTTGCCACTGCCTATCTACTATAAGCAAATGCCAATTATACTGCTGGCTGTTAACGTTACCTTACTTTCTTACTATTTTACAACATTTTATTATATATACTATATACACTCGAAGCCTTTATCTCTGTTTCGAGGCGCCGTACTCCAGTCCTAAGCCCGAAAAAACTACACGGTCAAGGGAGATCTTCTCATTACACCAGAACACAGAATGAGCCTCAAGTTTATTGCATGGATTTAGTCCTTTTCTTCCTCTTCTTATTATACAAAATGATGAACGCCGTGTTCTTCTAAGCCCGGAAACGAGAACGGATAAATGTCACTTGGGACATGTCGACGGACCCAGAGCACAGGGTTACTCTGAAGTTTGTTTTTGGCCCCAGTTTCTTCTTTATATCAGGAATTGAACACATTATCTGCCTCTGGCTTTTCCCATCATCTCAATTTCTTACCACTCTTATATTGTTTTATTACTCAACCCACTGTCGCGCTTCTTACTTCTGGTTATAAAAGCCGACTTACCATGCAACGCGCGGATTCTCAGAATATCCAACGAATATACGCTTTACCATCTGGAAGCAGTCAGTCGCCAACTGCTATCCATACTATAAACTGCCTCCCTGTCACCTCGTGAGATATGCTTACTAACACGGAACACCGTATGGTGTTGAAGTTAACCCCCTCGGTGCAACTCGAAATCTCTCGTCTCCATTGACTTTACTATACTACGATCAAGCAATATCTTTGTAACCCTGTCGTGGGTCGTTGCTTCCGATTCACCCTCTTTGTTACTATATCTAGTATCCTCTCGCCGTCCTAGAGGACAAAAGGAACAATGTCAGGCCTCCATGAACAAAGCATTTCCATTGACTATACAAGGCGGAAGAGCTTTCGAACAGCTCAACTTACGTTCTCTCCTGCGTCAGGGCGGTCGGCGAATGGTCCGAAGCAAAGAGATCACCTTAGCAGAATTCGAGAAGATCCGATCAACCATGACTCGAACGGGAGGCCCAACTGCGATGGCTATCAAAAAAATCTGAGTTTGTTCCCAAGTGCAGCCTAAGCAAGTTTAATATCCTAGCTGAAATGAGAGCCTTAGATCTCATCATGCTTGGAATGGACGCCTACCAAGAGCCAGCTATATGAATATCAACAAGACTATATTATCCCGCTTTCCATATCGATATGGATACTACGAATAACTCCTCTTATGTCAAGTATATAGTCCCATGACTTCAACAAGTCCATCACCCCAACTGTTGAATTTGTCATGGCGTCTACTTCATCCGACGCAGCCTAATCGTTAGGCTGATCCAGCAGCATCCCAAGTGGTACCTCCATCTACGCAACTGCGACTTCAGTCTTGGTCCACCCCCCTACATATTATTATGCGGTAGAGGAGTCCGGGGAGTCGCTCACAGTTACATTGTGACCACGACATCTCTTTCAGAATTGATCGATGCATATTGCAAAAGCAGTGATAAACTCCACAATATTTATATTCAGACAATATATACTATATATCCTGGATGCGGGATTGGGGTAGACAAAGTCACCCGAAACGTCATCGTCTTATTATACTTCTTCTTCAACAATTCAAGGGCATCATTCTATCAGCTTTGGCTTCTTTCTATCAAGACATTTTCATATGTCTTTTTGGAGAATATTTGCAAGATATTCTTGAATGTCCTTAAGCTTCTTGGGATATCTGATCGCTTAATGAGTGTGCAAAACCATACATATGTAATGGACCTTACAAACAATCTTCTCTTGCATGATCTTCCTTGAAAGATGTCACGACAGACAAGTCAATGCTCATTGGTGGTCATGTGTAGTCGGCAATCGAAGCTAGCTAGTTGAATGCCCAGACCGGGGTTAATAAAGGGTCACTTCAATTCGAAGATTGATAAGCGAATGGGCACTGTTTGCACTGTGCCAAGGAGCTACACTACACAGCCTCATTAACCAACGACATTTAAAACCACAACTCTATTCTCTTTACATTTATTTTGATCTTATCTCAATATCTTTCACATGCCCCAGAAAGAAAAAGAAGAGAAACGAGCCATTTTTCTAATAAATTACTCACCGTTAAAGAGGGGATGATGGGGACCCATATGATGGCCATTACGCGGCCCGCAACGCAGATTTTGAGGCACTTACACGACAAAATCATCAGCACCACGACAAAAGAAATGAAAGATTCGTAACAAAATAACCGATTATTATATAGCAGGCTTGAATCAGTAGTAAGCTTATAGGCAATTTAAAATTAAACTTGTCCCCTCTTTTTGATTCATTGTTCCGGTGGCGTAAGAGGCAGACGTCGTCTTTGGCGAGGCCACGCAATGCTGCGTCGCAAGCATTCGACTACTCCTCACCATCAAAAACTTGACCAATACCTCTTCACTTTAGAGTCACAGTCAGTCACGGAATGTTCCATCATCTCACTACTCTCTTTGTGTATTGTCGTGAAACTTAATGACAGAGATATAAAATGACGATGCCCCCACCACTTCCTCCTGTGCTATCTACCACGCACGACCACGAAGTAGATACTCCCTCGACTTCTCTTCTCAACATCATAAAACCACCCGTCCCAAGTCGACGAATAAGAACGTCTCAAACACCCAACAATGCAGAAGTTTTGGTACCGCCTCTTATCGCAGGCACCCTCGTCGCTGCTTTCGCAACTGCCCTCGCCGATGGATTGAACAACGAACTTCTCACACATTACTACCTCCCCGAACAAAAGTTCCGAGTCAACATCGATAGAGTGTTGGACAGATTGTTATCCGAGTTTACGTCAATGTTATGGGATGAGCTTTGGGCCTTTTACTGTGACTCCAACCCAAATTCGACGGAGCAGATTAAGAAGTTGTTTGATGGTCCGGTTTGTCAACTTATACTCATCCTTAATGGACCTGAGGCGCCGAGATGTTTGCTCGATAAACTTGGTCCGGGGATCTCGAGGCGGCCTTCGACATGGTCTGAGTTGGCGCAGGGGATTGATCTTCCTGTTGCGCTGCAGTTGCTTTGCAATTATTGGGATAGGGAGTATCCTGCTCGGTCACCCAGGGGTTCACCCAACGAGATTGCTGCATCACTTCACAAGTATATCACGACAGGAAACTCGGCCAAACGCCTCATCTTGAGGATCCGTGAGACATTAATCTCACCTCACCATGTCCAGATGCATGTCATGGAGTCGGCCATGTGGCATATCCTAACCAAGCCCCTTTATCGACCGCCTGGGGATGGTTTCCACGTTGTACAATTCAAGTTTGAATGTCAATTACCTGGGATACTTCAGGATATAAACGACCCTCAGCTCGTCAAAATTGGTAGTCGGACAGCTATCACTGGAACCGCCAACGACTGTGTCTACACTACTATATCCGAATACACAACCAAGCAGTGGCCCAAGTGCGGCGAACTCCTCCTAGGATGTATCGAAGACGCCGCCAAAGAAGGATTGACATCAAGCCGCGAAGGACACTCATTCACAGGCATGTCTATCTGGGACGGGACAGATAATCCCTTCTTATGTCCTGGTCTGCGCCTACTACACGTCGAAGTTGAAGATGGCTGCATTCGACTTACTGTATCAGCATGGACACATACCATGATCGAGATCCTCCAGCAAATGGCATGGACATGCTCCGCACTCAGCGCCTCACCACTTCCCAATACCCTCTCAGAGTCCGCTGTTGAAGTAGCAGACTGGCAATACATGGAGGACTCAATCTTTGTCGAGTGCAGTCTCTCACATCGACCTGTGCCGGAGGGAGATGGACCTACGTGGTTGAAGCAATTGGGAGGGGTGGCTATTGCGAATGGGTTTCCTATAAGTCATATTCGGGAAGATACACAGATGTCATGACAAGGATTGAGAGGGATTAAGATAAAGTTATTACGTGACGAGGAACGTTTACTGTATTATCAGATGATACCCGTAGTTTAACAACATATTTCCACAATCACTGCATTGCAAAGTTGAAAGTTGAGATGAAGAACTTTTGTATTTGTCCCACGATTCGTATAGTTTCATCGTCCAGTCTTTCGTCCAATAGTTAACAAAGGAGTGAGAATATTCTCAATGAGGCAGTATTCCTGCGGAAAATGACTGGTTTGACAAGGTATGGCGAAGTGCGGCCGATCGTGATGCGGCAGAAGGCCTGCATTCAATTGTACATGATCTCCAAACCCAATTTCTTCTCATTGAACCTTTGTCGATGATACATCCGTTGTTGTTGCGACATAATGTTGATCGTTCAACCTCCGCCACAAAAGTCCCAACTTTGAGACGCCCTTCCCTTAGAGCCTCCAATGGTTTCTCAATGCCAAAAAGCCCTCACAATTGACCATCCATCCAGTGTTCCATGCCTGAAACCAAGATTAGTTGACCCTTCACCTGACAGTCTGGCAGTCCATACTTTGTATTGCAAGCATCTGGCCGCCCTGTTACTACAGGGTATCCTCCAAGCTTTGGCCATCCATTGGCACTTATACGATCGATGACGAGCTTATCTGTCACGTGGCCATCGGGTGGTGTTTAAACTTTGCATATGGGAATATTCTTGGCCTTCACTTGTAGCGATACGGTTGGAACGGGGGCGAGAAGCTTCACGTATGGGTCGGCGTATTCATTACGGTTGAAATCTGTCGCGGGCGCACGAGACGAGGTCTGGCGGATTGGCGAAGCTAGGGACTAGGCTATGCTAATTGGATGCGATTGAAGGTGAAGGTGAAGGTGAAGGTGAAGGTGAAGGTGAATTGGTTTCAATTGAATCGGCGTCACAAGGAGAGCGAGTGGATAAGGATTTTGGAGTAACTAGACGGTTTTGTCAGTTTCGCATCCAAACCCTGATACCTACTTTATTTGTGGCTAGTCCGAGTGCGATCCTGGATGGCGTCGGCATATTGGCGATAGGATAAGATTAATAGGCGGCAATTGTTTCTTGGATTCCGTGTGCTGTATGTAGCTGGATGAATTATTCCTGGAAGTTGTAGAGATGATCTGACGACTGAAAATCGGTGTCGAGGCTGATCTGAGTTTAATTGATTGACTGATTGCTTATCGTGGACTGTCCAAAGTCATTGTCATGGGGATTGCGTATCACGGGACGCCGCCTGTTCCTGAATGAGGTCATTCTGCGTCGAGCTTGTGTTATCGCTTCGTATCGCGTTTCACTGAGTGAGTCTCGGATTCTTTGGAGGAGAAAAAGGAATAGCAATGGCGAAAGGCAAAGGTGAGTGAGTCAAAGAGATGGATGTTCTCGTGACCAATCGTTCAGTTTTTACTCTTGAGTCAAGTCGTCGCTCGGCGTTCGCCTGTATCTTTGTCTCTGGCGGTCGAGGTCGTTAAAAAAGGTGGCATGCTCTCGAATGAGCTGACTTTGAGCAGTGCGTGCTGTACTCGTGCTCTAGCCAAAACAAAACGCCCAGGGAAAGGGAGCCAGGGATCAACGGGATCCATTCAAAACGTCTCCACTTGATGTCGCCTGTTGCCGACCCCACTATCGGATGTTCAAGTTGTAAGACATGGAGAAGAGAAGTTGATGAGAAAGTGAAGTTATAGCAAACAACACTCTGATAGAAGAGATGAAAGAAAGATAAGAAATAAATCTTGATGATGAAGGCTCATCGAGTTCATGGTGTATGGACCATTATCTTAGAAGTGGAGGAGGGTGCTCGAGATGCAGAGCTGCCCTCTTTATGTGGGAGTAGCACACCTTGTTTCCGACAGCGTCATGGCCCAGAGAGACTCAGGTACAAGTTACAAAGTCACAAGCAACATGGCACGCGGCCTCTGCCCATGGGGAGATGAACCTATCTCCACGCCATCACGGCAGTTTTAGCTCTCACCCTGGTCCAAACAGCATGACGCTGGTACGATACCAGCATAAGGATAAACAAACCATCTCTAGCTAGCTCTAGACGATCTCTGGTTCTGCAAACAAAAAACATGGCTGATTGACACCCTTCTGATTACCCAAAGACGTCTCGCCGACCTCTTGATTGATGGACTGGACTGGGCGGCATACTAGCAGCATCATGACTAGCCAATCGACCTAGCACTTCCCCTCAATTCACTACCACAAGGTTTCACGCGGGCGGGGAAGAAGGAAGTTTATGGTTGATTGCAAAGTCCCTTTTTAGTTGCAACCCTAGCGAAGATGTACCTGTCTCGATTGATACCAAGAGTCAGGTGAGTTGCGCCAACAAGCGCCAAAAGCACGCATCCGCGAGCCGAAGCCTCCGGGGGACACGGACATGGGCTAGGGGAAGAGGGATGAGGGATGAATGAGGGGCAGGATAGAAACTGGCGATCCATCGTCATAGGTCATGGTTGAATCAACAACGTGCCAATCTCTTGGTTTGGTTTCGTCTCTTTCGATCGGCAACACCCAGTTACAGTAACTTGCTACCCCTCTTCAGATCCATCTCAGCATGATTCCAACTGCCCCAAATCTCAATGCTTAACTGATGATTCTATCGCGGGCTTCCGCGACCGTCAATTGCTCTCCATTGAATCACCTCACTCGATTGCCGGGGCCCATTCAACGCGCCACAAATCCACAACGAACCCGATCGCGAGTGGATCAATGGACAAGCTTTCCCCGGATTCTGCTCTCGAGAGCTAGCTGTATCTGGTAGTAAAGCGGGTACCAGACCGGTACGTAGAGCGGGTTCCCACCAAAGACCTGCAGCTGCGTCGCGCCAGCGCTAGACCCGTTGCGGCTTCAGGTGTGGTCTGCTGAGCTTGGAGCCAGGGGCGTCACGCCTTCCGTCAGGCCAAAGTCACGCGATTATCCAACGACGACATGAATTGAACTGAGTGGTGCAATAATCCACATTCACTGTGAATGTACTTGATTATAGTAACAATCCTGATGCGTGAGGTGCTTGTAACATTGAAACGAAAAGAGAAATCGGAGCGAGGCGCAGGCACAGTACAGTACGGCTTGCAGACACACACGCAATTAGTTCCTTAGCTGTACCCCCCTAGGTCGTGCCCTTCCCTTCCCTTCCGGGTGTAGGCATGAGCAGTTACCCCGCCCAGTCTGACGACAGCTCATTGCAGTTAAGGTAAGGGCATGTAAGGTGAAGCCTTAGGATAGACGGGAACGGGGATCAGATGCGGTAGCGGTACCTTCCTCAGGTACTGCCTTGCACTGCCTGTAAACGACTTCCCGGTGGAGGTGGACGACGCCGAGAGGAAGGTGCGCATGCCCGTGCCTGTGACTGTGAATGCAATAAGTAACAACCCCTTCCCCTCCATCTGGTCCTTCTTTCTTTTCTTTCCTCTCATCATCACACCTTCAATTCACAAACAACAAACCAACACTTACAGTCTTCTGCTTCGCAAAAGGTTCGTGGTCCTTCTCACTTACCTTCCCTTATCAACATTACTAACATTCATTCCTCAGCAGAATCAGCTACAACAACCAGATCTCCTTGATCAACTCACAACAAACCTTCATCATGACGGAACCACTCTCCAAGGTCGATTCAGCCGTTGACGGTCTTTCAAGCTCTCCCCCCACCAAGGATCTTAAGACGCGGCGACAAAGTTCAGCAGCCGCACCTGGCGTCTGGAACGTCAATGACCTAGGTAAGTTACGACATATTCATTCCTCATGGCTCCTTCCGATATCGGATATGTTGCCGTGAGGGCTTCATAAGACATCTCACTGACATGTTACTATAGAGGCTGAGGGCAAGGAGCTCGAGCTTGCTCCCGAGACTCAAAAGACAGGATGGTAAGTCACTAGTCCTTCACGTCGTCGACCCCGCACTTCAACATCATCCATCATGACAGCCACTGACATCCCCAATAGGAAGATCAACACCAGCCCAAACACGGTGGAAGACGCTGCTATCCTCAAGCTTCCCCTCTCAGAACCACCAGTCAAGAGAATCGACCTCCACTTCCCATTAGGAAAGGAGGTGACAGCACGAAACCTCAAGGGTGTAACAATCAAGGATGCTCTTGATGCCATCCACAAGGCGTACAAGAAGCGGGTATGTTTTGGATCTTCTCACACTTGGATCTCCATGCTAACATTCTCAGGCCGACGATGAGCTCGACAAGCCCTACCTCGCTGGATTCGAGTGGGACAAGGAAGAGTCATGGACCCGACTTGTTGTTCATCTCCAGGCTCAGCCCACAGCCACAACATTGGACGGACCTTCGGGTGGCGGTAAGAAGAAGAAGAACAAGAAGAACGCCGAGGAATAAGTTCTCTCCGCCACCCTGGTATCTGTTCCAATAGTTCCTATAATTCATGTTCGTTTCGCTGGTTTCGTTGCGAGTCGGCGCTCGGGATATTGCGTCTAGATATTCTCGGTCCGGTCATATTTTGTGCGACTGCTGGAAGCGTCGCCTGGTGTACTCCTCAACTCTAGTTCTTTGTTATCGCTGGTCGATTCGGTCGGCGCCCTGAGATTCCATGATGTCATGGTTCTTTACATAATATACATTTCCGAACAATTACTTATGAATGCATGTGAAGAGTGGCTTTCGAAGTGAAGTTCAAGCCAGTTCGTCTCGGCCGAAGCATAGTAGACTAAATAGTCTACTATGCTTCGTGGCATCACTCAGGCTATCTCATTCTGTCACGTAGCTGCTATGGTGACTCCAGACCCACCATGAGCTTACCCCGCGATAATGATATTAGCTTCGGGTGAATTGTACCTGGACCCTTGAACTAATTCAAGATTGCACTCATTCCAGATTGATAATCAGAATATGACTTCTCATCAATTTCTGATCCCGATCATATGCGACAAAATGGCCTGTTATGGCTTCTCTCGTCTTTGTTGAGGTAACATGCCTCACCGTGCAAGATCAGCGGAATCAAAGCGCGATGATCTCCGGCTAACGTCGGGCCGTGCCCAGACTCAAGATGCGGAATTACACAGCAACGGCAACGGCTTACACGGCGTCATCCGTCTACAGGTTGCCAAAGCCGTGGAAACACAGTTATAAGCAATCCTTATTCCCACTCTTGTCGATCTATTATATCACTCATTCGAGCACCGGACTTTACTGTGAATATGCCCATTACTACATTTGATCTCAAGGAGAAATACCGATATCAGAATGGCTTCAACTGCTATTTAGAGTGAGTTTCACATGCTTTCATTCTTTTTCATCAACTGACATTATTCAGGTCGGAAGCTGTCGAGGGCGCTTTGCCTATCGGTCATAACTCCCCTCAGAAGCCTCCATATGGTCTCTACGCGGAGAAGCTCTCTGGAACAGCCTTCACTGCCCCTCGCCACGAGAATAAACAGACATGGCTCTACCGAGTCCTTCCCTCTTGCGCGCATCCCCCTTACCAAGCAGACACCAACGCTGTATCCGAGGATAACAAAACGCTCGACGGCGCAGAGGACGGAAAACTACACTACATCCCTAACCAACTCCGCTGGGATCCCTTTGACCATAACGAGGCTAAGGATCAGGACTTTGTCACTGGTTTAAGACTTGTTGCTGGTGCGGGTGATCCAACGCTCAAGGAGGGGCTGGGAATGTATATCTATGCTGCGGGTAAGAGCATGGATGAGAAATCAGCCTTTTACTCTGCGGATGGTGACCTTCTTATTGTTGCGCAGGAAGGTGCGCTTGATATTCGCACAGAATTCGGATGGCTACTTGTGAGACCCATGGAGATTGCTGTTATTCCTAGAGGCGTCAAGTATCAAGTCCACCTCCCCTCCGGTCCAGCTCGCGGCTACGCTTTGGAGCTGTATCAAGGACACTTTAACCTCCCTGAGCTTGGCCCCATTGGATCTAACGGTCTAGCCAACGCTCGAGACTTCCAGTCCCCTGTTGCTTGCTTCAGCGAGGACTTTGGCGCTACAGCTTCGGACGGATCAGGCAAGTATACCGTGTCTGTCAAGTTCAACAACAACCTTTTCAAGACCGTCCAAGCACACACACCCTTCGACGTTGTCGCCTGGCACGGAAACTACTATCCTTACAAGTACGACCTCGGCCGCTTCAACACCATCGGCAGCATCTCCTTCGATCATCCCGATCCCTCCATCTTCACCGTTCTCTCCGCTCCCACAAACACCCCCGGCACCGCCGTCGCCGACTTCGTGATCTTCCCACCGCGCTGGCTCGTCGGTGAAGATACCTTCCGACCCCCATGGTACCACCGTAACACGATGAGCGAGTTCATGGGTCTTATTCAAGGTGGCTACGACGCGAAGAAGGGCGGCGCAGGTGGTTTCGTACCTGGAGGCGCGAGTCTGCATAATGTTATGAGCGGACATGGTCCTGATGCGGAGAGCTATGAGGGTGCAAGAAATGCAGAGCTTAAGCCTGTCAAGGTTGGAGCTGGCAGCTGTGCGTTTATGTTTGAGAGTTGTTTGATGGTTGGTGTTACACAGTGGGGATTGAGAACGTGTCAGAAGGTGCAGGAGGGATATAACGAGGAGAGCTGGTGTGGTGTTAAGAACCACTGGAAGATGCCTGAGGGACTGAAGGTCAAGTCTCATATGCTGTAAGGAGATATAAAATTGGTGTCGAGGGCTAGCAGATTAAAGCAACAATTTTTATTCATATCTATTGTCCACCGGTTCTCAGAACAACATTCGAGGGCATCTCCCTATCCTTAAACTCCTCATCCATTTCATAAACCGTCTCACTATCCGCCTTGAAACCCATCTGCAGATACACCAACCGTCCCATACTCGATCCCTCAGTAATACACTCCAAATCTCCTCTTCTCACAGCCTCATCCAACCCCCACTGAACCAACTTCCTCGCGAGACCCCTTCTCTGAAACTTGGGATCAACAGCACAAAGATCCATCGCAAATACAGCGGGCTTCTCAGCGGAAGCCTTCTCCTTGATGATCTCGCGTCGACGACTGAAGAGTGATTTATCCGCCTGCACAAGAAACTTCTGCTCAGTCTTGTTTCCAGGATACAGATCCTCTAGGAAAGAGCCGTTTGTGAGATCGCCCGGTGCGTCACCCCAGCCTTCTACAACGGAAGCTTGATGCCAGGTTGCCATACCAGCGATGGTGCCGTCGACTGTAGCTTTGATAAAGACGGTATTGGGTTTTCCATCGCGGTTTTGAGTAATCGACTTGAACTGATCTGCTAGACGTTGAGCACCAGCCTTTGCGCCTTCAGGTGTATCCCAGCCTGGGTTGAAGGCGATCCAGATTGCATCGTTGGCTTGACGACCGAAGGCGTTGGCCACCGCCTCGAAGACGCCCTTGAAGTCATCGGGATTGGTGATGGGTTCGATGCGAATATCTTCGGTAGACATCTTGCAATGAGATTTCAACTTTGAGTTACTTCGAAATAATGAGATATAATGAGATTGAAGCCAGTATTTATACTTCTGGTGGATAAATATGAGAAAGTGTTCATCGCGATTGAGGCATTAGTTCTCGTGAGTGCATGATAGTGGACCAGGATTCCACTTCTCTATTATAGCCCCGTGGGGGTGTGGGTTAGCTTCTACACCGAGGTTTAGGTTGATAGACTATCTCAATCTTTATTCCTGTGCTCTCCATAGCAGCATTTGACTATGACTTTAGTAATTTCTCCATATGTTGGAGAGTTGCGAATACCCAAATGCATAATGTCGGTGACCAGCCTGGGATAGCTTCAATCTCTAGTGGGAGTATCTCTGTCCGGCGTGAGTCACCGTGAATGAGATGGTGTTAGACTGCTATGTAGGTAGCTACTGCTTTTGGTGGTCCAACTGATGGTGCTGTTTTTGGTAGGTGACGGGGCTTCGAACTACTCTTATGTCAAGTACTTGGAGAAAGTTGGAAGAAGCGCGCGATTGATCTGCACGGCTGCTCAATGTTCCTATCCTAGGCTTTCATCCCTCTGAACATATGGGTAGCCAATTTACAACACCAACTTCAACGCTCAGGCAGTTAAGAGAATAAAGATCCTCTAAGACTTAGACAATAAAAATAAAGTAACCTAAAATTTAGACTAAACTCGCATAAAGTAATCAAAATATTTCGTCCCTTATACTGTCAGCATTATCCAATATCCGCCCTCTGCTTCATAGATCGGATTATGATAGTTGTCCCTCTCTTCCTAATAGTCATCAGAATCATATCCAGCCGCTGCGTAGTTTCCGCCGGCGTTATATCCATTATCATCATCAGAATCTACCTGGCCATAATAGTTCTGATCCTCATCGCTTTCATCAACTTGCCCGTTGACCTCGCTGTCAGACTCATTCTCGGAATCAGATTGCACCTGCTGCTGGTACTGTCCGTACTGGTTCTGTTACTGGTACTGACCATGGTAGTGATCTTGTTGCACTTCATCTTCATCTTCCGAATGGGACTGAACAACATGCTGCTGATTGGAATAGTGGACTGGCTGATCATCCTCATCAGAGTCTTCCTGCTGGAAAGTTTGTTGCTGATACTGGTCCTGGTAGTGCGCTTGCTCCTGATAGTGTGTTTGATCTTGGGAGTAAGTTTGTTCCTGGAAGTGTTGTTCTTGGTACTGATCATGATAATGAGTTTGTTGAACTTCATCCTCTGAATCAGATTCTTCAACAGCCTGTTGTTGGTGATGGTCATAGTAGCCTTGCTGTTCTTCATTGTCGGAATCAGCCTCGTCGTACGTTTGATGCTGGTGATATCCAGTAAAGTTGCCATGTTGCGGTTCAACATCGCTTTCTTGATCCGACTCCACCTCTTGCGCAACGTCGGAGTCGGAGTCTGAGTCGTCCTGACCTAGGTCTGCATCGCGATCGCTGTCCGAATCTGCTTGAACGCTTCGATTGATGATGTCGTCATCTGAAACATCAGCATCAGTGTTTTCGTCACCCTCAACATCGCTGTCAACAGTGTTGTAAACATCGTTCTCAATGTCGCTTTCAACATCGCTTTCAACATCGTTGTCAACGTCGCTCTCATTCCCATTCTCATCTTCGTTCTCGTCATCTGTAAAGTTGGTAGCGAAGTGCGGGCTGTCAGAATCGTCTTCTTCCAGGTTCAAGCTCTCGGCATCATCTCCATCATCAGAGTCACCATTAATGGACTCGAGGTCATCATCCTCATCTTCGGACAAGGCTTGATCATCAGAATCTTCAGCATCGGAAACGTCCACGCTGAAAGAAACCGACTCAGCTTCACTCTCATGAGCTTCACTTTCATCATCTGACTGGTGATCACCTTCGGATTCTCCAGCCTCAGACTCCTCTGCTGAGTGTTCAGATTGCTCTGCGGGTGTCTGCAAGTAATAGTACTCCGTGTGAGTTGAAGGTGGAACGGGTTGATAATAACCTTGGTCCGGGTTCATGCTCCTCTCATCGTTAACAAAGTTGTTCTCGTAATGATTCTCCTCATAATAGTTGGATAGCATGTAACCACCAACTCCACCAGCAACCAGACCAGCACCAGTGGCTGCAGCGATCTTGCCTGCAGAGGATTTCCCTGAACCATCGTCCTTTGCGTCGTGGCTCTGAGTATGCATGCCACGCGAACCGTATGTCTCAACTGACCTCTGTCCAGTGAAGGACTGCGCCTTTTGCGAAGATCCAGAAGATTGAGCCACCTGATGAGCTGGAGAGGGCTTGGAGACCGAAGCAGGCTGCTGTGCTGGAGCAGGCTTTTGAACTTGGGGAGCCTGAACTGGAGCAGGCTTCTTGTCTGTAGCTGTCTGCTTTGCCGACGGGGGCTTGTGATCTGTAGCCGATTGTTTTGCTGGCGCCGGTTTCTGACCTTGAGGAGCCTGGCCAGAGGCAGGCTTCTGACCGGTAGCTGTCTGTTTCGCTGGGGCAGACTTTTGGTCTGCAGTTGCTTGCTTTGCTGAAGCGGACTTCCGGTCTGCACCTGGCTGTTTTGCTGGAGGCTTTTGACCTTGGGTGGCCTGGCCGGGGGCAGTCTTCTGGGTTGCAGCTGGTGGCTGTGCCGCGGCGGGCTTTTGACCAGGAGGAGCTTGGCTGGTTGTAGGCTTCTGGTTTGCAGGTGACTGCTGAGTTGGGGCTGGCTTTTGAGACGATGGAGGCTTCTGGGATGAAGGGGCCTTGGGCGCCTGGGCAAATTGCGCCGCAGAAGGCTGCTGTGCTGGAGCAGGTTTCTGAGCTGGAGGAGCTTGACCAGGAACAGGCTTGCGACCTGCAGCTGCTTGTTGAACTGGAGGAGGTGTCTGGTTGGCCTTTGCCAATACAGGCCTCTGAGACGCGATGGGCTGCTGTGCGGGAGTCGGCATCTGAGATGTGTTCGGCTGAGCCGCCACAGGCTTCTGAGCTGCAGGATTCTGTGCAAGAACCGGCCTTTGGGATGGGACGACGTGGGCACTTGGAGCGGCTTGCTGAGGACTGGAAGGCTTTTGAGCTGGAATAGCGTGCTGGACTGGCATCGATCTCTGCGATGTACCAGGTACTGGCGATTGCTTTCCTGGGCCTGCTTCTGGAAGTGCGTTTGATCTAGCAAGAGGTGGTGAAGCGACGCTACTCTGAATATTCTGCCTTCCTGGCGCAGATTGTCCCATAACAGCAGGAGCCTGGTAAGGTTGCCAGAGGTTGTTTGGCGATGGCTTCGCAGACTTGTCTGTCACAGGCTGTGTTGGCTGATGGCCGCCTACAGGCTTGCGACCAAGGCTAAGGGGTGCGGTAGGCTTGATAGATGGATCCATAGGACTCTGGTAAGGTGCCTGACTCTGGTATGATGCTGCACTGGACATCTGGGGATTGCTGTTGAATGGCTGATATGCCTGGGGTACTCCTTGCTGAGGTGTTGGTTGACCCGGGCTGGTTTGTCCAGCTTGACCTAGAGACCTCTGCGAAGGCAGAGAAGACCTGTGGTCAACTTGACTTTGTGGCCTTGAAGCTCCACCTGGAGAAGCACCACGAGTCTGATCAGACTGAAATGGTTGAAAAGGCTTAAACGAATTGCTACTGTTGGAGGGTTGCTGAGATGGACTAGAATACGAAAAGTACGAATTCTGTACGGCCGGGGGCGTTCCTTGGGATGAGACCGGAGAGCTTGATGAGAGCGCGCTATACATAGCCCAGCTATTTCTGTGGCTCACGGGGGGCTTTTGGTGCTCAGTCACCACCGCAGGTTGAGGGGGCTGAGTGGGTTGTACAAGAGGTCCTCCAGAGTTGGGTGTTACTTGTTCCTTAGCTCCAACGGTGGGTTGAGAAGGCTGGTAAGACTTGAAACTGGAGGTCTGTTGCTGCTGCTGTCTGTCAGCAGACATGGGGGTCGAGGTGTTGGGCTTGGATGTCTGTTGTTGCTGTACCACAGGGGGTGTAACTGGGACTGGACCACCAGATGCGAATGAAGAGTATGTGGTCGCCGGCGCTTGGCTCTGGGATATGTTCGTAGCTCCAGGTTGAAGGCCATGCTTTGCAGATTCCTGCGATCCTGCTACAGGGGGACTTGGTTTCGAAGCAGTCATTTGTGCGCCTGCGTTGGCGGTCGGCTTAGCGACATTGACGGCTGGTTTGGTGACATCAACAGGTTTGACAGTCTTCGGTGCCCTCGCGGTCTTTGAAGGAACAGCAGATGACGGTGGTGCCGTTTTCTTCTTGGAATCTGTCTTAGACTTTGACTTGGCGTCCACGTCCTTCTTCTTGCCATGCTCAGCTGCAAACCTATCCTTACAGGCTAACCATTCCTGATCCCAGACTGAGTACCTCTTCTTGTAGTACTTCAACAATAAGGAGGCAACGAATTGCTCTTGATCCGACAGCAACGGCACTGCTTTACCCCTATAGACAGCATAGTAGATAGCAGTGTGACCTTCACTGCTGAGAGCATTCAGATCTGGATTTGCTTCCAGCAGAAGCTTCGTGATCTTCTCCTAGTTGGCTCTCACTGCCAGCATAAGAACAGTGAAACCGAGCTTGTCTTTCATGTTTACATCAGCCTTAGCCTCTAGAAGCAGCTTGATGAGACTGATGTGGAGGCCTTGGACGGCATATACCAGCGCTGTCTGGCCATGCACATCCTTCAAATCAACCGGTACCTTCTGCCTCAAAAGCTCTTGTGCGCATGACTTGTTTCCTGAAGCTGCTGCCAAATGAAGAGCACTCTTTCCCTCCTTGTCACTGATATTCACCCTGCAAGAGCGTTCAAAAAGAACTTTGATAACGGCCGAACGGTTCTCTGCAATAGCGAGATGCAGTGGCGTACGACCCTGGCCATCTTGCAGGTTGATATCCGCACCACCATCGAGAATTAGCTTCAAGACGTTTGGCTTGTCTGTGGCCACAGCATGATGCAGAATGGAGTTATTGAACCGATCTAACGACTTGGCATCGGCGCTTCTTTCCAGAAGAAGTTTGATGGCAGATGAATTACCACGAACAACCGCCAAATGAAGCGGTGTCTGGGCAAATTCATTCGTAGCAGATATCAGACTTGGATCACTATCGAGTAGAGGCTTCAAAACACTTTGATAGCCTTGTAGAACAGCAAAGTGGAGAGCTGTCTGTCCGTTACTTGCTCGGGCGTTTGCCTTTGCACCGGACTTGAGGAGTTGCTTCGAAGCCGCTAAGTGCCCATGTAGAGCGGCATGATGTAACGGGCTTCTCTTCTGGGTGTCCGGCAAGCCCAAGACCTCGGTGCCAGCCTTCTTGATGCCCACGGAAAGCAGGGGAGCAAGTCCATAGACTGCAAAGATATGTGCCCACAATGACCCTTGCAGCTCTGCAATCGCCGAATTCTCCTGGTCTAGCTTTACCAAGGGGCTAAGGACGCTATCGGAGGGCCATTGGAGCAACTTTAGTATCTTCGAAGCTTCCGGCTTGCTCAAACCCGCTGCCGAAACATGGATGGACCAATTGGTCCCAGCGTACTGGAGGAGCTGAAGCGCAGGTTCTGTCTGGAATCTTGATTGCCATTGTGGCTCCTTAGGAAGTAGTGCAAGATAGCGCAGGAGACACATGGCAAGGGAATGATGAGCCCGCTGAAGCGGAGAGCTTGGGCTGTCTGGCTGCTGGGAGCTGAAAGACAGCATGTCCAATCCCTTTGACACGAAGAAAGCTGAGATACTATCGTGCATCACTTTCACGACTCTCTGGCCGCGTAGGGTGACAGTTTCTATCAGTCCCCATGATGTAGTCTTGATCCATGATTGGAAACTCTCATCTGAGCTGTATCGAGAGAACGGCTCAGCATTCAAGAGGTCCTTGCTGGATTCAAGCTTAGGCATCATGTCGAGTGACAAAGCCACTCGAAGCTCAGCAAGAGTAAGTGGTCTAAATGACAAACAACACCAAGTCAAAAGTGACATCAGGCTCTTGTTCCCTTGTTGCGCCAGGCTTTGGAAGTAATCACCTAGCAGAAAAGAGATAGGAGCGGGTGTAGGGGAGGGCTGTTGAACAAGAGAGGACTGCGCCGGTCCAAACAGCTTGATGTGATTGATCACCAGACGAGCCGAGATGAACGAAGAGCCGGATTTCGACAGAACCAGCTGTCGTGTGTTAAAATCGGTAGTAGAGAGTTGTTCCTCGAGGAAATGCGCAAGACTTGGCCCGTTCTTCTCGTCCACATCGATGTAGGATCGGGGGAAAGGGTCCTTGGTAGGGATCAATGTGCTAGAGAAGACGATCTTGAGCCCATGTGCAATAGTCGGCTCTTTGGCAGTCGGCTTCGGCTGAGACTTCTCAAGAAGTTTGGAAAGGTCTTGCGCCAGTTTGGAAGCAGTCTCCCCTTCCGAGCGGTCGATACCGTCAACGTAAATGCTGACAGATCGCGTCTTCAATAGCTTGTTGACAGCTTTGGTCAAGTCTTCATAGAGCTCTTGGACGCCCCATGCCACCTGCTGCCTAAGAGGCAAGGCCGATTCGATTTTCTCAAACCTTGCCTTGACGTCGCTGAATGTTTCGGGGGATTGTGGGATCAGCTGGTGCATCAGCGCCTTGTAGAATCCCAACCGCGACCTTGGAACTTCGCTTCCGCACATGGAGAACGAGTAGGTCAAGTGAATCACGTTCGGCTCCTCCTTCAACTGAGAATGAAGGGCATGCTTCATCAAAGTGGACTTTCCGCATCCTTCAGATCCTCGTAGCCAAAGCAGCCCGTGCTTGGAACTCTTCCAGCTTATGAAGAGGGGATCTTGGTTGAGCCATTGGTAAGAGTTGGGGTTCGGCGCTGTCGGTTCGATGTAGAAGTTTTGCATGGAAGGAAATTCGAAGCTTTCCAGAAACGCGGCCGGGTTGGCCTTGAAGGTCGGTTTGCGCGGAGGTAGTAGCGGGGCTTCGAGTTCTGTTAGCCAAGTAAATTCTCGATGTCATGCATCGCGTACCTTTCTCAGGTCCTTTGGTCATGACGGGCGACGTATTGCCCTGGGGTATCTTGGTGTTGCGATCGTCTGACATTTGCTTGGGGATGCTTTGGGGCGCATTGGTGACAGGTTGAACCGCCAATGGCTTCCTGGCGACACTGCCGCCGGGCTTCATAGTGGCCGGCTCAACGTCTACGAAAAAGGGCATCTCGTAGGACTGATCACTGAAGTCGACTGTCGAAGAAAAGGGCTTCTTGGCCTCTGACCCAGTGGTTTGGGAGCCATAAGGCTGGTAAGACTGGAAAGGCTGCGCGAAGCTCATGATGAAATAGGTAATATGAAGAAGAAGAACAGAACGACTGAGGAAAATGGAGAAACAGTGTTTGCTAAAGAAAGCAAAGAGGGAAGCCTGTATATATGGAAATTATCTGACATTGCGCAACTTTTTGCACTGACAGGAAGGAACCACAAGACCCTGCCCAGGCTGCCACCTTCCCATGAATACGGCGGCTACAAAATACCTATACCACCACACTATGTCCAGCAATCCAGAGAAGACATACCCACCAGTTTCAAGATTTGGAATAATTGCTCCTTGCGCCGCGTATACCATGCAATACTAAACCTCAGCTCTGCCGTGTTGATGGAAAGTGTTGGGGGCCAGACAGCTTGCCAAGCCGCCGGGGTTGTAGCCTTATAAACCCTTGTTTGCTGACTGCATCTTCCTCCGGCTATCTAACAAGGTTGTTCAACTAGGATAACGTTGCAGTAAGGCTCGGGTATCTATAATGTTGCCTAGTGACCCGTCGAAACTCCCTTTAGGGTCACAGGGACTTTGGGTCCGTTGACCCAAGAGACGATCCATGGAGTCGAGACACTTGTGGCTACTTCTGCAAGCTCCCATGGGTCAAACATTCTACTTCTGTTGCTCCAAGTCTGGGGCTTAAGTACCCTTCTACCATCAAGGTTTCATTGCCTGATCAAATACTTGGGAAGACACTCTTCATGAAACCTTGGCCATTATACCGCGCTACCAGCATGGGGTTCTCGAGTTAACAAACAATACAAAGACTTGACTTGTATGTACTCAGAATTTCTACATAAGAGTTTGTTGGCTTTATCAGATCTCTAATCTCCATATATCCAAAGTCTAAGAAGTCTAACCTGGCAGTTGGGCTCAGGTTTCCTATTATGGCTCTTTATACGTTATCCCGAGTCAAGAAGCTTCACGCCATAGTATCCACCCTTGTTATTCCCGTTGTCCCCTCTATAAAGTAAATGATTCATTTTAGACATTCCCATTCTGGAAGAAAAGGTCAATATCTGCTTACTCCCGGTGGGTCTATTGCCAGCCGAGGTCGTTAATGGACGACTTGCCTTCTCACAATGAAAACTACCCTTGTCAGCCGTAAGCATCCCCTGAAGATTTGGGGGCCATTTCTTATCGTATCGAACCTCTATTGGCTAACCTTTATACAATTCTGGGGTTGGCCCGAGCCTTATTCAAACCCCTGTTCCCATGCAACGTCAAGTACCCTAGCGTGATCCTTCGCGCAAACTTGGGGGCCAAAGTTCCATTTGAGCCTCATGATATCTAGCAAGTACATGGGGTTGCGGCAGGCTGAGACTTTTAATCAAGTTACAAGAGTAAGCACTTGTATATAAAAGGAAAATGAAAGTAGCCGCGGGCCGTGGTGGCGTTCACGGTTTCAACAACCGCCTGAATAAAAATGTGCAAGCAATATGGATGTTAATGTTGTATTTGTGCAACCATTCACTTGGGAGAGAATCCGAGACGGAAATTCCGCACATGTACACCCTCATGGAGCAGAAACGGGTAGTATTCTGGTCGGCTGGCGTTTAAGGCGGATATTTTGCCTGATATAGGTTCGGCCACAGAACGTGAGCAATATATGATGGTGTGCTGCCAAGCGCCGACCAAGACCATTAAATTAAATGTTTGACAAGCACTACTGTTTCGTTCAGAGGTCATTCCTTAATTGTTGAGATCAACAGAGTATGTCACTGGAGGTAACAAAGTGATCCTACTGTTGTCAAGAAGAATGTCTCTGGGCAACTCTCTGACCATTAGGTTGTCAACTGGGTGACACAGAGCATTGTATCTCCTGGACCTTCAGCGACTAATTCTCCCAATAACCGGGCCGTAACCTAAGACCGATGTTTATGATCCTAAAATGTTTATTAAGTCTTGTTTCATGAGCTATCAGCTCCTTTTCTATCGTTTCAGACGTGTCCAACACCCATCTTGAGCCGAGTCCTATCAGACTCGAGAGTCAACACGCTACAAAGACTCTCGCCTTTCATCCCATGGAACAAACGTCCCATACATAACCGCCCTCTCCTGATCGACATCATCATCAGCCGAATCAACCTTCCAAATGACAACCGCCCTGACAAATCCAAAGAACGCAAGCCCCCACATCAAAACATTGCTGCCCATCAGCACACCTTTAACACTGCGGCTCTCCTCCTGGAAGCACCGCGTCCAGAGTACGAAACTGGCGACGGTTGTGGCGACTAGGATGAGTGATTCGAGGTAGAGGAGTGCCACGGAGGAGAGGAGTTTGACTTCGTGGATGATCAAACTCGTGGAACAGAGGAGGAGGACTATGACGAGACTTGGATCTGCGAATTTCCAGAGCCTATCATAAGTTAGAAGGTGATGATGAGGTCTAGTAGAAGGATACTCACCAGTTATCAAAGTCGTTGCCAGGCTCATTCTCCTTCCAAACAGTAATCCACATCAAAGCGCTAAAAACACCCAGTGTCACAGCAAACTGGAGCACAAGCACGAGGCCATGTATGACAGAACTAACAACCCACCTCCCCTCAACGCGCACAATCGTCACAGGCACATGACCGCCATCGTAACTATGTCTTTTGGTCGTAGAGTTCTCCCAAGTCCGATTCTCACACTCTTCATCGCCCTCGTCTTCTTCCTCGCTGACCCACGGCGGGAAGGGCGTGAGAGGCGGCGTACCTCCTCGTTCGGTAGGAGGACGGATTGTCAGGGCGGACTCGGTTCGTGCTTCGGAGTGCATAGAGCCATAGTCGATGGAGCTGGGCGAGGGACGGGAGCCTGAGACTGTGCGGTGGTGTTGGGGTGTTGATGCTGATGCGCTTCGGGTTAGGAATTCGGGAGAAACGAGGGATGAATGAGTTGAGCGTGTTGCGGAGGATGGTTTGACGGGAGATGTTATGCTCCTTTGTTGTTGATGATGCGAAGCGCGTTCAGGAGAAAGGGATATAGTGAGGGTGTTTCCAAGACTGCTTCGCTTCTTGCCAAGGGTTCGACCCGAGTCTCGATGAAGCGGAAGGTCCATGATTGAAACCGATATACCAAACGAGTGTGAAGAAAAAGGATAATTGTTGAAGATGTAAAGGTGAAGGAGTAGGAATCGTAGGTGATGATGCGATGTCGATAGAAGTCGACAAATGGCAGTGGCGGGCACTGGCAATAGCAACACCAGCACAACTGCAAAAGAACCATCACGAATAAAGTATCATGGCAATCCAGTTACCAATACTACAAGTGTGACAACCTTTTTTCTTTCTGTGTATCCTAAAAACGCTAAACAGTGCCACCAGCATCGTTCTTTGTTCCAGATGAAGCATCGGCATCGGGCCAAACTACCGAAAGAGTCGACGATGGTTGCAGAAGCGTTAGGGTCTTAGAAGCATTGGTCGCTGTAAACATAAGAGAAGAAACAATATAGCCAGTCGGGCACCTTGTGTCAGTTTAGACCAGCACTTAGACCACCGTATTTTGGCGCCTTAAGCCTTAGAGGATAGTTCATCTGCTGCTCAGCTCAGGAACGAGTTTCTTTGTTTATAATCGATCGACTAAAGTAATTGGTATTGGTCATAATCCGCTCCTTGTTCTTACACAGAATGTTCAAATCCGCCATGCGCCATCCGACAACTACCTACCCATGAGTTGTTCATCCCGTACCCTACCCATATACCTAGCCCTTGGGCTATCAATATACCTGACCCATCAAACGCCAATAATCTCGATATGCAGTATCGACCCGTACAAAGTCCCCCGTTACTCAAGACCCATCCGTGCCTCGTCGCCAATACCCCATTGTCCTCCAGGCCTACCTTGTTTCTGAATCTCCAAAGCCAACTCCGCACTGAGCGCGCTGGCGTCATCATCGTTGTACAAACTACTCGTCCTACTAGCTCTACTATCCCTTCTGGCACGCTCTTTATTATCCGCCCCAGGAGCCCGCTTTCGCATAAAAGGGGATCGAAGGAAAGACTTTGAGGATGTCGATTGAACTGATGTCGAATGTACTGACAATGAATCGTCTGCCGCTTTGGAGCTCGCGTCATCGTTACTGAGGTCCTCGGCTTGTGTGTTGTCGGTACCGCTTCTGGTTGCTACCATCGTCTCGTTGCTGGAGTTGTATGGTTGAGATCGTAACTTCGCTACCGCTGGCGAGTCCTTATTCTCTTTCTCGGGCTCTTTGGAGTCGTTCTTCTGGTCAACTTCGACAAGCTCGGCATCGCGGTACCACTTTCTCCTTCTTGTCCATCGGCCCCAGCCATCGGAACCTCGTTGCCCGTATTGCCACTAGAAACATGTTAGACACGTATGCTCGTAGATTCATCAAGTCACTTACCTTGTTATCATAGAATATCCACCCGTTCTGCCCCTCTTTACCATCATAGTCTACCGGGCCATGGTCGTCCGCTACGCCGTCAACACGCCAGCGGCTTCCAGGAACCCATCTCCACTCCATGCGGCTTCCGTCTGAGACGTCAGGTAGTTCGAAATCATCCTTGGCAGGCACAGAGTTGTTATGATCATCTGTCCATGCAGCTCGTTCATATGCGAACAGATTATTAGTCCATCCCAAACCGATCCATCGTCTTTGGTTCTCGTATATGATAAAGGTAAACTTGACACCCGCAGTCTTCCCTGTGCCATTCATTCGTCTATGATTGGTTTGGAAGCTTGTCGTCTTGCCAAGAGCCTTGGTGAGTTCAGACTCCTGTTGCTGAGCGACACGATCAGGACCATTCTTGGCTGCCGTGGCCAAGTCCTTTCGGAGGGGTTGTTCGGGGGTGTCAAACTGGAGACCGGTGATGCCGGCAGCGAGTCTCCGAACTGTGGAGCTTCTCCAGAGAATGGCCCGTGATACTCGGAGAACCCTTGCATGCCAAGTCAAGATGATGGTTCCAGCCACTAGTATTACACGTCTTGTTGTGACAACTCTCCACGGCGGAACAGTAAGCGCAATCCAAATAGGCGTGATAATAAGCAGTCGCATGAAGATGACTGTCAGCGCTGGTCGAGTGGTGGCACTGGTTGGGGTCGTCTGAGTGCTTAGGAAATCCGTCATATCAAGCAAAGGCTCCATAAGCACGTTGCATCTTCCTGTAAGCTGTTTAAGGGTTTCGACGATTTCGTCGAGTGTCTTTTGATGTTTCGTGTTTGTGACCTCGGAATTTCCTCTGGCATGTTTCGACTGCTGTTTCTCGCCGGTGTGTGCCTTTCCGTTTTGTTGGCTGCTCTCGCCGGTATTCTGGTTTGTTCCCTTGGAACCAGCATTCTGACTCCGGGACTCAGTCCACCCGCTACTACTGAGGGGACTGTATCTCCGGCCGTACATGCCGACGATGAGGGCTACTCCGACCAGGACGGGGCCGGCCCACGTTATTACTATATCGCCATACAGAACAACCGCCCAGAAGAAGCTCAATAATAGAAAGCTTTGCCAAGGATCTCCGGTACTCCAAGTAAGGAGGCCGGCAAGTGTATTTAAGGGTAGGAGAAACGGATGGCTATATGCAAGGGCGCGAGTGATCTGAGGAGGAGTAGCCAGGAGCAGGGGACTCTTTTGGTGGACGAGGATAGTGGATCGTCGAGAGGATCGCGAGGGTGTATTCGCAGAGAGGGTTACGGGAGAGAAACTGGCGAAAGTCGGGGGTGCGCCGGTAGTTGAAGATTGAGGTTCGTAAGAGGGAGGTGATGCGCCGTGAGACGCATCGTCGCGGGAAGACATGGGTGACGATCCAAGATGCGACAGCCACGGCGTGTCCTGGAAGAAATGTTACGTTAATAAACAGGCTATGCTTCGAGTATGTATGGTATTATCGAGATAATATGTAAAGCAATGTTGGTTGTGCTCATCTGCCCGCGTGAACTGAACAGCCGCGTCGCGACGTCAGAGGGTCAAAGTGATGTCGCTAAGAAACCAGGGCCAGGGAGGAAGCGAGTGGAGGTGGAGGGACGCCTTAACCGGACGGTAGAGGTTATGTCATGGGGCGCCACTTTTAGCGGATGCCTGGGCTGTCTTTTGACAGACACACGAGTAGAAGGATAGATAGCCCGGTAATAAGTAAAGAGAAATAGTGGTAAAAGGGAAGAAAGATAAACAAGACAAACTTACAAAAGCTGCCATTGACGCGGGTTTTCCAGGTTTCCTCAGCGACTTTGTAAGCCACGATTTAATGGCAGCGTCATCCAGCGTTGAGGTTGCGTTTCCTCTACCCCAGATTGTATGGACCTTTGTATCCGTAGTGGGTGGTTGCTTTTCTGCCCCGCGACGTCAGTCACTCTCAGCTCTGCAGCTGCACGTCAAAGTCTCCCGTCTAATCCTTGACTCTTCAAATGAAAACACTCTAAAAAGAAACAAAATCAAGAGGAAAGGGCAAAAAAAGAATGTTACAAGATGGAATGAATAAAGAAAGAAGCATCGAAAAGTCCCACGTGAGCTTTTCCGGGGTTGGCGCAGTCATCCATTTTCTGACTTTTCCCGTCGGTCGGGTCTTGCTATTGTCACATGCTAATGCTCCATGCCTTTCGGTTCCATTCAAAAGCACATGAATCAGGTTCTCGGATTCCGCAACGTCCTTGATCAGCAGGGTGTATCGCTGTTTCTATCCAGTCACGGGATACTATTTTATCTCACGGCTGTGTTCTGCCAAGATTAAACATTTATTGGTCTCGTTTCTCTTCAGTCATCTAAGGATGGTTGTGATTCAACCGACGAGCTCAGTGAATCTTCCTCCTGGAAGCAACTCGGAGACGATGTCGATGCAGTTTCACCAAGGCCTTGTTCCTTTAATGTAGGGCATGTCCGATTTCCCCAAGGTCCATTTCCCCAAAGTTGATTTCCCCAAGGGCCTTTCGCATCTCCCCAAGGCCCGAGCACCGTGCCTCTCCTATATGAACGAACAGGTCTTATAGGTTCCTCGGCTGAGATGATCCCCAGTTGCTTTAACGTGTCCCTATTAACATTTGGCCGCTCGGATGCTGGGTCCAATTCGTCCAACGTCACTATGCCTTTACCGGCACAATACTCGTGGACAGGTTTGAACGTCTCATCACGCCAATACCGACGATCAATAACGTTATACTCTGATGGCTGAAATGGACTATCTCCGTATCTGTAAAGAAAGTCGCTGATGTCGGAATCAAGCTTCACCGTCTGGCTGTCGGGCCAGTCCTCGAAAATCTTAGAGAGTACAATGATGACTGTCGGTCTCAAGGATCTGTAGCGCCAGCCAGTCTTATCTCTCAAGTCGAAAAGAAATTCTCTGGGGTTGCAAGTTCTGTAAATGTTATGTCCATAACGTCGTAATAACTCTTCACCCCCGCAGTCTTCAAATACAACAGAGCGTAGTTCTAGCGATTGAAGTGAAATCAGAGAATCCAAGAACCTGACCAGGCGATCTTTGTTCACTAGAGCTTTTTCGAGTACGAGGTTATGAAGGCGTTGAACCAGACATTCCGGCAGTGCCAAGAAGTAGTTTAATGTTGGCGTCTGAAGAGGCAATTCCCGATAGGCCTCCTCATCGCCGTACAAACAAAGGCTCCGTAGGCTTTTGGCCTTTTCCAATGCTCTGACAAGGTGTCTACAATGTTCTTGGTGTAAACGCAATCTTCGGAAGCCAGGTCTCTGTATGAGTGAACGGAGGTCATCGAATGCGTATCCTCGATCGTCCATCCTGGCTCTATCCTGGGTGAGTCGCCAGTCACCACTTGACCAAGGGTGCCAGTTCTCCAAGTAGTCATAGTCCTCAACGACAAATTCAGAGACTCTATGCTTTCCATGTTTTGCAAGTATCCTCAATGCGGAACAAAGGCCACGCCTGAAAATCGTGTACTCATTGGAGGATTCGGGATCCTTGTCTTTCCACATTATTCTCGAGGTCTGATGAGCGTCGGGGAAGGGCCAAGGGTTAGGAAGAGCATATACGAAACCATAGGGGAACGAACGGATCAGGGGGGTCTCGTATCGAGGCATGAACAATTTCCCATGAACTTTGGTTGAGATGGTGACTCGGCGGAGGGAAGGAAACCTGTCGAGGGCATACTCAAAAACCTTCCAATCTGCCCCTGACCTGAGCATCCATCGCTCCTGTTTCACCAACTGGTGATAGTAGTGGTATGATTCTCCTGGCAACATTGCTGCCGCAAGCTTACGCATCCTAACAACAAGATCTGGTCGGTTCGCCACAGCATCATTCCCCTTGCTTTCAGCCAGTTCTTCAATGGCAGTACTGCCATTACTTAAGTACCATGATGGGCAGCCGTAAGAAAACATGAACTCGCCGTTCTTGTACTTGTAGTCGGGTGGGGTCGTGTCCGTCCATCCAAAATAGGACTCATCCCATATTATCTCGGTGACACCATTGCGAAAGTACTCGTGATTCGCGACTTCTTCGACTACACGGATATTGAGGGGGTTTGCGGAGATGAATACTCGATCTAGTCGTAACTTGACGCAGTTGTGTACAAAGCGGGATGTGAGGCGTAGTGATTTGATGTCACGATTGGGTAGGAATTTGGCGATGTTATCCACCAACTCTGCTGGCAGAGTTGGCAGATTAGCTGGAGGTGGTCTTTTTTCTTCCATTTTGAATCGATGGATTTAGTAGGAAGTTGACGTTGTTAAAAAAAAAAAGGATGTGACAAGGATGCCGCTGTGCAGGAGAGTGTATATATAAACAGCCCAAACTTTGTGTTTGACTCATCTTCCTCCTTTTAAATTTAAACTTTTCTCTCACCACTCATACCCAGGATGACTTGAATGACTCACATTCACTCCTCCGATTCACGGTAGAAGTTGCCAAGAAGTCCATGGTAATGTATGCTGTGCGGTACGAATAGGGGGGTACTTGTGCGATGACCTCAGGACGTATGCTCATCCTAACCACCTCCAACTTCCACAATGAGATCCCAAACATCACCCTGGCACATACATAGCCGATTCCTGTAAACACTTTAAAGGTCATATGGAAAAGTCTAGCAGCCAAATTTATAAGGGACGAAATGGTTTGGTCGGTTTCTGCAAGTTCAAACCAACTCTTGGGCTTATTGACTTGCAGGACATTTCCATTCCTGCCAAGGAGATAGGTATTTTGCCCGGAGAAAAATACAAAAATGTAGGTAAATGAATTGACCTGCATTGTCTCTGATAGAGTTCAAGGTTATCAAGCGTCCAGAAAGAAGAAAAAAGACATAGTAAACTGCAACCATTAGGCCACAGCCCGCATGACGGGACGCCTTGGCCGGCAATAGTACAGTAGACTAACTCGGTATATAAGCTCCAGTACCTGCCTAAACTCAGATACTTTAGATGGAGTCATATCGCAATCGTTCCATATCAGTTAGAAGACTGATAGGTGAATGCGAGTTCATTATGAACCTCGCCATAAACAATCACATACTGGGATTACGGCGTGGTACAAATGCACTGAAGTAGCAAAAGCCTCATTCGACAACAGGGATCCATAGTATAGAAGCTTGACTAGTAACTAGCAAGTCATAAATCACAACCACAGCACAACCTCAACTCCATCCTCCATAGTCCATAACTCATTTCGTCAAAAGTGATGTTTCCGTTAACCATACTCAAGGGTAGGCCAGGGAAAGAAATGCGACAAGTGTCACAAATGTGGTTTTTCGATGATCAAAAGATCAATAGCTTATTTGCCGCAGCCAGAGCAAGTGCCTAAACTCTGATTAGCATTGACTCCTAACGGAAATAGAGTCATGTTGACTTACAGCTAGAGCCGCAGTTGCAAGAAGAGGCACCAGAGCAGCCACAGTCGCCAGCCATTGTGAAGATAGTTTGGTAGGTAGTTTGGAAAAGGTTTAAAAAGATATTGTTCGTTTGTAGTGAGGATGAAGAAGAAAGAATGTCTCTGATCTGGATCATGCAGGGTCTTATATAGACATGCGGCCTTTGTGCGTTTATCTTCAGCAGGCCCCTCCCTGTACAATTGAGGGGTCTAGTTCGTGATCTGGTTGGTGATCTGAGCTTCTGTTGTGGGGTTTCTGTGAGTGATCTTGGCGGTTGGCTTAGAGCCCGCGTGATGATCCACGATGGATGGTTCGAGATTAGAGACAGGGACAGGGATGGGGTATCGCGGTAGTATTAGTGTCCAAGATCAGAGATATATATGTCTATTTCCATACCTAGGTTGTCAAACTTATAACTATTTGAACTTGTCCAGTTAATAAATACAGTGAAAAAGCCGCTTTGAGCTGTCTGTTATCTGGTCTTTAACTCATGATAATGCTGTTGTTGTTGAAGCCAAGCTTTAAGGCTGGTTGCCACTAACACCATCCACCCCAGCTACGCCTTGCTATTGGATCGCAATATTCACGCTTATTTGCCACTCTTCAACAGGACTTCTCTCATCAATCGGCAGTTGACATGGGAACTTATGCGTATGGCCGACGTCAGGGTACCAGAAGAATTGGCTGTCAAGAGCATAAGAGACGAATGATTTGATTACTTTGTGCAAGTTTAGACTAGCACTTAGGCTACTTTGTTTCACTCCCCTTAGCCCAAAAGAACAATTATTCTGTTACTTGACCCAGTAGCTCCTAGAGCAACGCAACTTGTAAGAAACAATACCTTCACAGCTCTGACTTTATCATCTCGTCCGGCTTGACAATCCTCAACCACTGCCTCAATTTCTCAAGTGCAATATCATCATGTTTCTTCTCACTGGTCCAAAAGTCCTCCTCAAACCATCCCGGCGTACCAAACGTCTGCAGCAATTTACCAAAAGGCTGACAAGACCCAAAGTCAATCAGCACAGGCTGATTCTTCTCTCCGATCATTATGTTGCCCGGATTGATGTCGTTATGCGCCAGTCCAAGGGAGTGTAGATGGTCCACTGCAGAATTGATGTCCGATAGAAATGAGTCGAGGTCGAGATTCTTAAGTTCTGGGCACTTTGTAAACTGTTCCAGGGACATCTCGTACTTGTCGACGACTATGCCTGTGATGCGACCGCGCTTTACACGGCATCCTTTGTAGTGTATTATGTTTGGGTGAGGACTCTGGGCAAGCATTTCCATTATGAGTGTTTCGTCGAGGACCTGCTTTGGCGTACCGAAGTCAAATCCAGGCTCGAATTGAAAGAGGCCGGGTCTCTTGCAGAAGGATGAGTCTTCATCGAAATCGACGGCAATAGTGAGTTCAGTGTCAACAGGTAGTTCAGGAAACAGATCCTTATCAGGCACGGGGTCAAGCGCCTTGATGTAGTCGCCAAGAGTCATATCGTTCGTTGAAGCCCGCCCAAAGAAGACCCTATCATCTTCACTCATCCATAGAAATGTTCTTTGGTGATTGTTTGTCTCTGGGTCGTTGAACTCAACGAGGAAAAGGTCGTCAACGGACGTTGGAGTTGCAAGCAGTGTTGGCTCATGCGCAGCCTGGCCCTTGGAGGCACACATCTTGAGCTGGTGATGTTATCAGCGAGAGTGCTAGTTCGAGTTGAGTCGGGGATCTACCTCTAGAAAGGCCTAGCATTGAATAGAGCCGGCTATCACTTGATCAGGCGCAAAGCCTTGAGCCTCAAGCATGACCTGATGGGCGACAAGGGTGTTGCACATATTGTCGAGACCTCAACCGGGTGGGTTTCACTCATATATACTGGGCTGACCTCTTCATGTGTATCATCGTGATTGGCCGGTGGGTCGCAACAGTGTTGTAGCATTGATAGCTGTATTCTGGAAGTTGCGCTGCGTAGGATCCCAACGAATGACACCTTGGATGGTAACACTACATATGCGTGACCCCAGAAAGGACCCATGTTGACAGCGGAATTCATCGATCATCGGCGTATCTCGATCCCGAAAGCCGTATCTCTTCACTTCCATCCACATAAGTACGTCCCTACTGTCGCTGACATAGGTGAATTCAAGATCATAGCTCTATCTATTGGATCTCTAGATCAGCCAACGTTCCTAGGTCACGATCTGATACGGAACTTATCTGACCTCTAACAAAAGATAACTCAGTACTTGTAGATATCTTTCGTTACCTTGGTGCGGTATTCGGAAAGCCTTGATACTAGTTAGCAGAAAGGTTATTGTCTAAGTCTAGGCTACAAGAATAAAATACTCTAAGTGATGGTCTAAGCTGGCCCAATGTAATCGAGTTATTTTTGCTTCAAGGCTCAGTCGCTAAGCCCTCTGATACCCTCGCAAGAGGGTGTGCTTCCATCTAAATGGAGGTCAGCATGGAGGCAATCACTCATGTCTTGAGTGCCACAACTATGTGCACTTCATTAAACCTCCACTTTTTGACTGTCAAGAAATCCATTCCCTTTCAATTATAAATCTGCACAAACTTCCCAGCTTCAGATAGACAGTCCAGCCCTTTCTCTCAACGATTTACCATCTGATTACTCAACACCAAAGACACACTTCAAACACTGCCACCATGTAAGCCCGTTTTCTCGAATCCTCCTTGAGTCCATTAACACTGACACCATATATAGGTGTTCCAAGGCAAACATCAACAAGACGATTAAAATGAAGGGAGTGGAGATCATTGTCAAAACTGTAGTTATATATCATACCGACCCTCACGATTGCGGGCTTCCCAATCCTCCTAAGAAGTGAAATTAGGTGTCTATGGAACGAGGGCAAGTCTCTAGCTTGGAGCCCGAGGCATTGCACTTTACAGGGTACAGTTTCTCATCAGTCGAGCCGGTAGTTTCTGTCTTTGTTCTTTTCTCGGTTTTCTTTCCCTTGCAACAGACAATAGTTTGAAGTTTTCGTGGTATATTGATCCTTCTACCGTTCTAGCTCCATTGTAGACTATTTATCAAAGAACAATAAACATCGGCGTCCTGCAAGCATCTATAGCATACGATATACCCTCCCATTTGAATTTTGCCATCTCCCCCTTTTTAAAGTCCTTTCGATAGTTGACTTCAAAGACTTCTCCAACAGCAGCCATATCAGCAACTGGTGCTACAGGTCTCGCCATACAAACCTTTTCATCCACAAGCTTTCCAAATTCTGATGTGCATATCTGGCATTCCCATGGTGCAGGACCAAAAGGGCAGTGGTGAGGTCCTTTTTCTCTAGCTTGCTCGGCAATCTCGGTTACCTGCTCTTCAAGTAAGTTGGGAAAGGCTTCCCATTTTGCTAGGTCGTTCGTTTTCCTTCGTTTGGAGAGAGAATAAGGAAGTTCTTCATCTGCTCGCCTCTTCTTCGTATTAGCTTTCTGTTCAAGTACTTTGTCCTTTGCAGCTCGTCTTGGCTGGACGCGGGTGGGTTCTGATTTTGATTTGATGATGTCGAGCGTATAGTCTAGGAAATGCGTTTTACATAGAGGTGCGCCTTTGAGAGGCTTCGTCTGGATATTTTTGATTGCCATTTTTGGTGTTGTGGTTAGATCTTTGGTTTACACATGTCCAGGCTCCGTGGGGTTCCGCGTGTTTATGTTAGGTGGTTGTTGCTGACTAGCTGGCAACAAAGCATGCTCACTGCTGAAAGGGATTTGAACATGCTTTGATTGTGTACAAAGGATTGAGTTAGTGATGGTCTTTGTTCACAGGATACATTCGGCTCTTCTTATGTTTACAGGGCTTCTCCTTGTTTAGTGTTCGTTCAGCACTGACAATGTATTCAACTTGTCTCAAACACTTGTAGAGCATACACGCAAAATGTTCCATGGTAAATGTTCGTCTATCTAGAACACCTTAGATATTTCGCAAAAGCATCATTTAGACTATCCGGACTGTTGGCTGTTGGTATTACCCACCTGAAAAAGCCGTCCATGCCAACCAGCTTATCAGTCAATCGTGCTTATCAGCACACCAACACCTGAATAAGTTCTCAACCAATGAGTGTTCACCCTTATCTCAATTATTAACAGTACTTAGGAGCAAACGATTGCAGCTAGACTGAACTGTCGGCTTGCATCGTGATAGAAATAAAGATATGGGGTCAATTGTGGCTACCCTAAGCCGCCAAGACAGCCAACATTGGATTGGACAATCAAGACCCACAGTCTCCGGCGCGGTACCTGTATTCCGGCGCTGCCCCGGAGTCGTGACCGGAATTCCGTGGTAAGGCACTTCTGACGGGAGTCTAAAAATGTCACAAGATGCATGGCGTCCTTCTAGAAGGCTTGTCAAGTTCACCTTGACCATCAAGTGTCCTTATCATCACCCGGCCAGACCATCCCGAACTCGGACCCCAGGTTTCGGTTACGAGACCGAGGAAGCAAAAAGAAACCGACCCTTGTTAATAAGTCTAAGAGGTTGGCGATAACGTCTTGGCTTTTGGGACCCACGGCTTCGTTGCCGACCCTGATTAGTCGCAGCGGCAATGCACTGCAGCCTCTGAATTTGACTCAGTGAAAGGGCCCTGTAGTTTAGCCGTTTGGGCTGCGCCGGGCCCGTTGACTCGGTGAATAGCAGGGCGATAGGGACCTGGGAGCTTATCTTTCACCGAGTCACTGGTTTCACTGAGTCAAGACGGACCAATCACGGTGTTTATCGCGCATTAGTCTTGTGCCTTTAGTTGCCGCGCAGTTGGTTGCGTTTCACCGAGTCACAGTAAGAAAAAAAAAAAGACCTTCTGGAATTGGGTGAATGCAGATCATGGAACAGATGTACCTCGATGTACCTTTTTCCCGGTCGCGGGGCATTGGGTTTTGGAGAAGGATGGAAGGACCACCGGCTGCAAGATCGGACCATGACGGCCGATACGCCACTCATGACCATTCATGACCGGCCATACTTATTCTTAAAACTTCTGGAGTGACCTCAATTTTTATTCTTGGACACGCATCTCTTTTCCCTTTTCCCTCTCTCTAATCATCATAGTTTAAGTCGTCTGATCTTGAACTGTGAAGAGGGGATCCATTCATCATCTTCATCATGATGTCTGCTACTCGTATCGGACAACGGCTCGCCCGTCAGTCCCGTCGCTCCCCCATCACCCTTCAACCTCGCCTCACACAAGCCATCCGTCTCAATGGCGCCTCAAGGGCATTCTCAGTCACAACCACAACTCAGGCTCCTCGCTTCGTCGAGTCCCAGAGCAGCACCAAGCTGCACGAGCATGAGCTCTTCTCAAGGAGACACATTGGTAGCGAGTCCAATGAGCAAACAGAAATGCTCAAGATGCTCGACCCTCCCGTGAGCTCCATGGAGGAGTTCCTCGACCAGACTATCCCCCCGCAGGTCAGGAGGAAGCAAAAGGGTCTTAACCTCGTTGAGCAGTGGTACGAGGGCGGCGCTGAGGCTGAAGTCCCTGCTAATGGTCGCACCGAACACTACATCCAGCAGGAGATGCGAAAACTCGCAAAGAACAACAAGGTTTACGAGTCTTTTATTGGTGCTGGTTACTACGGAACTCTTGTTCCTGCTGTTATCCAGCGCAATGTTCTCGAGAACCCTGCTTGGTACACTTCTTACACTCCTTACCAGGCTGAGATCAGCCAGGGCCGTCTCCAGTCTCTCCTCAACTTCCAGACTCTTATCACCGACCTGACCGGCCTTGACATAGCCAACGCCTCTGTCCTCGATGAGGCTACCGCCGCCGCCGAGGCCATGACCATGTCAATGGCTCACGCTCCCAAGGGCAAGGGCCAGAAGACCTTTGTCGTTTCCAAGGACTGCCACCCCCAGACCATCTCCGTTCTCGAGTCCCGAGCTGAGGGCTTCGGCATCAAGCTCGTCATTGGCGATGTTCTTGCCGACAACTCCAAGCTCGTCCGCGAAGTCGAGGGTGACCTCATTGGTACTCTGATCCAGTACCCCGATACCCACGGTGGTGTCCACGACTACCAGGCCCTCGCCGATATTGTCCACGAGAAGAAGGGTCTTCTCAGCGCCTCTACCGACTTGCTCGCTCTGACCATGCTCAAGCCCCCTGGTGAGTTCGGCGCCGACATCGCCATCGGTAACTCCCAGCGATTCGGTGTTCCTCTGGGCTACGGTGGTCCCCACGCTGCTTTCTTCGCTACTTCCGAGAAGTACAAGCGTAAGATTCCCGGTCGTCTCGTCGGTGTCTCCAAGGATCGTCTCGGCAAGCCTGCCCTCCGTCTCGCTCTCCAGACCCGTGAGCAGCACATCCGACGTGAGAAGGCCACTAGCAACATCTGCACTGCCCAGGCCCTTCTTGCCAACATGTCTGCTTTCTACGCTGTCTACCACGGTCCCAAGGGTCTCAAGACCATTGCTGAGGATATCTGGAGCAAGACCCGTCTCGCTCAGAGCCTCATCCTCGCCAAGGGCGAGTTCCAGCTTCACACTGACGGTGTTCGCGAGGATGGCTCTGTTCTCTTCGACACTGTTACTCTTAAGGGCTCTCCTGAGGCTATTGCCAAGGTTCACGAGAAGGCTGACTCTCAGCAAATCAACCTCCGCCGCGTCGCTGATGACAAGGTTGGCTTCTCTCTCCACGAGGGTGTCAGCCTTGAGAGCCTCGGCAACCTTGTCAAGCTCTTTGGTGTTTCTGAGTCTGACTTCAACGCCGCTCTCGAGTCCGACAAGGGCAACTTCCTGAACGCCGAGATCCCCGCTTCTCTCCAGCGAAAGTCTGGCTACCTCGAGCAGCCCGTCTTCAACCAGTACCACACCGAGACCGAGCTCCTTCGATACATCTACCACCTCCAGTCCAAGGATGTGTCTCTCGTGCACTCCATGATCCCTCTGGGCTCTTGCACCATGAAGCTCAACGCCACCACCGAGATGCTTCCCGTTTCCGACCCCGGTATCAACAACATCCACCCCTTTGCCCCCGTCGAGCAGGCTTCCGGTTACCAGGCTCTCATCAGCTCTCTCGCCAAGAACCTGTCTGAGATCACTGGTATGGACGCTACTACTCTGCAGCCCAACTCTGGTGCTCAGGGTGAGTTTGCTGGTCTTCGCTGCATCAAGGCTTACCACGAGGCTCGCTCCGGCGAGAAGCGCAAGGTCTGCCTTATTCCCGTCTCTGCCCACGGTACCAACCCTGCTTCCGCTGCTATGGCCGGTATGAAGGTTGTTACTGTCAAGTGTGACGGTAAGACTGGTAACCTGGACATTGAGGATCTCAAGGCCAAGTGTGTCAAGCACGCTGATGAGCTTGCTGCCATCATGGTCACCTACCCCTCCACCTTTGGTGTCTTCGAGCCCGAGATCAAGCAGGTCTGTGAGCTTGTTCACGAGCACGGTGGTCTCGTCTACATGGACGGCGCCAACATGAACGCTCAGATTGGTCTTTGCTCTCCTGGTGACATTGGCGCTGATGTCTGCCATCTTAACCTCCACAAGACCTTCTGTATTCCTCACGGTGGTGGTGGCCCTGGTGTCGGTCCCATTGCTGTCAAGAAGCACCTCGCTCCTTACCTCCCTGGTCACCCTGAGATCGACCCTCAGCGCATTGGTGCAGAGCGTGACAGCACCGCTGTCGCTCCCATTAGCGCCGCTCCTTGGGGTAGCGCCTCCATTCTCCCCATCAGCCACACCTACATCCTCATGATGGGTGGAGATGGTCTTACCAAACAGACTGGTACCGCTCTCCTTAACGCCAACTACATCATGTCCCGTCTTCTTCCCCACTACAAGGTCGTCTACACCAACGCCCAAGGTCGCTGCGCTCACGAGTTCATCCTTGATGTCCGACCCTTCAAGGACAGCGCTGGTGTCGAGGTTGCCGACATTGCCAAGCGATTGGCTGACTACGGCTTCCACTCTCCTACGATGAGTTTCCCCGTCTCCGGAACTCTCATGATCGAGCCCACAGAGTCAGAGTCCCGAGCTGAGCTCGACCGCTTCTGCGATGCCCTCATCCAGATCCGCAAGGAGATCGCCGACGTCGAGTCCGGCAAGGTTCCCCGCAAGAACAACCTCCTCACCAACGCCCCTCATCCCCAAGAAGACCTTCTCTCCTCCGAGTGGGACCGCCCCTACAGCCGTGAGGAGGCTGCCTACCCTCTTCCCTGGCTCCGGGAGAAGAAGATGTGGCCTTCTGTCGGCCGAGTTGACGATGCCTACGGTGACACCAACCTGTTCTGCACATGCCCTCCTGTCGAGGGATCTGAGAACTTGTAAAGAGGAAATAATGGGATTCATATAGTTTATTAGCGATTTGCTTTTTTCTTTAATGAGGCGAGGGAAGAGATATCATATTCAACCATGATGGGGTTTGAGCTTTTGCATTTTGAATGGTTTATTGGAAAGCTATTCAACTATGGCGAAATGATCTCTGTATTGGCGGAGTTTTATGCGAGATATGATGATTGGATTTTCTAGAGAAAAAGTTCTAAAACTACCTAGATCAATTTATGAGTTAAAATATTTGAACCACCTTTTGAATCAGTGAATGCGACAAACATACGAGGGTCGTTTGTAGAGCCTGTTATGAATAGACATAGTTACTCAACGTTAGTGGGAAAATTGAACATGGCACATGCTAACTTCCACATCCATTGTCATGGGCACCTGCAAAAGACTACTGTGGGCATGTTAAAAAGGCGGCAATTTAAAATCTTGTAAAAAGATTGTTTGGTAAAATTCCTTGTTGAAAAGTGTCTTGATATCTTGCTTTAAATCACATGCATTATTTTGTTAAAACTATCCAAAAGCATCGCTTGTTTAGTGCTCCTCCTTGATGTGCTCAGCATAAGCAGCCTCATCCATCAAACCGTCCAAAACAGACACATCCTCAGCCTCAACCTTGATCAACCAGCCCTCCTTCTCAGGGTCCTTGCCCAGATCAGCAGGTGTCTCAACGATAGGATCGTTGGTCTCGACGACTGAGCCAGAGACGGGAGAGTTGATGTCAGAAGCTGACTTGACGGACTCAACGCTGCCAAAGGACTCGCCCTGGACGGTCTCGTCGCCTACTGCGGGGAGTTCCACGTAGACGACATCGCCGAGAGCCTCAGCGGCGTAGTTGGAGATTCCAATTGTGCCTGAAAAATGTCAATTGAATGTTGACCGAAAATTTGAGGTGAGAACTTACAGGTCTTGCCGTCGGCGGCTACGTCAATCCACTCGTGGCTCTCAGTGTATTTTCTAGCGAGAACTGCGATGTGTTAGATCAATTGAGTAGACACAAAAGTCAATTGAGACTCACGGTTCATGGAAACTGAGAAGCATCGTCGGGGAGCAATGTTGTTGGCTCTGCAGGTGAAAGCGGCCTTGGGAGCTCGGAGAGCAGTAGATCGGAGCTTAGAGGCAGAAGCCCAAGCTTGACGAGCAAAGATACCAGACATTGTGAGTGATGTGATCGAGACGTGAATTGAACTGATTTGTTGGTGATGGTGTTGAGAGTTTAGTATGGTGATGATGATTTTAGCTGACCTTGTCCCTCATTTACTAAGTTACCACTCCCTCCCATCCGTCTTCGGCGGCGCTCCGTGTCTGACCTTGGCCAAAGTACCTCGGAGTCACTGTCCGGCCCCAGTAAAGAAGGCGTTTTTCGTAGCGTCATGAGTTGGAGATGGGCTCCATGGAACAGGGGGGTCATCAGGCCATGATGGTACTTGTCATACCCCACCCGAAGAAGTATATGTACATGCTATCTTTTCCCATGACAACCAGTTTAGGAGCGGGTACACGATTGTACCTGTAGACACTACTTGTATCTTTCACTGAGTCATGTATAGATAAACCCCAGATTGAATGCAAAGCTTTGGCCTTTGATTTTTTTCTGGGTATGCGGGGAAAGCTTTTGAATGGAATTCCGAGGATTGGAAGTTATCGGAGTTTGAGAACGGAACTTGAAGTGCAGTAATTTTTATCATGTAATTTCGACTCAATTGGGTTGAAGTTGGTAATGGGAACATGTGAACGAAGGATTGGTGTGACCATTGGTGTGTTGGTGATTACGCGCGTGTTACAAGTTAATTAGAACATCATGAGATAAGAGACCAAGGCATGAGGATGCAGTACAACAACAAAATACAAGTTCGTCAGAATAGGGCAATTAATGTTTGAAATCTTATTGAATGTCAATTCTGCTATGAATAAACTATTTTCCCAACGCCAAAAATGATCTTGCTACCTCTTATTAAAAACATCATGACTTGAGCCAAGGCTGAGGGAATCCTCCAACCCACTCAGCAACCTCATCCCGTAGCGCAGCAATCTCCTTGACATTAGATCCATCACCCAAGTACTCAAGGAAGTTCTTTACAGTAGCTGGGTTCTTGGCGCCCTTGGCCTCGGCCGCAGCACGGGCGTCCTTATCAACCGCGAGGGTGATCTTCACTCCGCGGTCCACAATATCGGCCACGCGCTTAAAGTCCTCGCCGTTGAAGCCGCGTGTTGTCATGGCGGGTGTGCCGAGACGGAGACCGCCTGGCTTAAGGGCGGAGCGGTCACCGGGGACGGTGTTCTTGTTGCTAGCGACGCCGACGAGCTCGAGAACGCGCTCGACACGGGCGCCGTCGATACCCTTGGGCTTGAGGTCGACGAGGACAAGATGGTTATCTGTGCCGCCGGAGACAAGCTTGTAACCAAGGTCGCCGAGCTGCTTGGCCATGGCCTGAGAGTTGATGAGGACCTTTTCTTGGTAGTCCTTGAACTCGGGTGTCTGAGCCTGCTTGAGAGCGACAGCGAGAGCGGTGATGGTGTGGTTGTGAGGACCGCCCTGGTGTCCTGGGAACACAGAGGCGTTGATAGGACCCTCAAGGTCGTACATGATCTGCTTGCCCTTCTTATCTGTGCTTCGCACGCCCTTTCGGTAGAAGATCATGGCACCACGAGGTCCGCGTAGGGACTTGTGGGTAGTGGTAGTAACGATATCAGACTCGTCAAAGGGTGTTCCGATAACACCAGCAGCGACAAGACCGGAAACGTGAGCCATATCAGAGAGAAGGTAAGCACCAGCCTCGTCGGCGATGGCACGCATGCGAGGGTAGTCGATGAGGCGGGAGTAGGCGGATGTACCTGCGACGATGACCTTGGGACGGTACAGCAGGGCGTTCTCGCGCAGCTTGTCGTAGTCGATCAGGCCGGTCTCCTCGTTGAGCCGGTAGGGGAAGGTCTCGTAGTATTTCGAGATCATGGAGATCTTCTTGCCGGGAATTTGGTAGCCGTGGGAGAGATGGCCTCCGTGGGGAAGGTCAAGACCCATGATTCGGTCGTGGGTGTTGAGGATGGCCGAGTAGGCGTAGAGGTTGGCGGGAGATCCAGAGAGGGCTTCAAGATGTTAGCATTGATCATGATGAGAACTTAATGACACTTACGCTGAACGTTGACACCCCACTTCTCAGGATCGAGACGGAAAGTCTCGAGGGCTCTGCTTTGGCAAAGACGTTCGGCCTCATCGATGTGCTCATTGCCTCCGTAGTATCGTGCTCCTGGGTAACCCTCGGAGTACTTGTTTTGCATAACACTGCCTAGAGCATCGAGAACTGATCGGGAGGTGAAGTTTTCGGAGGGGATGAGGTTGATGAAGTGGTTCTGGCGCTTCTCTTCCTATAATGGGGTCAGAGTATGTCAATTGATAGTAGGAGTAGAGTAACGTACGCGCTTGAGGATGGCGTGAATCTCGGGGTCGCCTTGCTCGAGGCTTGAACCGAGGAGCTGTGAATGTCAGTTATCACTGTTTATAGTTGGTAGAGATGGTACAACTTACATCCTTCTGAGTAGCAAAGGTTCTGGAGGTAATGCGCGTAGCCAGAGAAGGCTTGCTGCGAAGGCATTGCTGCCGGAGAACTCTCATGTTCATCATGATTGCTATGAGATGGGGGGTATCCAAGATGAACTGCAAAAAGAAAAAGTAAAAAGATGAAATCAGACAGTTACAGTAACAACTTCTCGAATAATGGCTTCAAGACTAAAGAAGGCAGCCCTTAGATCTAATAAAGAGTGTCCGACATGTTTGCCGCTTCGGCTCATGAGTTCCAGGATCGGAGCATGAGATTCAAGGATGCGCAAAAAGGTACGTACCCCGGCCGCCGGTTTAATGTCACCGAGTCAATCTTATCAGAAACGTCACTGAGTCGAGGAGAGGAACCGCCCGGAGAATGGATTATGGAGGGGTTGGGTTCCACATGACCCTCGGAGGATTGTCATGGAGGGCCGGAAGTGAGTTACCTCGAGGTACTTTGTTAAGTCTACAAGGTGGCTTGCTTTGACTCGGTGAAGAGAGAGAAGAGAAGCTAAGAGGAAGAGGCAAGATGGAAGGTGTAGGGTAAACTAAACTAGTCTAGCGTCCTAGGGAGATAAGATTAGTGGAGTGATACAGTAATCTAGAAGGCTTCTCCCTCTGTTGTTCCAGTTCTTTATTCCCCGCAAACAAAAAATAGAGACTCCACTCGCTTATTCCGGGGCCACGATCCGATTTACGGCACCTGCGCTGCATTGCCATCTTTCACGTAACCGCGCCGCGCTCACTCGCAGTACAACCTAGTACCTTTCACCGAGTTCGTGTCACGTCGGGTCTGTCCCACAATGTCGCCTACAAACCAAAACACAACCCCTTCCTCAGGCTCAGGTATAGCCACAGCCATGCGTCCTATGCCCATAATCCGCAGTAGGACAGGCTGCTTTACCTGTAGGAAGCGCAAGAAGAAGTGTGACGAGAGGTACCATAGATCCAGTCTAAAGTGATAACCCTTCCTCTAACTTATGTGAATGTAGTAAACCAATCTGCAGCGGTTGCAAACGCAATAAACTCGACTGTATCTGGCCAGATCCTGCTGCTGCTGCCCCTAGTAATTCGTCATCAACTTCATCTGCCAAGGTAGCAGCAGCAGTATCCCGGTCATCACGACCCTCATTTGGTGCTTCCTCAACGGGCTCTCAAACAAGCATTTCCTCTTCACTACGCCGCAGTCAAGACCGTGATCAGGAATATGACCAAGGTCAAGGTCGTGACCCGCACTCGGCCACTGACCCCGTGCTACCGGACTCGGCGCCGGACCAAGACCGAGCTTTTGCTGATAACCCCGGCATCGTTATTCCCCATAATGGCGACAGTTCTCCGGTGTCTGGGGATACTCACATGATCGATGCTCATGATACTCAAGTTGATGATGATGATCATGATGTTGAGACTGTCGTTAACGATAACGCTGATCATCAGCCTTCCCACTCACCGTCGTCATCATCAGCTTCATCAGAATCTCCAACCGCTATAACGACATATGATCCAGATACTGCCAATGCCATCACTCTCGCGTTGCCGCCCTCTCCAGAAGGGGGGCTGCCACTCAATGGGGTCATCACTATGCCAATGTCGATGCTCCCAGAGCAGGGACATCATTCATATGAGCTACTGAGTTACTACCTGGATCGAACAGCTAATAGTATGGGGAATGGATCCACGGATGTGAATCCCTTCATATCAAAACTCATACCTCTGGCCTTCTCAAAGCCGCTCGTGCTACAACTCATCCTCGCACAAAGCGCTGCTCACCGCCAAGCGTCAGCAGAACGTCATCCAAGTGATGAGATTGCACAGAGATACTATACAGACTCATTACGGATGTTCAGGAATGTAGTCGATGAATATGTCTCCGGCAATGCTGAGAACACTCTTGTTCTGACTGTCGGGAGCTTAATTATGTGCTTGACTGAGGTTCGTACGCGCAACATCTATCGTAGTCATCAACTAACGGATGCCAGGTTGCTAAAGGCGATATCCATGGTACAATATTCGACCATCTAACAGCATCAAAGTCATTAGTGAGCACGTTACTCACAGGAGCCCAAAACCATTTATATGACGATTTACCCGACTTTCTCATCGAGTATTATATGCACATAGCAGCCACGAGTATGATCTCGATAGACCCGCAGTACAACTCCCAGTCACTACTCAGCCCGGATATAGAAGTAAGAGCCAGGAACTTGGTCGCGAGGAAATATGTCGGACAACTATGCGGATGCTGGCTCGAACTGCTCATCCTGATTTCTCAGATCTTCCACTTAGGACAGGTCATGTCGTCGCCAACAGTCGACGGAGCTATATCGCCAAGTCCTGACAACATAGTCAACTTTGCGTTTCTTCAATCTCAAGTAATGGCTTTCTATCCAGATCCTTTAGTCACACCATATACGCGTCTTGCAGGATTAGTCTGGAAACAAGCCGCCTTGTTATATCTCTGGACAGTCCTGGGTAAACCACACCAACAACCAGAAGGAAGTTTCCAACGCGCGCTAGTCGAATCCGCAGTCGCCGAAGCAGTAACACTGCTCGATCAATTCCCCGCCACGGTGAGAATAAACACGAGTCTCTGTTGGCCGCTCGCAGTTATCGGGTGCAGCACATCCGATCCCTCAGTCCAGCAAGTCCTCAGAACGCGACTGCAGACAATGCTGGATACCATTGGCCTTGGAAATATGAAGCAAACGTTGGTGCTGCTAGAGCATATATGGGAGCAGCCGCCCGACCAAGTTAGTCCGTGGATGTTGTGCAGGGCGATGCGTGAGCGTCAGATCTGGATATCTTTTGCGTGAAAAGGACACTGTTATTCTTAGATACCCGCCTCGATTATGTATAGAGTCCTCGGGGCACATGCAATACAGCTGACCACGTTCTACAACGCCAACACTGTGGTGCTTTCTTTATTTAATCATCAATATGTAAAGATCTATTGCTTGCTAAGTAAAATGTCCCACATCTTAGCCGCTACCAAAACACCATCGTGCGCCGCCCTAGCCCTTGTAATACCCTCCTCATACATCTCCTTCGAAAAGACCTTCTGGTCATATCTCGCCTTCATAATCTCCTCCATGATAAAATCGTCAAACTCGGGATGAGCCTGAGTCGTCATAATACGACCGGGCTTGTAAAGTCCTTGGATTTCACATTTTGGGCTGCTTCCCAGACTGACTAGACCTTCGGGGACTTCTAGGACTGCGTCTCTATGCATTTGGTGAAGGCCCTGTAGTCATGTTAGCGAGGTAGTATTTTGGGGGTGGAGATTACTTACGAGGGATGGAACGCCGAGGAGTTTCTGGCCGGTCTCGTTGAGCTCAATTCTATCGACGCAGACTTCCCAACCACCAGGGCTAACAGCGACCTTTGCACCTAGTGCTCGAGCGATGATTTGATGACCGAAGCAGATTCCCACGATGGGTATATCAGTCGATGTATAAACATTCTTGACATAGTCTACCAGCTTCAAAATCCAAGGATCATCGTTGAAAGATGTATGTTCTAAACCCCAAGTCAGCTTTTTCAAACTTGATAGGATAGAATGAAATACTTACTGCTTCCTGTCAACAAGAACCCATCAACATCCTCAATTTTGGGATATTCTTGAGCTGTGACAACATCCCATTTACTAATCTCGTAGTTCACGTCCTTTCCCTTATCACCCAAGCCTTCATGCTTTAAGCCTTTGTCCATAAGTTCTCGAAAGACATCTCCATATGTTCCACGTTTTCCATTAACGGCGGGAATAGGAGTATCGCATTCTAAAACAGCGAGTCGAAAGTTGCGTGTCATCTTGAAATATTATATAATACAACAACAATTGGTGAGAATCGAAGAACAAGATTGTTTGACAACGGAATCTGCAGCGTTACGACGAGTCTTTAAGTGGTTACATATATGACTTCAACCCCCACTAATAAGCGACCTCATGACCGGTTTCATAATAGTTATGTGACACTTGTTTGAGTAATGCTAGCTGAATTGGCGGAGTGTATGCTTATTGGACTTGAGTTGCGCTGGTGGATGGGTTGTTCGGTCCGCGGTGGATAGCCGCGCTTTACCGCGCCTCCACAATGACTCGACAGTATCGCGGTGAGCGGCAGTTGCGATATCATCAACAAGATAAGTGATAATATGACAATTCTTTGTTAAGCTTTAGAGCCAGTAGTTATGAGGTCGCCATTCTAATTGGAGATAAACCCATCTGAAGAGAGGTGCGATACCATAAGCTGATGGACTAGCATCTGACTGTATATATGTCTCAGCGATGGAAAGACATCAGAAGATAGACTCGAAAGGTGAGATTAAGATACTTCGGACTATTTGCTACTCTATAGGCTGGCAGAACATTTGGAATCTCACGTCATAGTTCTTGTAGTTTGAGTCTCTTCCCATGCTGGAAATCAGCTGTCAGAACAGCTGTTTGATAATTTTTGATTATAGGATAACGAGAAGCAACACAGTGATACGGTATCTCGGAGCCTCGAATTACCTTTTCTGATGCAAATGAAGTCATGCATCGATGTTAGTGGTTCATTTTGTTCAAGAGCTGGGCAGAAGGATAAATCCACGGATGATGAAAAGCTGACAACAGTTTGGAATATTTTCAATATCAACATACGTTTTCCTAGACAGGCAAATCCCAATAAGATCTAAGCTTAGCTCATATCAGATAGCCTCTGGTTTGATTAGTCTTCTCGTCTTAGTCGTTTGAAAAAAGAGGATGTTATCTGAATATCAAAGAGTGACAGCACTTTACCCTCAACAAGCCTCGACTAGATTACCAACCCAATTTCTCATCCATTCTATGAGTTTTTGGTTTCTTCTCGATATAAAGTGATTAATTTCTGCCATCTTACGTTATACGCCCGAGCAGCCAAGTAATACATACAACTAAGAGGGTTGTGAGTAAAGGCGTTGTTTTTTTATGACTGACTCCCAGTAACACTTACAACTCGAAACTTGTAAATTGTTTGATCCTAGTCAGATATTCTACTCTCCTTGAAGAGAGTCTTATTGTCAATTAGTAGCTTTGAATGGATGCGTGATGTATCAAAGGAAGACTGGTTGGGTGATGTTCTCTGAGCTAAGTAGTCTCAACCAATTCAATCTATCTTCAAAGAAATGTTTACTTAAGTATTAAGTTATTCAACACGTACACCTGAATGAGAACTCTTTTCCCAACCACCGTCAGAAGCATTAACAGTTGAAAGCATAAGAGATGGAATGATTGAGATAATCTAAGTCAGTTTAGGCCAGCACTTAGACCACTTTATTTAGATGCCCTAAGCCAGAGCACATTTCTTTGTTACCTCGAGAAGACAAAAGTCGGATCATTCGGATGGGAAACAGAAACCTGGTTCTAAAACCTCGGCGTCTCCAATTAACAAGCCTTCAGTAGTGCCAGGATCAATGTGACAATGCACGACAGACGAACGTGAAAATGGATGCATCTCTTTAATTCCTTGAAACCATCATTCAGCCGAGGTTTGTGAACAACCAATTATCAGTCAGTCGTAACAAAAGCTCCTGTCCTTCAGGCACTAGTGTCGAAATGTTCCTTGAATTGAACCAACATTTGGTGGTATAACAAACCTACCTAAGGCTAAGCTAAGGGAGATGTACGTCATACAAATGTGATCTGCAAGGTCCTAGGATTAAGCTCATTGACAAACCGCGTGGAGCGGGGAGATTGTTCAATGTTTATGAGGTTATGACGTTCAATTGTCCTCATTTACAGTTTATTTGACAGTGCTTTTCTTATTCCCAGCCTCTTTGTTCAAAGAATTGGGTTTGAGTAAATCACGCATTGAACGGGCACTAAATAGTTAAATTGACCTTGATTTCCAGTTTTATCAATTGATCTGTTTGCGACTCTCTTTCACTCCTCTTGTCTCATCTTCAGTGACATTCCGTTATTCAGTGACATTTATTCAATGGCTCCGTTAAAAGATCTAGGCTTAGGCCAAGTCCTCGCCCGAGCTCTCTCCTCATCAACACTCTCTCAACCACCAACACTCGTATCCCGCCAAACCGTTGAAACCGTCACCGTCACAGCAGACAACGGCAACGACGCCCAAACTCTAAGCGGCGGTGCAATCGCAGGCATTGTCATCGGTTCCATCGCTGGTTTTCTCCTCCTTCTCTGGGTCATTCGCTCGTGCCTCAATCTTGGCGCACCGCCGCAAGAGAGGGAGAAGTGGTATCACTACAAAGAAGAGCCGAAACGACATCATCATCATCGCTCGAGAAGTAGACGGTCGCATCGATCGAGCATTTCTGCGCCGCCTCCTATTGTTGTTAGGGACTCGAGGTCGAGAAGTCACCACCGACGGGGACGATCGCCTGGGTATTATGGCGAGGATCGTAGTAACCGATACTACGTCTAAGTCTTGACAACAAGCGTTTGCTGAAGAGCAACCGGCGCTTCGACACCAGATGCTTGGAAGCATCCATCAATTGAAACGGTAAAAATGGTCCAGAGATGGACAGGAGTTTGGCGCATGGTATAATAGGCGCGCCATTACGACTTATGAGATGAATCACGTTACGAGTGAGGATGGAGGAATAACATACGCGGGTTATACGACTGGAACTAATTGAGCTTCGATACCATTTCTTCTCTAATGAGTATATGTCTATTCTGTTTTCTCTTTACTTGGCCTATAGCCTAAATCATGACGTGAGAAGGACTGTAGCATTTCGTGCCTGAGTGTCTCACTTGTCACACCAAGCTAGAATTAGCTGACTTTTGGCACTTGACAAGTCTACCATAGCGCGCAATCGGCTGAGACACATACGTCAAGGCGTTATACAAGTTGCGCGCAGTCAGTCAAATAGCACATTGCAGCTGTGTCGAGAAGGCGCTTGTTGGGAAACATCAATACTTCTAATCTAGATGATCTTTCATCTACTATTATACAAATTTTACACCTATTCAGGTTTATGGCTCTTCATATCATCCTCAACGTTAGAAGTACAAGTCGTCTCAGCCATAGACGCACCCTCCAAAGTAGCTCCATCCATACTCATCTGGATAAGAGGACCCTTGTAGTGCTTTCTTCCATCAAAGATCCATGTACCGACAGAAAGGAAGAGAATTACTCCAAACGCAGCGATACAATAGTTCATGTTCGTGGGCGTAACGGGAAGTTCGGGTGGGAACACGAAGAGGACTGTGGTGAGGATGGCCCATGCAATACCGACCAGACTGCACACCCAGCGCACCGGAGTGCTCAGCTTGAAGGGCCTGTCTTCAGGAAGCAAGTTTCCACCACGAAGCAAATGAATCGCCGGTGGAATGGCATAGGTAACTCCAAGAGCAACGACTGAAGCTGCAGTGATAGCGTTGAACGCACTCGAAGATCCCAAAAGGATCAGTCCAAAGACAATAACCCAACCTGTCGTCCAGAATAGTGCGTTCAACGGGACATCGAGTGTATGATGCACCTTAGACCAGATATGGCTAAACGGCAGACCTCTGTCGCGGCTGAAAGAATAGGTCTGAACAAAGAGGGTCAGTAAAGAAGCTACACAAAGAAAGGGGCACGAGGAACTGCAACGAGGGGCTGAGCAGATATTTACTGACCATTCTTGCGCTCGTCGTCATGATTGCAGTAGCAGTGAAGACCATACAGACGATAGAAAAGACGAGCAAGCAGATGCTTCCAGCTTTGCTGTTCGTAGCGTCAAAGTACATCTGCAGTAGCGCACCTGCAGGAGACTCAATAACGTTTTGAACATCTTTGACAACAAATAAAAGACATGAGAGGAAGATAAAGCCGCTTGCCATTCCAATCAAGATACACCAGATCATAATTCGGGGGCCTTCGACGCGAGCATTCGGGATCTCCTCAATCATGTGTGCCGCAGCATCAAAGCCAGTAAGAGCGAACGCACCCTGGAGAAGACCGAGCATCCAAGCTAGGCCGTCAGGCCAGCCAACTTCATTAATGAACTTTCCATAGACGAAAGCGCCGCTCTGGTAATCCGGTGCAGCACAAGCGAGGACCGTAATACTGATGATGATGAAACCGGAAATACTCCATAGGAAAGCAGCCTTGTTGAAGAGAGGAAGTAATCGGGTCGCGAAAGCGTTAATGACCAGTGCAATGAGCGTAAAGGCAAGGTAAATCAGGAACTGATGCCAAGCTTGAGCTTTGTAGCTGGGGTGCATGAAAGTAATCGCATCGGTGACGAAGGTGCTTCCAAGCAAAGGAGCCGTAGCCGTCAAGACGACATAACCCGCCGCGTTGATCCAGCCGGTAACATAACTGATTCCTCTCGACCACTTAGGCCACGCCAACAGCGCAGCCCAATGATACTGTCCACCAGCAGTAGGATACGCAGATAACATCTCTGCTAGGGGTGCAGCTAGACAGAGGTTACATATTCCAGCAACCATCAAACCCCAGATAACAGAACTAGGGCCGCCGGAGGGCAAAGCCAGAGAAATGGAAGCGGAGAGGGCGGTCCATGTGTTGAGAATAGCGAAGGCGAGGCCCAGGAGGGAAATCTTGGAAAAGTTGCGTTTTAGTTCTTGTTTGTGGCCTAGTTGTTCTAAGGCGGCTGAGTCGTCGATGTGGACGTTTTTGTCCCTTGGGGCTTGGGACTCCATGATGGGTATCGTGATGGAGAATAGAGATGGGGTGGTGAGAGTAAGTCGGGGAAGAGGGTATTGTATTTAAAGGCAGTGGTTTGCCGTTAACGGAGGATCGTTTCTCTTGCTGGGTTAGACTGATAGCTATCAGTGTGTAGGGGCGATCCATGGGATGAAACGGTATCAATGAGGCTACAATGGTGTGTTAGTGTATGTAGACGGTAGCAGAAATAACTCAGATCCATGTTCACGATGCAGTAAATAGACAACTAACCATTCAGTCTAAAGTCAAATAAACTGGTTGTATTATTCTGTTCTCTATCATCTCTGCTTACAAGTTTATGAGAGTCATGCTCTTGCGTAACAGGGCGCGCTCTCCAAGTATGACGATCCACACTCTTCTCACCCCATGACAAGATAGATTAGACAGATCAACAGAATGACGTTGTGGGGAAATTTCTTGGCCCCGGGCCGGGGAAGAGCCTATCTCTTTTTGTTCTAGAATTGTTTTACAGTGACATTCATCTCTGGGAATTGGAAGAACTATTTTCTGCTGGTGAGCGCGAAGCCACTTACTGCATATCATCAATGGATCACTCTCTCTTACTTGACAGACAAGTACTCTGGATGTATTTGGTATTTCTTCTTGTTTTCGGAGGGTTGAAGAGGAATAGAGAGCGCATGTCTTATCATTTCACCATCTTGAAACATCCATGCTAGTCGGTTCCCAGCATCTTCGGAGCCGACAGAGCTAAGCTAGGCATTCTCCGGAATCAGCGGGCTTTGCTATAAACACAAAACCCTTCTCCAAAGCATCCTTCTTCAAGCCTAGTACATCAGTGTACGTCACCTTGTAGTTTGCATTGAACAATTATGGTCAGATTGAATACGCTCGAGGTTAGGCAGACAAATTCCCGTCTTGATGATCGGCTATGCGGCAGCTATAGCCTCACATTCACTACCCCAACTTCAGCTTGGATTGAACAAATGTATACTAAATTACTCAAACGTTTATTGCTGCGGTGGAGTAAACCCCAAACATTCCCCGACTCTTGTCTGACTTATGGTTATTGTTCATGAATAAGTCAGATAATACTCTATCAATTGCGGCTCTTTGTCCATATATTGGTCCGTGCTACCCCCGCCAGAACATCCGTCTTAACCGAGTGAACCGGTCAAACCGGCTTCTATAACAACGATATTCCTTCACCATCGCTGTTCTACAAATTGCAGTGAGGGAATTGCTACCTCTCAAGACCGGCATCGACCGGCTCCTTTCAACAGGGTCCGCATACCATGTGGAACTCTCGTGGCGAGACATCAAACTCTCCTCCACGAAACCCCGTGTTAATACTCTGGAGAAAAGAGATTTCATTACGTGAAGAATTCTACAGTTGACAGGCGACTCCGCGATATGCCCCGCGACCTTGAGGGGTTTCCCCAAGTCTTCCCCTTGATTTGTGTGGATTTATTGAGTAATAGGAATTCAAGTTTGGGATATTAAGTTGGGCATTGATCGCCAGGTTGGAGATGCGCCCGTTGGAGAGATTGTAATTTTTCATGGCCTTTGGAGTAGGCATTGGAATTGCGTGCTTTGGGTTGCCCGATCGGTTCGCCGTTTCAATCAAGGGCATTGTTTAACATTAAAGATTAAGATCGACAGTTGGAGAAGACTTTGACTGATAGTCAGTCGTGGATAAGGTCCTGACAATGTAATTAAGGCTTCGTCTTCTTCCACAACTGTCCCAGGGCCTGTTCATGTATGGCTTTACAACCGTAAATGTGTACATGATAGCCAATTGAGACCAATTAACAGGTCATTAACATTAAGCCATTGTCCGAATTCAGGCTGCGTTATTGAGGCTCTGCTACCGCCCGTCTGGGTAAATCGCCAAGGACCTGCCAAGACGGGTAGACCTGCAGGGTAATTGTGGTAAAATTTATAAGCCTCATTGAAGTTACCAACAAGATAGTAGTAATTATTGACAGTTCTTAAATAGTTCAATAGAGGGGAAAAGAAAAAAGAAACACCCGAGGGTTCCTAGTAGAAGGAATTGAGTTCTATACAGGGATACCCGGTCACGGATTGATCCCAAAAAGTCAAGACAGATAGTTGTCTGAAAGGCAAAAAGTGAGGTTCTGCCCGGGCTCGAACCGGGGACCTTCTCGGTGTTAACGAGATGTCATGACCAACTAGACCACAGTACCAAGCTGTTTTTGTTGAAGACCAGAACCTGTCAAACAGAACAAGAGCAGCGACCGGCACACTACCAGAGTCTCCCACTAGCAAAGCGCAGTACCTACCAACTCTTCCCAAAGACTGACGCACGCCACTACTCACTGTATGCACCCCAACTTGACAGCGATCTTCATCCAACAATATGATAAACTATAGTTTCGTAGTCTGCGGTATCGGTTATTGTATCTCATTGATACTGAGAAGGTCCCTAGACGGAACCACAATCTTTGTGTCTTTGACCAAAGACTAATTGTGATTCTTTTACTTGTGCTATCATTTGGCGGTGTACTTGACGACAAATTGGAGTGATTCTGACATCTCAATTGGATAAACCTGGTCTTGTGGCGTAGTTGGTTATCGCATCTCGTTTACACCGAGAAGGTCCCCGGTTCGAGCCCGGGCGGGATCAATCTTTTGCTATATAAAGCAGTACTTTTTGCCCTCTTGGCATTGTTGTCTTGATCAATTGTAATAAATTCACTTATTGCTGGGCCTTTCCGTTGTTGGCCACTCCGGAATGATCACAGCTTCAGGTGAATTGTACAGATAACTTATATCAAGATGAAGAAATATTACTACGTGTACTCAATCTATTTACCCCCGATCCATCTCTTACGCCCACTCATTTAGTGAGTGCGGTTCATATAGTAGTTATAGTTATCCTCAGCCATCTTCAAAGCCTTGGCACTAGACTCATCAACATCCTCCTTCGGCAGTCCCAAAATCTCATTAGCAAGTCCATATTTAGCCTCAAAGTTTCCGTCGCCATTGGGGAAGAATGTTCGGGCATACATAGCCAGAGCCCAACCAGATCGATCACCGGCTTTGAGCATATCAACACCCCGCTGCCATCGCTCCTTGGCGCCCTCGTGCTCGATAACCCAGTCGGCGTCGGTAGTGCCAGTCACGCGCTGCAGACTGTCAAGCATCTGGCGCTGAGAGAGGAGGAAGCTGGAGATGTAGAGGGGCTTGTTTCGCCATTGGGAAATAGTAGGAGACTTGTCGTTCTCGTCATCGGGGATGACCTTTAGGCTGAGGAGAGAAGCGAATGCTCGACCGCACTGGTCCCAGGTTGAAGTGTTGATCTGAGTGTTTCCGTCGTCGTAGAAGGTAACCTTCTTTTGACCATTGCTAAAGTCGAAGCCGTACCACTGAGGTCCCTGGCAGACAGAGAACTCGTACCAGAAAGAGCAGCACATAGCGATCCATGACGACACACCAGATTCTTCAATAGCTTCGATGCCAGGGTAGACGGCCGCTCCAGTCATGTTCTCCTCTGCAAGGGACTTGTTGGTAATGTCAATGCCGTAGACATTGGGCATGATCCAGGGGACTCCAGCAGTGGCAGCAGCGCGGACGATACGCTCTTGAGTACCGGGAGGAGCTCGGACGGAGAGGGAGATGGCGAGAAACTGCTGACCCTTGAGAGCCTCGACAAGGGAGTTCTCATCTTCGTAGTCGACGGCAGCGACACGAGCTCCTTCGGGGGCGCTGTTGGTGCTATCCTTGCGAGTGATGGCTGTGACTGTGTGCTTGCCGGTTGCAATGATATGCTTGGCCAAGTACTTGCCAACACTTCCACCGGCCTATGTCGTGTTAGTGATTGGATGGACAGGGGAGGATTGGGAAGCTTACGCCAATGATGGCTACTCGCTCGATCTTGTTGACGAAGCCCTCAGGCTGGTTCTTGGCGTACTGAGACATTTTGAAAGTGTTTATAAGAAGATTGTAGTAGTAGAGTTGTTATTGTTGTGGCTGTAGCTGTAGAATGATGAGGATATCGAACACTTCAACCACCGTCCTCCTCCTCATCTTTATACTTCATCTTCTCTCTTAGACTTAGATATTGACTCCATCACTAACTCCGAACCTTGATTAATTCCTTCCAGCTCAATCATCAATGATGCTATCGCGGACTTATCGAGCGGGATAGCTATTACCATATTGGGTAAGTGGATCTCCGTAGGGTTCACGGCAGGGTGCAGATTCCCCACTTCGAGTCTGGCTAACCAATAAGACGCTGTTAAATACGAAAACCAGTAAAGAGGTCCCTCTTGTGAAACAGAGTTGAGTGACCGTAAATCCGTCGCGAAAAAAGAGCGAGGCCGAACCGATTTTCGTCGTGCTTCGGAGATTTTCTTCTGATTGCCTTATTTCGTTTCACGTGTCTTCAGATTGGTCCGTTATGTTGACTATTCTTGTCGAGCGATTCAAACGGCTGGAAACTGCCGAAGATGGGTAAGGCCGTTGGATCCTTCATGCTCTGACCTTTAGCCACTGATGCGTACTTGTTTGAAGATTCCAATATCACGTTGGTCATCTTAACTTGGCCAGTAGAGATCAATTTATTACCTTCTTTTCCTTTATCTATAACCAGCCAACTGTCTTAAGCTACATATTCTGGGCCAGGGTAAGATTGAAAATATAGTGAAGGCAAACCACGAGTAGAGAGCTCCTTTGTATCATTGGATGACAGCTGTGAACTTCGACCGCCTCAGGTACAGTGGTTGAAAGGGAGCCTGCTTCACTGCAATTTTAACCTCCTCAGACTCTCAGCTTCTTGACAATGACGAAAAGATCAAACAAGCCCCTGGTGAATTGAACTTGAACCTTCACCATCGATTGATAGGCCGTTTGTCAGATGTTTGGTATTGGAATACAGGGACAAAGTTATTGAACACAAGCGTTTTAGCAGAAACATCATGAAACTAAGACGTTTATAGGGATTGAAATGGCGATGGATCTTGGCGACGTTGAGAAAAACACAGTCAAAGACAAATCGTCAGTACAGAAAAGTTCCTCTGAATCATTGGTAGTCTCGAACTTCAATCTCTAGACATTAGAACGTAGCCGAATGTCAATATTGTTGGCGATGAAGCCAGGGGGAGGTTTAAAAATGTAGTGTATAAGTTATAACGAACGGAAATGTTTGAAAAACAGTGGACCGAACAAATTGTTTGAAGACATTGACATTTGATAGGCCTAGAGAGGTTGAAACTGCAGCAAATGCTGAGCTGCTGGGTGCATGGATGAGACAACAGACGTGGAAAGAGGGCCTTATGTCTCTGTACGATTGGTAACTTTGAACTTCAGTCTCCTCAGGCAGGTCATTGAGACGCAGCATATATCAGCATCCCAGGCGATGGAGCCTCAGAGGAGGTTAAAATTGCAGTGAAGAGGCGATGATCGATCAGCCATATGTCAAGAGGATCGGTCATATCTCGATAGGCTGGAATCCGTGGACGGTAGTGAAGTTCTACGGAGTAGCATCTAACCACTATTTTCGACGATATCTGCCGGAGACTGAACAGCGACGGGCTTCGATGCAGATTAAAATTACAGTGAAAGAATAAGGCGAGATTTTGCAACAAGAAGGCGAGACTTAAGGAAACTTTCGTGCATAGATGAGCTTATTTTTGTGTATTCTTAGTAGCTTTGGACTTCAACCTCATGGAGGCGCAGGCATCAGGAGGCAGCCGCAGGTAAGTTCTACAGCTCTCAAGACGCTGAAACCTGGGGGAGGTCAAAATCGCAGTGAAACTAGTACCAAGAAGCAGGAGGCCGGCCCGTCCTGGAGACGAGATTGGAGGGAACTTTAGTACACGGAGGAGCTGATTCATGTCGGGTGTATTATCAGCAGCCTTGAACTCCAATCTTCATATGGAGGCGCAGAAAATGGGAGGTAGCCGGGTGTTAGTGGAGTCTTACTCAGTGAAACCTGGGAAGGGGTTAAAAATGCAGTGAAAGAAAGAAAATTTTCTCACCGAGGCTTCACTTAATGGTCTTACGTAGTAGGTATCGATACAGGGAATTTGAAGAATTTGGTAGGCCTTTGGGGGAGGTTAAAACTGCAGTGAAGGAAGGACAAAGGCAAAGGCCGGGATTCTGTAGACAAGCATGTTCCGGGGTATCGTTAGCAACTTTGAACTCCATCAACCCCCAAATGGAGGCGCAGACAGTGGGAGGCAGCCGGATGTTAGTGAATCTTACAGGCATGGGAACCTGTGAGGGCCTGCCAAGAGTCCAAGGTACAAGGAATTTGCAGGGCATTTGTTCGAAGCCATAGACGCTTGAGGGAGGTTAAAAATGCAGTGAAAAACGCAACAACCGGTGGGATACTACTTGTATTGGGATACTTGAGGTTTCCCACTTGTAGTCAACTTTCCAATTTTCTCACATTCTCTCAGTGGACTGGTGATTTACAGGGAACTTGAAAGAATCGATAGAGCCTGGGGGGGAGGTTAAAAATGCAGTGAAGTAACCAGGTTGCCTACTACCCGTACATCTGCAGGTACCATCTCCGATCTCTCCATTCTCTCGATAGATTATCTAGATAGTGGTTCTTGTTGGAGGGTTTAGAAATGCAGTGAACTTACGAGATCACATTCCGGGATACTATCTAGGGGATTCCTACTTGTAATCTACTTGTAATCAACTCACCAATTTCCTCTGTCACTTCAATTGAACTGGTTGTTGGTACAGGCCTTTCGAGCTCAGCTGTCAATTCCTCAGTTGCTAATGATCGCCACATCTTCAGGAAGGATTGTTGCGATTGACCAGCTGATGTGTTCATTCAGGCCTTAAACCTTTGTAGGTTGGCCGGCATCAAACTTGCTAATAAGCCCATTTGGTAATCTTAGCTATTTCTTAAGATAGAGGAGTATGGACTACTGGATGCTATGTGACGAAGTATTGGTGAAGAATAGGAAGATATGTGCACCGTGTTTGTTTTTGCCATTGTGCCTCATATGGACTTAGATGGTAACAACAAAATGAAGTAGCCTCAGGTGCCGGTCTAAGCATAAAGTAATGTTCATCTCTTGCACTTTCAGTTCAGTTATCACTTCGTCTTCTATGCCGTGTAACAAAGAATGACAACCATGAATTCATTTTCCATCTGACTATACACTTGGTATCTAGCTCTGTCTAGCAGGATCCAACTCAACCTTATTCTTGGTAACAGCATCAATCTCCTCCATAATCTTGGGCGTCAACTTATCCAACACCTTCAACGAAGCAACAGTATCCTCCAACTGCTCCGGCCGACTAGCTCCCGTAATAACACTCGTAACATTAGGATTCTTCAAACACCAAGCAATAGCAAGCTGCGCCTGACTAATACCCAACTTCTCAGCAATAGGCTTCAGCTGGCGCACCTTTTCAATCTCAGCTTCCCAGTCGTCGGTGCCGATTTGGCCGCGCATGAATTCGGCGAACTGGTCCTTGCTGGCGCCGAAGCGGGAGTCCTTGGGTGGTTGGCCGTCGACGATGTCGTTGTACTTGCCGCTTAGGACGCCCATCTTTAGAGGGGAGAAGGAGGTGATTCCTAGACCGGTGCGCTCGTAGAGGCGTTGGAATTGGCCTTCTACTCTGTCTCTTACTAGGATGTTGTAGAAGGGCTGTTCTACAACGGGGCCGATCATGCGAAGATCACGAGCAATGCCAACCTGCGTTGTCAGGGTCTGGTCTGAAAAGACGTATATGGTGTTGGGTGACTTACAGCTTCAGCAATCTCATCGGCGGACCACTCTGAAGTACCCCAGTAGAAAGCCTTTCCATTATCAATCAGCCAGTTGAAAGCGCGAACAGTCTCCTCCATGGGAGTGAGTCTGTCCGGCCTATGAGCATAGACGATGTCAACGTATGGGAGCTGAAGACGCTCCAACGAAGCCTCCAGACCCTCAATAATGTGCTTCCTTGAGAGACCATGGTTGTTGACGAGAATCTCTCCATTCACAGCGCCCCAGTTGATCTCTTAACCGTTGTCAGTATACGCACACTTTAGGTCGGGTAATGGACTCACTTGTGCTGATAACCAAGTCACTTCGCTTCCATCCAAAATGCTTAATCGCCTTTCCCATAACAACCTCAGCCTGACCAGCAGTATAATTCTCCGCAGAATCGAAAAAGTTAATTCCCAAATCATAAGCCTTCTTCATACAAGCAAACGCCTGCTCATCTTCAGAGTAGCCGCCGTAGGTCAACCAGCTGCCGAGACCGATGGCGCTTACATGGAGTCCAGAGCGCCCGAGACGGCGGTAGACCATGCCGGTGTTTCGAGGTTCAGCCCAAGCCATTTTGATGAGTTTTGACGATGTTGATGTGAATGCGAGTTCTTCTGGACAGATTGAATCAGTATTAACGTTGCGACTTGCGGAGTAATTCTCGGAGAAGTCATAGTGGAGATGGACTTACACTGAAGTTGCGGGGGACTAGAGCGACTATTTCTGAGAAGTTCTTTGCGCAAAAAGAATTGAGCAGATTCAAAAACTGTTGAGATAACTGTCAGCTTGAGTCACACGGCGAGGGTTACACAACTTCGCATACTGACTTTTGCCGTGCTTAGGTACCGCCTCATGGTTCTGAGTTGATTTGATGGTCGCCAATTTGGATGACTTGCAGCGGGGAATTGATGCGACAGGGGTCCAGATGGCGCAATGCGGTCCATCTATGCCACCATTAGTTCGCCGTTCCCCTCATCTTAGAGCACACAGAGAACATGCTAAAACAATGGACACTTGTTCTAACAATTGGGTCCAAATTCGGATGAACACGTCCAACTAGGTAGATGTCTCGATTATTTGTCGCACAGCTCGCGGATCCTGCTCCCCCTCGACATCGCGGGGCATAGACTCCAGCAACATGCGAGTAAGCGGCGACGGAGACCGAACAAGGTAGCCGAGGTCCAACGGCGCCCAACAAATTTGAGAGGCTTGATCTTCCATGAACTGGTAAGTCGGCATCGTGAGGTTTTGCTGCGCGGTCAAGATCTCAGCTGTGCCTTGGAACGAGGTTTGTGGGTTTGTCTCAAAGGCAACAGCATCGCCCTCTGCTCCCTCGAGCAAACGGCCTGCGTTGAAGATGGCGTCCATTCGCATCGTGAGAAGCGAGAGGAGAGTCCGATTGCCTCCTCGACAGGAGGATAGTATGTCTCGTAGTTGGTGTAGAACTGGACCGGAGCGGTCATCTGTTATGGAGTCATCGCTTGCCATTGCGTCAATCACAGCTGTAGCGATCTCAAACGTCTTGAACTCCTATCCAAATCGTAAGCATACAGCAAGTCGTATCTGTATAGAGAACTTACCAGTGTCGGTCCATGAGACTCAAGCGCAGTCTTTGGAAGTTCAGAAACAAGACTCAGAAAGTCCTTCGCAATATCCACAGGATTCATACTGGGAGTAACAATCCCAAAACGAAGCGCTGCTCTCCAAAGTACAGCGCGCATCCATTGTCTAGTAACAAACATATCTGCGCGCTGAACTTCATTGATCGGACCCCAATCGTCATTGTCAGCCGAGTCAAGAAGCTTCTGCTGGAGTAGCTCGAGGCAGTTCTGCGCGACAGAGACCATATTGGGCAGATCCGAGTCGGAGTCAAAGTTGTGAAGAAGTTCAAAGATACCGCTTTGATCGAAAACCCAGAAGAGATGAACCAGTTTGAGAAAAGCTGGGAGAACCTCTGCGCGGTCGTTGGCTCCGCCGAACCAAGGGAATAGAATGTTTGGCTTCAGAACAGGAGGAAGCTTGTGAAGAAGAGCAACGCCCCTGGGGAGTGTCAGTAATGAACTGGATCTTGCTTGATTTGAGATGCCTACCTTTCTGTCACGAACAGTAACCATAGAATCCGTCGCGAAACATGTTGATCGGCTTCAGATAAAGAAGCATACGTAGACTCGCGATCAAGCCTCAGGATCTGCGCTTGCGTAATCGCTTCGCGCAAATAAACAAGAGACTTCGTCCCACCAGGGGAGGCATTTTCATGGTAAATATGTAGAAAGAAGGAAATGCGCAAGGCATCCAACAGACCCAGTGCCTCGCTTAGTCTCGTTTCCGCGTCCTCCACTCTGGGCTGCCACGCAGTGTCCAGCTTGAGCTGAGCAATAGCAGCCAGGGCCACAGCGTTAGCAAGGTATCTAGCTGCACCTCCCTCTGTAGGATTCTGCTCGATCTTGTTTCGCAGATCAGTTGCGTCGACGATGGGCCAGATGGGGTACAGTCTTTCTGAGTAGATCTCTAGAATCTCCAGCAAACACGCTACCTCATCAACAGGGGATGGGGACTTCTTAGCAACAGCGTGATCCTGGTCGGGACTTGAAGTATTGCTTTTCGAAGCCTCTGCTTGGCGTCTCCGCTCAATCTTGTCCAAGGTCCTAGGACGCAGTCCCCTCGGTCCTCTAGTCCCTTGCTCACGCTTAAAGGTACACTCTATCCCCGACGCCTCGCATGCTGTACAGGGGGGCGTCTCTGAACAACGAATTTTGCGGACCTTGCATGAGTCGCAGGCTCGTCTTGCGAGTTTCTGGCGAGGTTTTGGAGGGGAAGAAGTTGAAGGTGGGGTCATGGTTGAGACACTGACTACACTGTTGGCCATCAATTGCCCAGCAAAAGGAAGGGGATCGAAAGTAGCAAATAAGAAAGACTCCCGAGGAAACAAGTCGGAATGTTTAGTTTCTTGGGTGGTGTTTTCATCAAGATGACGTGCTTGTTGCTTGTGATCTCGCCTTAAAAGACCCCTGTCTACCCCGGATTTTAACTTCTTAGACCTCGGTATATCTATCCTTGGCGATGGGCTAGGATCGGTGTAGATCGTCACTTAAATACAGGACATAGAACATTCAGTTGCGAATTACTAGCTATTGTGTTTGCTTCTATTTGAATCATACGATACATTCTGTAAGAGAACTTGAAATAATTACGGCAAGGTCAATTTAGTGAACTCACTTGTGTCCGCTAAGGAAAATTTGTAAACAGATCTTACTGAACTTATCTACACTTACCTACATATTATGACTCCCAGGTGGGTGGCAGAAGAATTGTCCTCTAAAGCTTAGGTAGGTTGCCAAAATAAAGTAGCCTAATCGTGGGTCTAAGTTAACATAAATTGACTAAACTATTTCGTCTCTTATGCTCTTAGCGGTCATTTCTTCTGGAACTCTGAGGCTTCCATACTACACATAAGCTCAGATTTTCCACTTCTTCGATATCTCTACCAATAAAATAAAATATTTTCTCGAGGTAGGTACGTCAAGCTCAGTGAGTCATCACTGTGCAACGCTGAACTCTAACTGTTTTGTGTATAAATAACAACTGCTGCCTAGCCTGTGCGCACAGAATCTTCTTCCTTCTTCCAACATCACTCAACCAGTACAATACAACAAACCTATTCATAGGAATCCCAGTCACTCTTTGAAGAAGCCTCAACTGTTCAGGTAATCGAATCCTGTGCACCCTGCCCTAGTTGCCACGCCGACCATCTTCTACGTCGAAAAAAACACCATAGCACGTTCAACATGGCTTTCGCCGAACTGCCCAATGAGATCCTCTTTCAAATAGGAGAAATCTCAGACATGGGGCAGCTTGCGCGTCTCAGCCGAATAAATCGGCACTTCTACGAATTATACAATGTGCGCCTTTACCAGCGCAATGCACTCCATGGCGATCCCAAATCCCTCGTGCACTGGGCAGCCAGAAAAGGAGCGCTGAACACAATCAAACTCGCTTGTAGGTATGGAGCCGATCTCCATTCTACTGGTGCCCCTAGCGAGGACCTTATCTGGGATCATGCAAAGGGAGAGCAATGGCGGTATGATGAGCGCAGTGAAAGGATGGAGAAGGCGTACGCTGCGCCTTTGCACCTAGCGGTCATTCATAAGCATGAACACATTGTTAAATGGCTTCTGGAGAACGGTGCTCGGGTGGATGTTCCTTCAGTCAGGCTCTGTGGCTGTCCCCATCCGAATCGAGCCCCTGAATACCCCACGGCGCCTCCACGTCTCGATTATACTCTTCGTTATGACAATCCTCCCTGGTATCCTCTTCACTATGCCATCTCTCACGGGGCCAACGAATCGATAGTGTCTCTCCTGGTGGAGCATGGAGCTAGGTATGCAATGAAGGACTTTCGTGGTATAATCTCCGCGGTACTGGAACTATCGAAGCCGGCCATCGATACTCTACTAATTCAGGAAGACTTCGATCCAAACTGGCGAAGCAGAAGCGGCGCGACCGCTTTCCATTTGCTTGATGAAGGCGAGGCATTCCACCACCATCTGAAACTAGAGCAGAGGTGCGACAAGGTTCTGACGACCATCAAGGGGCTTGCCGATCACGGTGTGCCCATCAACGCTCAAGCTGACGGCCAAACAATATTGAACATAATGCTCAGTAAACGCAACTTACTATGCGCGATCGAACTTCTAAAGGCTGGAGCCGATGCTTCAGATAAACTCCACGCCAGAAGGAATGCACCTGGTGTCATTGACCGAATATTCGAAAACATGTACAGGTGCCGGATAGACGATGAGAAGCGGGTTGGTAACCTTCAACTAGCGAAGGCGCTTATGAATGACCAGCGGAAGGCACTCAAACTCGCCATCGAGCGCGGTGCGGACGTCAACAGAATGGCAAGAGTAAAGGGCCAGCTTCCGACTAGGCCGCTCTACCGGATACTATTATTCTCACGGGACGTCAAATGCGTTGAGATGATGCTTGATGCTGGTGCAATGGTCGACGATTCTGGGCAATTACTTCGTACATTCTTTGATAGCCAGGAAGGATACTTGTCTTATCGTTGCGATGACGATAGGCCGATGGATAAAACCGACCTCGAACCCTTCAAAAGGGCTTTGAAATTGCTCCTAAAGAGAGGTGCGCGGATTGATGCGCCGAGTCAGCTTCATAACTCAGCACTCATTGAGGTCTGCGATCGAGCTACGAACGTTGTTTACGATAGCCAATACCGCCTCGTAAACAGGGAGGCGTACAGATACCAGCTCCAACGCCTCGAAGGATACTACGACCGGGCCTCCCACGTAAAGAGGGACCCCTTCTTCGAGCTTGAGTTTCTAGTCAAGCATTCAACAAGTCGTAATGTCAGTGCCGAGTATGTCAAAGTACTAATGAGACGCAACAGAGATGAAGGAAAAGTTCAAGACCTGCTGAAACACTTGCACTCAAAAGTACTGAGCGGAATTGACCAAGATGAGGATGACTACGAGGACGACGAATACGACGAAGACGAAGATGATGACGAAGAAGAACCCGATCCTCGCTCTTGTTCTGTTTGCAACCCCGTGCGACCATCTTAGGGGGAGAAGGTACTGTCCAGGTTTTCATGTACCACTACTACAAGCTAGGGCAGATCAAATTGGATGACCTTGCGTTCGATATGAGGCAAAGGCTCTTAAATCTTTTACTTAACGGTATGTATCAAACCCCAGCCCAAGTTTCCGGATACTGGCACCCAGGACTTTAGTTTATTCCCGAACCGAAGCCAGTTAACAACCAAAATCGACTCCTTGACCTCTACGTCGACCCTACTATCCTTCTGGGCTTACAGTCCACACCCTGATATCAGTGAAAAGAGCAATTGAGAGATCTGAGCCATTTCGCAGCACATTTGTGCGGAGGGCCCATTGGAGTTTGCTGGTGAACGGGACATGTGGGTTGCAGGCCCAGAGCAGGATGCGAGGACACTATCGCAGGTTCATGGCATATTGACGGAAGGCATTATTTCGGAATTTCCAATGCGAGAGTACTAACTAAAGCTATTTCTACCTATATATAGGTAAGTATAGATAAGTTTAATAAGATCTATTTACAATTTCCTTAGTAGCCACAAGTAAAATCACTGAATTACCCTTGTTGCAATTTATCTTAAGTTCTATTGCAAAATATATCGTATAATTTAAATAAAAACAAATCTAATAGCTAGGCTACTTCTATTGTCGCCTAAGTATTCTCGGGCTCTGGGCCGGCGACATGAGAGAACCTGTATGCTTCAATGTTTGCGAAGAGGTGTGGGTTGTCGCAACAAACGAACGCAACTCTACCGCAAACTTCTTTGCGTGCTGATGAGTGATGGACTTTACTCGGTGTATCGATCCGTGCACCTCTTTTCAGGAGCAACTTTAACGACCTCGTGTAGGATTATACCACTACGCTGGTAGCAGAAATAACCTACCGAGACAGCGCCTCTCGCCCCAATGGAGATACAGCCGCGTTACCATCGTGGTAAAAGGGCAGGAGTAGAATAAGGCTCATCGTCGCTGTCCTCTTCATCATCATCGCTGTCCTCTTCATCATCGTCGCTATCCTCTTCATCATCGTCTTCAATCTCTCCGTCGCCTGTGATATTCAGTAGCTTTGTGTATAATTGTACCAACAGGAATTGAATCCTCTCCCTGCCCTTATTGCGTTTCATGAGTTCTTCAACATACTCGGCGCTGGCGTTCTGGTTGGTCGCATACTTGACCAGAAACTCAAGCTCATAGGTGTTCTCGTTTCCTTTAGCGTATCTGCTGCAGATCTCTTCGAGTGCCGAAATGTGGTGTTGGCTCGAGGCATCTATGCGCGCACCTCTCTTCAGCAGTAGCTTTAAAGAAGCTTCGTAAGGTTTCAAGTCCGCTTTACCCACTGGTCTTGGGAGGGCATAACAAAACCGAAGGTATCCATCTTCTTCATTGAAGAACGCAGAGAGTAGACCCTTAGCATTAGAGTGTCTATCAATGACAGCGTCCTCAGTCCTGGCACCAGCATCAAGCATAATCTTCAAGCACTTTGAGTCCTTTAAGGATATCAATGCGAAATAAATGGGCCTGAACCTGTCTGTGAACAATCCGTTAACGTCTGCACCGCGCTTGATGGCAAGCCGGATCAGCTCCCTGTGTTCTTGTGTCAGTAGTTTTGCTAGTTGGTTTTGGCGCTCAAGCTTCGCCTCGTTGATCCTACTTCCCAAGATTATTGAGGTGATGTTACTACGCTCATACCATACTTCTTCGGAGGCATTGGCCCCAGCCTTAAGAAGTTCGATGGCGATTGGGAAGTGCTCTAACTGGACCATAATGGTGAATATCGTTGCGCCGCTAGTAGCTTTAGCGTCGATGGGCACACCGCGGTCAATGAGCTTCTTGATGATCGCGCAAGTCTTTCTAAAATCTCGACGTGGAGATAGATGGTGGAGGGCTGTCGCGCCCCTACTGTCTCGGTAGTTTGGGTCGAAGTTGTCCTGCTGCAGTATGATATCAATAGCCTCCTCCACTTCACCCTGTATCGCGTCAGCTATAGGAGAGAGGTCTTCTGTTGCACACATAGCCCCGTTCTTCAAGAGAAGAGGAAGCATCGATATAGGCCCGTGAAAGATGGCGTAGTGAACAGGGTACCAGGGAGTAACAGCCCAGTCGGGGGGTGGCCTCCTCACATACCTTGTATCCCGACATTTGCAGAGGTTGCGTGAAGGAACATGCAGGCGAGCTCCTTTCTCCAGAAGCCACTTCACAATATGCTCATGATTGTGAAGAACTGCAAGGTGCAAAGGCGCAGCGTACGTCTTGGCAGGAGAGGTAGAATATGCAGACTTCCAGATAAATTCCTCGCTAGGAGCGCCCGTACAGTTGAGATCGGCTCCATATCTAAAGGCGAGTTTGAGCGTGCCTAGCGAGCCTTTCTTCGCTGCCCAGATAACGCTAGCTTTGGTGGGTTTGTCGTGGAGTATATTGTGCTTGTAAAGGCTTGGATTGTACACGGCGTGAAAGTGTCGACTTACTAGACTGAGCGACCCAAGTTGCTCAGTCTGGCAGAAAGATCCTATAAGATAGAGCGTCTCGTTAGCTAAGTTCCCGAGAGTCATGGTGAGTTTGCCGTGTGGGACCTTTGACGTAGAAGGTGTAAAGAGATGCTGGCCTGAAGAGGACATCTGCTGCATTTTGACACCCATGGGGACCACTCGGCATGGGAACTAGGACAGGACAAGTAGGAGTCGATTACCTGGCTGGGCTTGACAGATCGGCAAATGAGCGGTGGGTGAGTAGCTTTGTTGTGTTGGTCTGTCTGATGGATGAGGCTGATGGAGGGAGGAGCAAGAAGCTGCTGCATACAGGCTGGGTAGTTGTCTCTATATATTCCAAAGGTTAAAGTTCATGTTTTTACAGCGGTGACTCACTGAGTTTGACTCACCTACAGAAATCATTTTGTCGATAGAGTATTGAGGAAGTGTAAAATACGGGCCGGTATTTCGTCAAGGTTACGTTGAAGACAAAATGGAAGCTACTCAGCGGAGGCTACAGTGGGCTGTCCCATAGACAGCTGCAGTCGGGTGGTTGAAACTTGGTGCTCAGGTGACCTGGCACTGGCTGATCGTAAAATGGAGAGTAAACGGAAATTCCTCCACCAAACACTGCCCCAACCCTCACCTTTGCATCCTTCGCATCCTCAAAACTTTATCATTCAACCTTTCACCCGTAAGACTTATTCACACTCGCCAGGGTTTCAGAAGAAAGCCGCTGTAGGTATCAGAGACGAAATAATTTAGCCACCTCATGCTAACTTAGGCCAGCACTTAGGCTACTTTATTTCGACTCCCTAAATCATAGCAGAGGCCAGTCCTTCTGTTACCTACCTCCTAGGTAGATACCTATCTGGTACTTGATCGTCGCCATGTCACACTTGAACAAATCGGCCACCTGTGTCTTTTGTGGTGTTCCGGCAAGAGCACCACTGGATCCAAGTGCCGGGTACATCGCCCGCGGGCTGATCATTGACAAAGGACAATGGCTCTCGGAGGTTCGTGCTGTGATGCGGAAGAACTAGGAAAATATTCCCACAAAGTAAGTATATTCGCGTGTTACTTCTTTGACCAGGAGAACCGACCTTAACTCTACCCAGGGCGTACCTCTCTCAGCCGCTCCGCTATGTCCGTGCATGCACGTACGATGATTCTGGTGAGCTTCTTGAAACGTAAGTGATAGCCTCCCCATGGTAATACAGTCTGTCTCATGTCTTCATAGCTACACTACAGGCCAGGCGTGGCCTTACCACGAAAGATGCATGGAGCAATGGAATATTGCTACTGAGTCGAATCCTTGGACCCCTGAGATACTCGGCAAGACCTTCTCAAAGCTAGGCATGCGTAACGCCACCACCTGGTGCTTGCGAGGTATTGACTACGGTATCATGGAGTGCTTCGTCGGCCGACGCTGGGGATCGATCACCCTTGGCTTCGACGATGTCCTCCAGCCACCGTCTCCCAATTCTATCTTGGACGGCTTTTACCGCTGTCTTGTCGCAGAGGCATACGTCGGCGGTATGTCCGCTACTCGGCTATTTGGATCAGAAGATTCTCCATCCACCTCCCCGGGCGATTCTAGCACCATTGGCGACAGTCCAGAACAACTATCACTCATTCGCAATGTTAACGCCGCGGTTGATTTATTCCTACAGCGCATTCAACAAAACCGCTCGGAAGAGACAGAGCCACATGGGCAAGGTTCCTTAGCAGGTAACCCCTGGCTTGAAGATGCCGCACGGCCTCCTGCTGAGGCTCTGGCCAAGTTTTACGAAGATAGTATTCGACAGTTCCCCCGAAAAGGGGAATATGGCCAAGCCTACACTGCAGTTACCCTCGGTCCGCCCTGCACCTCCGAATCGTCTGACCCTTTCTATAAGCTTGGGCCCGCTTTGATCCTCTGCATCATTGACTTTATGCACATGCCGGATCTATGCCGCCTACGCAAAGCTTCTCGCCCTTGTGCTCACCTTCGACTATCCTTTGGCTTTTGGAGAGCTCGGCTACGCAAGGACATGCCGTTTCTGTACGACTTCGTTGCACCAAAAGATGTACCTCTTGATTGGCGACTACTGTACATGGTCCTGGACGGTATGAGCTCACGCTCGCAGAGCCTTGCTCGCCAACGAGATCTGAGAAGCCAGCATGCGAATATCTACAATCTACCTCTCAGGTTCAAAAGGCCATTTTCCTGTCACAATCTCAACGTCGTGAACATTACACTGCTCAACCGACGGCGTATATGGGCGTCTATCGGCCAGATCATCGACAGCAAAGCCGAAGATCACGGCGGCCTGAACGAGTGGATCCTCGAGAAAAGCCCGTAGGCGACATGTTGGGTTGCGCTCTGGAGGGTAACCTCACAGAGCCCCCGGAGCGTATATACCAAATTGCCTTCAGGAATGTTGGATATGTAAAGAGAGGTCTTGCAAGAAGAGCCCTAGCAAGATTGGATGGCAAGGGGAGAACTTTGTGCATAGGAAGGCTGGCTGTGCATTGCGTTAAGTCCTTTTCATCTCTCGTTCGCACTTGTAATTCGGCAATTTCGTCGTGGATGGCCTTGATTTGATCTTAGGCAGTGCGAAGTTTGCTTATTGTTTTGACATGCATTGTTCTGTATGGAAATATTCTTTGCTGGGCTATGTAAGCGAAGCATGTATCGATCGTTTGGACGTGGGTGTCGATGGCAGTTGAGGATAGCTGGATAGGGATCTTTCGGTTTTGTATCAGTCGGAGGCTGAACAGATGGAATAAGAGTGGATATCATGTCCTTTTCTTTACCACAATCACAATGTATAGTCAGGACGAACAGCCTATGACCTGCAAGTGTGAACATCTTTATATTAGAAAGAAAACAATATCCGAACATACAAACTAAACAAAGACTCCTGCACACCCCAAAATAAAGCATCTAGATATCCTCATCGTCATCAGCCGCCTTCTCAGCAAGCGTAAACTTGCTCTTGCCCGTCTTCTCATCAACTTCATGCTCAATGGCAAGCTTCTGCAAATGACCCAGAACATTCTCCAACTTAGTATCCTTATGTCTGCGATCCTTTCTACCAAGATTATCCAACCAAGAAATCTTGTTAAGGATAAAGTAGATAATGGCGATAACGACCGTCACACCGAAGGAGTACAGCCAGACAATTACCACAGTGACGATGTCGACCCAGCCGTTGCTGCTCTGCTTGAAGTTGTCGTGGATGGCGGGGACTTCGCCTGTGCCCGAAAGCCAGCCGAAGAGGGCGAAGAGAGTGGCTAGGATGTCGACTCCGAGAATTGCGCCAACGAGTTGCCATGATGGCCAGGTCTTGCCGCCGCGGGTGACGAAGATGAGCCAGTTCTCTGTGAGGGCGACTTCGAGGAAGAGGATTTCTTGGACGCTACCAAAGTTCTGGACGATACCACCATTGGGGAGGAACATGGTTCCACGGATTACCCATGTGCCGAGGGCTAGAAGAACGCCTAGGATGACGCTCATGATCCCTGTTGTGGTCAGTTTCTGGTATGTGTTGTGGTGTGGCCGACTTACAAATCTTTGGCAGCTGCCATTCCACAGGTCTAGGTTCCCAATGCGCATTATCGTAAGCTACAGCAACAGTTGCTAGATCTGCAAACAGAGCAAGGCTTTGCTTTGATTAGCCGCTATTCTAGTGAATCAAGAAACTTATAGACGTACAAGACAATCAGGTCGACGCGGATGGTCTCGTTGAGGATGATCATGGAGAGCGTGAGGTAGATCTCGAGGTGCAGGCAAAGCGCGATACGGTATTCTGACGAAAGTTAGTCAGGTTTGGACATCTGGAAAGGGTTGTACTCACGGATATACGACTTCATTCTCGCAAAGATCTGGCGGGCGGTCTTGATAGCCAGGACAATTGTACTGAGACCCGGCGCGAGGAAGACAATATCAGCTGCCGCTTGCGCAGCTTCCGAAGCGCCTTCGACAGCAATACCGCAGTCGGCTTTCTTCAGAGATGGAGCATCGTTAACACCATCACCGGTCATGGCCGTCAGATGGCCTCTCTGCTGTAGCATCTCGACCACAGTGTACTTATGCTCAGGGAACACTTCCGCGAAGCCATCTGCGCGTTCGACAAAGTCATGCTGCACACTGCCAGATAATCCACCGTGGATAAGACGATCTGAGTTGTAAACCTTTGTGCCCAGCGACAACATCTTGCAGGTTTCCTTAGCGATGGCGATGGCATCTCCTGTCAGCATCTTGACGGGAACACCAAGATGTCCAGCCTCGATAATCGTCTGAGCCGTATCCTCACGAGGTGGATCAAACATAGACAGTAGACCCAGAAGAATCCAATCGCCATCGTTCTTCTTGTACGCAACACCAAGAGATCGGAATCCGCGACGAGCAAAGTCTTGAGCCTTTTCCCTATAAAGCTCACTAAGATGCTCTGAACCAGGTCCCAGAAGCTTGAGAATAGCCTTTGGTGCACCCTTGGCGCAGATAAATTTGTCGTTGCCGAGGCGGCACACAGCGGTGATTCGCTTGGAGACGGGATCAAAGGGTGTGAAGGACTCGGTTACCCAGCCCTGTTTAAGGATCTCTCGGGCTTCGGGATAACGCTTGAGTGTAAGAATGGTGACCTTATCGATAGGATCTAGTGTCTTCAGGTTGTGGCTCGAGGCAAGCGCTGCGCATGCCATCATCCAGTTGACATCCTCCCCTTCAGCGACAAAGGGGTCTCGGATAGAGAGCTTGTTGGCCGTCAATGTACCAGTCTTATCAGAGCACAGGATATCGACTCCTGCAAGAGATTCGATAGCCGTAAGTTTTTGCACAATAGCTTTCTGCTTGGCCAAGTAGGCAGCTCCTACAGCAAGTGTAGTTGTGGTGACGACAGGTAAACCGACAGGAACACCAACGATGAGAAGAACAAGTGCATAATGCAACAAGTTCTGAGATCCAGGAGCTGTAACACCGATGTGATGGAAGAAGCCACCGATCCAGGCGATCAAGATCCAGAACATGACCAAGACCAGAAGTGTGGTACCGATGTTGTTCATGATAGCCTTGAAGTGACCTTGGTCCTTTGCGCCTTGAACGAGATCAGCTGTACGTCCGACGAAGGACTCTCTGGCAGATGCTTCTACCAAGCCAAATGCTTTTCCTCTCTTGCAGCCAGTTGTGTAGTAGACCTTATCACCCAGATATTTCTCAACAGCGAGTGACTCTCCTGTGATAGAAGATTGATCAACAGCAGCGATGGGACGACTTCGGTGGTCTAGAGGCTCATTGCCGTGGGTGTGTGGACGACCGTCTTCCTTGCTTTCACCATCTCCATGCTTTGCATCACCATTGGCATCATCGGGGCCATCGGCCATATCATCTTCTTCATCACTTCGGTCCAACTTGTCCTCAGCTCTGAGGCGCTTGAAAAGCTCAAAGTCTTCCGGTCGGGTATAGTCGCAGATGAGGCGAGCGTCTGCGGCAACTGTGCCACCTTCTTCGATAAGGAGGATGTCGCCGGGTACCAGCTCTCGAGCTGGAATCTCTTGCTCGACACTGTCGCGGACAACAGTACATCGCATGGCGATATCTCCTTTCAGACTCGCTACGATATCGGCTGCTTGTTTCTCTTGGATAACTAAATAGTAATTAGAATTGGTCGCGTGAAGGTTTGGGTTGAGGAGAACTTACAGCCTACAAAGGCGTTGAGCATGAGGATTCCAACAATGACTCCAAAGTCGACCCAGTCGCCCAATCCCACGGCGAGTAAAGCAGCGACTTCCATAACTGTAACAATTGGTTAATGTTTCTCCAATCGGACTTGTGAAGAGGTGTAGCTCACCATAGAGAATAGGACCAGTGAAGAAGCCCAGGAACTTGGCAAACATATTCTCCTTCTCAGAGGTAAGTTCATTCCATCCAGTGACCTTTCTTCGCTTCTCAACCTCATCAGAGGATAATCCAGCCCTCAGATCTGTCTCAAGCCATGATTCAGAAACTCCGGCTTTGCCAGTGGACTGATCTTGCTCGTCAGAGCCACTGCTACCAAAGCTCCACCAATGCTTCTTCTTGCCCTTTCCAGCTTCAGAGTCCGCTACGCTTCGGCGACGATCTTCGCGGTAGTTGCTGATGTAGTGGTCGAGAGCGGGATACTCGTCGAGGTTAGGGTCTGGGAAGATAGAGCCGGCCCGGCCTCTGGAGGCGCGAGAAGCTCGTCTTCCAGCATTGGATTCCACATCATCATCATCATTCCTCTTGCGACGATGGAATAGCTTCGACATGGCTGGTGAAGACTTGTAAAAGTAAATAGAGAAATCTATGTGCGCGTGCTAATTCAGTGAAGAAACATGCGAACACAACACACTTCAGATCAGCTTGTTCCAGTAGGCGCCTCAAGCTGTATTTATTGTGTTCGCAGATAGCTTGTTTCCACATTCAGATAGCTCCCTCTCGTGGTAACTCGGCATTGCAACCACACAGCGATATCTCCCTCGCGTTCGCGACAACAGTCCACCGACTCTATGACATGCGAGCGAATTTCCGTCATGGCCGACTGTTCCGAGCAGCAATTGAGTGGTGTCAAGAATAGAAAGCTCGAGATCTGCAGTGATCACATCCCCTCCCGCTCACACCGGGAAAGGAGAGTTTGCAGAGAAGTTGGTGTTTCGTTACCGAACCGGCGAGGACTTTTGGAGAAGCATCCAATGCCAGCAGCTCCAGGGTCGAACTATGCTGCATAAGGTTCATCGGTTTACTGGAGGACGGTGCCGAAGGCTGACATGCCATCCGTCAGAACCGAGAAGCAAACACAAAAGTTGGTTATTCCCGTATAAGTGAAGTTCGGCTATGCGGCATCTGGCGATCGTCATTGATAGCTCAGGTATGTGTTGTATGCATTGCTTTCAAGGTCGCCCGATGGTTATGAGTGGTTTTGGATTGATTTGTTAGCTGTTGGAAGGTCTGGACTGCCAATAAGCAAGACCCAAAGTTCTCATTATTACGTCACCTGAATAATGGCTTCTTTTCGAGACCAAAAGCCGAAGCCAATTTCGTTCTAGAAATATGTATTGAGTAACCAGTGGCTTACAAGGCCGTTGCTGACTTTCCATGGAACCGGTTTGTATAACCAACCGCTGTGTAGTATCACAAAGAACCCTGTAAAACAAAAAGAACGCATACAATTCCTAATTCCGAAGAACACCGCAGACGGATGAACCCGTCTTTGAGCATGAATCGTTGATGGTGTTCAAAGGCACACGCATCCAAAGAATCGGGAAGCTGGTCATGGTCTGCAGGACTATCTGGAGCTGGGATACAACCCAAGGGCTCACACCTCATGTCACACATCTCTCAGACCTCAAACTAGCAGGTTGTAGAGACATCATTCCCGAATTGATGCTTAATTTTCGAGACTGGGAAAAATGATCCTGAGTTAAGAGAGTCAGTCGTATAATCGTATAGATGACAGAAGATCAGCCAAGACAAACAGACGTAATAGTATTACTACATACTGAAAGGCATGTCAGCAACAACGTCTAGAACATCCCGGAATCATTCCGCTTCACCTACATATCTACATTCCCAAAAGAACAAGTCCAAGAGCAACAGCAGCCGGGGCAGCCTGAACGTAAAGGATACGCTTGTTGGCCGTCGCACCACCATAAGCGCCCGCAAGTACGACACAACCGTTGAAGAAAACCTGCAGCTGCTTTGCAAACACAGGGTTCGGGTGAAGAAGCGACCAAATCAGCCCAGCAGAGAGGAAACCGTTGTACAGGCCCTGGTTCGCAGCCATGGTCTTGGTCTGCTCGGCGAATTCAGGTGTGAGCTTGAAAGTCCTTCTGCCGCGAGGAGAAGTCCAAGCGAACATCTCTAGCCACAGGATGTAGCTGTGAAGGGCGCCGACAAAGCCGGTTGTAACGAGTCCGAGAACACCCATATTGTGAGTTGGTGGTGGTGGTAGATAGTAGATGGGAGGTCTTAGCGTGAGATAGAGATCGTGGGTCGCTTAGTGAGTAGATTGAGAACTGGAGAACTAGAGAACTAGCGTAATAGAGACCGCAGTGTTATTTAAACAGGATGATGGACAAGAAGAGGGTAAACAAGACGCGTAGCTGTTGGAAGGAATTGACTTTGGCCTTTGAGACATTGACTTTTTCGCGATGGCTGCAGGCTGGTGGATGACTAATTTTTCCATTTGAGAGAACCAGTGATACGAGCTTCACCAAAATCAGCCACCTGCCCATCCATGAAAACGGTCCTTGCACGACCCTCGAAGGGAAACTCGTCCGAAACCAGCGGGAATATGAACCAGAATCTGTAACAAACGAAACTTTAAATCCAGGACCCATATCTTCGATCTCGGCACTTTCAATCACATAGTCAAGGGAAAGCCTTACGAACGAAAATGGATACCTTCTATCCTAAGATTTTACTAATATATGTAAGTTCTTATGATAAGTTTACGAAATAGGTGCAGGATGTACAGCTGGGGCATCAAAGAGATCTTCTCATGGTGAAATGGATCTGCTATCATTACAATCGCGTTGAATCACAGCAGAGCTTGATTGAATAACTGATTACAAATACTAATTCATTACTATTTATATGATCCCCAACTTGGGTCAAACCGGAGACTAAGGCATGCTTTGTGTGCGAGGAGATTGGTCAAACCCAGATATCTTTTGAGTATGCCCTCGCACGCGAAACTACCACCTCCGATCAGATTCATCTCTCCGTCGAATTAAAAGCGTATCCTTAGATTTAACTTAATAAGCAAATCGGAAATCCAGTCGCTTGTTGCCGTCAATCTCTCGCTGCTCCTTGTCCGTCTGGTACTCGAGTTGCTGCTCCGGAGTCATCTGTTCCCATTGCTCGACCTTCTTCTTGTTCAAGTACACAATCCATTGTCTCTGAACAATAAACACAACAACGGAGAGACACAGGATTGAAATCAAGACCTTGTTTCCGTTCTTGAAGTAGGGTCCGTCCCACTTTCGGTAGATCTGACTCGAGATAACACTTCCACTGTGTTTTATTAGCACTTTTTCGATCAAGAAAAGAGCGTTTACTTACACTTGAACCAATACGTTATAGGAAGCCGCTGCAATGGCTCTCTTCTTGACGTCGAACGAGTTCTCTGAGATCCAGGAAGATACGAGAGGGTGGAAGTATGGGTATCCCGAGATCAGAGTGATGATCGAGAACCGACCCCATTCACGACCTTGATCAGGGAGCGTCAAGAGAGCTGTCAGTAGCGGCAACGACCAAATTTCTCCGAATAAACAATGAAAAGCTCGTTCGTTGAAGTACTCGGAGCTGTAGGCGAGCGCAAGCATAGTGATAATCTGAAGAGCTGCTGAAGGCGCAGTGAGAAGGTTGCTGGCCAAGGTGCTGAAATTTCCAACTCTCTTCAGAGTCAATGTCAAGTATGCCTGAACAGGCGCCGCAGGGATGTATGCAACAACGCCGATGAAGTAGAGTCCCCAGAGAGATGGATCACCCCATGCAGCCTTGACGTCCTTCCATGTGGCTGGCTCCTTCAGCGCCGTCAGACCCTTGGCCGGATCGTCTCGAAGAATTCGGTTGATCATAATGACCTCTTCGCGTTCGGTGTACCAGGACTTGCGCCAGATAGGAGTCTTGGTGCCGGTGGGAGATGTTGGAAGATACACCATCGAGACGAGACCGATGACAACTGTGAGAAGACCCTCGAGGAGCAAAAGCCAGAACCATCCAGGATGGCCGTTGATGCCTCGCATTTCGAGTAAACCGGCAGCCAGAAGAGCTGAGATAACACGGGCGACGTTCAAAGTGGACCAGAAAGCAGCCAGTCGAATCGACAACTCGCGCGAGGTATAGAAGTATGTCGCCATGAGGATGACACCGGGGATGAAACCGCCCTCAAATGTACCGATCAATGCGCGAGTAACATAGAAAGCAGCTCGTCCGGTCATGAAGGCCTGGAAAGTCGAAACGAGACCCCAGCATACCATGAGCGTGGGCAGCACGGTCTTGAATCCATAGCGTTTGGTGAGGAAAATAACAGGGAACTCGGCGAGCAAGAAGCACAAAACCTGGATCGTCGTTCCGTTGTTGTAATCATCAGTCGTCAACCCAAGATCAGTCAGAAGGTCGTCTGCGAGGGCATTGCTAATATTTCCTCTATCCAATTGCAAGCCGAAGAACTGGTATATCGTGTAAGTAATTGAATAATCTATCGTCTTCTGTTTCTCTGTATTCTCGTGGTGTTGAGGTGGGCTGGGGTGGCCTTGTACAGCACCCGACCTTCGAGAGAAAGGTACGTACCATAAGACACAGCCAACTCAAAAGCTTCAAATCAGTCTTTCGAACAGCTCTCTTCTCTTCTTCGGCGGTCCAAGTAGCCGAGGGATCCCACCGATGGCCGCCTTCGTAGTCGTTGTGTGGTGGTAGCGCATGGCTCAGTTCAGCTCGGCCGACTCCGACTTGCGACTTATCGATATGATCCACCGACGCGCGCGCAGCAACCGCAGAGGTCGACTCGATATCCGGATTGCCCATGTTGAAATACAGGCTATTACCCAATTGAGTTTCTCGGAATCTCAATGGTTTGTCTAGAGTCAAGTGCTGGCTGTTGATCTACAAACTCGGGGTTTCGGTCAAGATATATAACTACATCTACACTTTGACCTTAAACACTATAGTCCATACTACCTACCGAAAGAGTCTCCGGGATACATACAAATTCACTATAGTCCCCCTTAGTTCGTGTGGCGCGATCGCGCACGCCATAAGGACATGAAGCCAGAAGTGGTAACCTCGAGTCTCATAGTACAGGGCCATTAATCCGCCAAGTGTAGAGTCCTTGACCATCTGACAGGGCATTCGAAACATAGGATTGGTTATGTCCCCTCTTTGATTGCTGGGTAGATTCTCCGAGAAATTCTCCCTCTGTGCATAAGCATGTCAATTAGGTGATTGTTAGCCTCGATGTCGTCTTAAAGTGCGGGGAGTTGCATCGCTTCGTGATTCGATCCGGTACGTTTTTTCTCAAACGGTTCAAGCCTGTAATCTGGGGTTAGACTGGTTTCCGAAATACCGGGTCTTGGCTGTTATTTATTGAGTCTATTCTTCTCCGAAAGAGTCTCCGGGATAAGATACAGCTTCACATAATTGTCTCGCATTCGCCTCTCAATTCAATTTCTCGGTCAATTGAGAATATTGTTCAATCATAATCCTATATTGCATCATGCCTTCAGCTGAGGTCGAGACCCTCCCTAGTCATATCGTCGGCGGAAATGCCCAAAGCAGACCCCGACTAGACGGACCCTTGACTTACACGGGGAGTTTGGACAACTACTCCCAATTTGACGTCACCCCAGTCATCGGCCGTGAATTCAACGGCCTTCAAATTCGGGACCTGCTGAAATGGGATGATATTCACATTCGAGACCTGGCTGTCACAATTTCCCAGCGTGGTGTTGTGTTTCTGAAGGATCAAGATGTTACCCCCAACGAGATGAAGGACTTTATGCTGCGACTCACAGAGCTCGCTGGATGCCCTTCTACTTCAGGACTGCACGTTCATCCGCTTACAGAGGAAGGCTCAGAGCTTGGTGATCAGATTAGTGTTATCTCAAGTGAGAAGCAGAAGAAGGGTGGTGGTTTGACACATCAGTTGAGTGATGTGAGCCGATTCGCGAGCGCCGGCTGGCACTCTGACATGTGCGTGTAAACTCACAGACTCTTTTTTGGGCAATGCTGACCTTGCCAAGTACTTTTGAGAAGGTTCCTTCAGACTATGCCATGCTTAAGATCCATACACTACCAGCAACAGGTGGTGACACGGTATGTCTGCCACTTACATCGGGCTTGCAACAATGAAGTAATTTGTGTTACTTTGTTTACTTTGGCGCCTGGTTTTGCTTGTATACAGCTAACTCGGTCAGCTCTGGGCATCAGGATATGAGGTCTACGACAGACTCTCCGACCCAATGAAGAAATTCCTCGAGGGTCTCACCGCAACCCATGACGCATCGTTCTTCCACGATGAAGCCCGCCGTTTAGGCAACCCCATCCGCAAGGGTGTCCGAGGTTCTCCTCTGAACCAAGGTGAAAACCTCACAGCCGTCCACCCTCTCATCAGAACAAACCCAGTGACAGGCTGGAAGTCTGTCTTCGTCAACAAGGGTTTTACCAAGCGTATCAACGGACTGTCGAGGGATGAGAGTGATGTTCTTCTCGCTTATCTTTTCAACTTGGTGACACAGAATCACGATGCTCAAGTTCGATATCGATGGAGCAAGAATGACTGCGCCATCTGGGATAATAGATCGACGTTTCACTGCGCAACTTATGATTACGTTCAAGCAAGGGCAGGAGATAGAGTAGCCAGTCTAGGAGAAGCGCCGTATCTTGATGTTAACAGTAAGAGTCGTAGAGAGGCTTTGGGGATCTGAAGAGGATCAGTGTTAGTTATACAGAAACGAGTCAAAGAATGTATGATCAACATGACAGACCCACAAATAATCCAAGTTTATGAAAGTGATCATAAGCCTTAGTATTTCTTTTATCATAAAGAATGAAATATTATGATAAAGTGTAGATGAATGAAGCCCATATCTGTTGGTGTTTTGCTCTGCAAGACGCCATTGGTCGGACAACTTAGGCGCATACCTAACCAGACTTGGCGGGCCCAAGCTTTCCAGACTCAGACTCAGGGTTGCAACGAAATCTTCCGAACAATCACATTGCATTGTCAGGAACAAGTGTAACGTCGGTCGTCACCGCCATGAATCATAACGTCTCATAGAAGAGCCAATGATTCAATGAAGCCTCAATTAATGTCTTTCGGTCTGCGACGGGCCTTGGGCGGTCAGCCCAAGTCTCTGTTTCTGTCTCTGACCACTATCGGAGGCAGGAACCCGATGACCCGTACCTTCCATTCACGACCCCTCCCCCGCATCAGCTTAGGAGCTAGCAGCTCTCTGTCAGCTTTTCGACCCTCTATAACAACAACTACAACAACTCGTCCTCTTCATACTTCTCAATCTTCATATCTCTTTTCAAATAGCTCTGCGACAGCTTCGTATCGACCTACACTCTCTCAGCCCTCACTCTCTCGACCCTCTATTCGCGACTCCAAAGTCACATCCTCTCTCATATCCCGTCGCAACTGCTCTTGTCGACGCGCCATGCTTCGCAACGGTGAGGACGTTACCAGCGCAAGCCTCGACGTTCGTCGAGGTCGCCAGGTCCTCCCCAAGAACGTCAAGCCGCTCCACTACGATCTTACCCTCGAGCCCAACTTCGAGACCTTCAAATATGAAGGTACCGTCGTCATCGACTTCGACGTTGTCGAAGATTCCACATCCATTGCTCTCAACACAGTAGACCTCGAGATCCACGAGACTCTGGTCGAGGCCAATGGTGCCACCATCAGCTCCTCCCCCACTCTCGACTACGACAAGGACTCCCAGACCACAACCATTACCTTCGATAAGACGATCCCTGCAGGTCAGAAGGCTAGATTGACCCAGCGATTCACCGGTATTCTCAACGATGATATGGCTGGTTTCTACCGATCTTCATACAAGGACGAGCAGGGCAACACAAAGTACATCGCCACCACCCAATTCGAGGCTACCGATGCTCGCCGAGCATTCCCCTGTCTCGATGAACCTGCTCTCAAGGCGACCTTCACCGTCACCTTGATTGCTGACAAGGACTTGGTCTGCCTGGGTAACATGGACGTTGCTTCCGAAAAGGAGGTCGACTCCAAGGTTACTGGCAAGAAGAGCAAGGCTATTACATACAACAAGACACCCATCATGTCTACCTACCTCTTGGCCTTCATCATCGGAGACCTCAAGCACTACGAGACCAACAACTTCCGAGTCCCCATTCGAGTGTGGTGTACCCCCGATCAGGATCTCGATCATGCCGTCTTCTCGGCTGAGTTGGGTGCACGAACTCTCGCCTTCTACGAGGAGCAGTTCGGTTCACAGTACCCTCTTCCCAAGATGGACATGGTTGCCATTCCCGATTTCGCCGCCGGAGCCATGGAAAACTGGGGTCTTATCACATATCGAGTTGTCGACCTTCTCCTAGACGAGAAGACTAGCAGTGCTGTCACCAAGAAGCGTGTCGCTGAGGTTGTCCAGCACGAGCTTGCTCACCAATGGTTTGGCAACCTGGTCACAATGGACTTCTGGGATGGTTTGTGGCTAAAGGAAGGATTTGCTACATGGATGTCGTGGTATTCTTCCAACGCCTTCTACCCCGAGTGGAGAATCTGGGAAGGATATGTCACCGAGGATCTGCGATCCGCTCTGGGTCTCGACTCTCTGCGCAGCTCCCACCCCATCGAGGTGCCTGTTAAGCGTGCGGACGAGGTCAACCAGATCTTCGATGCCATCTCATACGAGAAGGGCTCTTGTGTCCTTCGCATGATCTCCAAGTACTTGGGCGAGGACGTCTTCCTGAAGGGTGTCCGCATCTACCTTGACCGACATGCCTACGGCAACACAGAGACAACTGACCTTTGGGCTGCTCTCAGCGAGGCCAGTGGTAAGGACGTCGAGCGTGTTGCAGACATTTGGACCAAGAAGGTCGGTTACCCTGTTGTAGCTGTCACTGAGGATGAGTCCAAGGGCACAATCCACGTCAAGCAAAACCGCTTCCTTAGAACGGCAGATGTCAAGCCTGAAGAAGATGAAGTGCTCTATCCTGTGTTCCTCAACCTCCGCACAAAGGACGGTATCCAAGAAGACCTTGCGCTCAACGTCCGCGAGGCCGACTTCAAGGTGCCCGACTTTGACTTCTACAAGGTTAACTCTGGTCACTCTGGTATCTACCGCACTTCCTACACTAGCGAACGACTCCAGAGACTTGGACAGAACGCCAAGGCAGGACTCTTGGGTGTTGAAGACAGAGCTGGTATGATCGCCGATGCTGGTGCTCTTGCCGCTGCTGGTTACCAAAAGACATCTGGCCTGCTGTCTCTCCTCCAGGGCTTTGACTCCGAGGATGAGTTCATCGTCTGGGATGAGATTACCCTCCGCGTTGCTTCTCTTCGGGACGCCTGGGTTTTCGAAGAGGACGACGTGAACAAGGCTCTCAAGGCTTTCCAGCGAGACTTGGTCAGTAAGAAGGCCAATGAGATCGGCTGGAATATCTCAAGCTCTGACGACTTTACCGCTCAGCGCTTCAAGGCACTGATGTTCGGTAAGGCCGCCATTGTCGAGGACGAGTCTGCCAAGAAGGCGGCATTCGAGCTGTTCGAGAAGTTCATCAGCGGCGATCGCGAGGCCGTCCAGCCCAACCTCCGATCCAGCGTGTTTGGAGTTGTGCTGACATACGGTGGCGAAGCTGAGTACAACGCTGTTCTCAAGGAGTACGAGACTGCCAAGCAGAGCAGCGAGCGCAACACCGCCCTTCGATCCCTGGGCTTTGCCAAGGATCCTGAACTTATCAAGCGAACTTTGGCGTACACTCTGAGCGACAACGTCAAGACCCAAGATATCTACATGCCCCTTGCCGGCCTTCGCGCTCACAAGGAGGGTGTCCTTGCTCTCTGGGGATGGGTCAAGGAGAACTGGGATGTTCTCACCAAGCGACTTCCTCCTGGCATGTCACTCCTCGGTGACATGGTGGCCATCTCTACAAGCTCATTCACACACGCCGATCAGATCGACGACGTCAAGAGCTTCTTTGAGGAGAAGGGCAACAAGGGATTCGAGCTTGAGTTAGCTCAGAGTCTTGATGCTATGAAAGCCAAGCAAAACTGGCTCGCCAGAGATAAGGAGGACGTTAAGCAGTGGCTTGCCCAGAACAAATACCTGTAAAATATTGCATAGAAGGAGTTTTGCGCCGGGAGATGATTGCATATGAATGAATAAACTTGTAACAACGTACGAAAATTGTCCTCCAATGCTCATGGTACCAAGAACAAAAGCCTGAGTACTAATCTAAACTGGTATAAATGGTCTAGTCTCTTAGGATATGTATTTCGTCTTCTACGATCTGGTCATTTCATCCTTTGGGTTCTGTATTTCATCTTTTAGGAGCTAACATTTCATCCCGTAGGATCTAACATTTCGTCTCTTAGGATCTAACATTTCATCTCTTAGGATCTGAGATTTCGTCCTTTAGGTTCATAATGATCAATTAATTCTAATAATAGGTACCCTATGTTGCCTGGGTTCAAATACCTCGCTAATGATACCGCTCCTATCCCTAATAACGCCTAATAAGATATAAAATAGTAAGCTAATTGAAAAAGAATCTCTTCTTGACCTTACGATTTAGTGGTCTTACGACAATGTCCTAAAGAGAAGGGTAAACCTTAGGGTCCACAATAATCGTCTGGTCGCCGTCGTCCTAAGAGACGATAATGTGATTGAAGTGACCCGGGACCTTCAACCGGCACTTTTCACAGTCTGAGCGAAATCCTATGCTGAAGCTCTTCTTCATGCCGGGCTGCCAAGTCCAGTTGTTAACCGTGTGTCGACTGCGTATGTGACCTCTTCGAGGAGGAGATGGGTCGCTCTCGTGAGGAGGTTCTTCTACATCCATCATATGATGCTCTACATCATGAGGAGGTGAAGGCTCGACTCTCACGTTGGGATGTTCCATCCCTGGGGATACATGAACGCTGGCGTCGAATCGGCTGTTGACGGGGGTGATGGGTTCGCACGCCATGGTATTGTCATCTTCACAGATGGGAGAAGGGAGACGTCGTTCATTCTGTGCGGCTTGCCAACCTCCAGCCATTGTTCGAGGAACGCTCTGGTCCTCGTGGAAGCCGGTATTTTGGTGGCCAAGATTGGCGACGCCGTTGGGGCCTGTCATGGCCTGTTGGCCTCTAACCTGGGCGGCAAAGCTGGGCTGAATGGGTGTAGGCATGCGCCCGTTGGAATTGTCGGTCTCCATCTGCATCATACTCAATCGGTCCGATCCCTGTTGTGTTTGCGCTTGCATCATATTCATATCGGAATATCCTTGGTCCTGTGACGCCGAGGAGGTTCGAGGGAGCGCACGGAGGGGGAGACACTGCAGTCGTTTCTTCAAAAAGTCAGTATCTTCTAAAGCTTAGGAGAGCAACAAATAAAATAGCCTAACTGCTAGTCTAAGCTGGCATAAAGTGGCTAAAGTATTTTGTCTCTTAGGCTTGGTGCCTAGGCTGTCATGACTTACATTTCGGTGCTCACCGAAGCTCATGCCGTTCGCAGCAAGTTCATCTTCTTCCCGGCCTCGCTTGCGCTGCTCAAAGCTGGCGTGCTGCTGAGCGGCGAACATTTTGTCGTCGTAGCCGGTTTGTCACAGAGATTTTGCTGCCCAGCACTTTGAAGGATCTGGATTAGTTCCGTATTGAACGATGTCGTCGTTTAGTCGTTTAGTACCAGACCCTGCGTGATGCGGGTGGATACAAAAGGTCCCAGGAAAGTCGTGGTACAGTGTGCAGTAGCGTTACAGCGGGGGTATCCGATTCCGATGCAAGACGATGCAATAGATAGAGTACAGTAATGTAATGGGCGGGATCAGATCAAGTATCGGACCTGATGTTGATGCTGTGGGCAAAATATTGGATGAATGGATATAAACGTCAATGACAGATCCAAGTGTAAGAGGTTGGGTTGGTCAAAGTAGAAAGAGAGTTGAGGGTCCCGATCGTTAAAGTTGAGTTCACGAGGAAGTGGCGGCCTGTCGTCGGTCAAGGAAGGAAGCCACGCAGCCACGGCAGGTAGTAGTGGATCGGAGGGAAGCTTGGAACGCAGGCAGTAAGCCAACAGTGGAGGGGCCAGTGCAGGCAGGCAGTGAGGAGAGAGGCTGGGGGTGTTCTTTTTGGGGCTGGCTGTCACTTGAGGAGTGCAAGAGATGACGGACCAACAGCAAATCAGGCAAAAAAAGAACAAAAGTACTAGGTAGTGAGACAAATGGAAGGAGCGGGGAAATATGTATGTAGTAGGGCGGTCTATAATGTCTTGGGTTATTATTCAAGGTATTTGAGGGTCTTGTCTCGGTGTTGGTGAAGAGAGACTGGCAGACTGGTAAGTAGGTAAATGTAAATATCGGACGAAAGTAAACAAAGACCAACAAAAAAGGAAACAAATGTCATGCACAGCACAGCAATTGACGATTAGAGCAGTAAAGTGAAACGACGATGAAAAGCTTATCAAAAGCTGAACAAGAGAGAAAAAGATTGAATCAAGGGAAAGAACGTCACAGTCAAGGAGGAAAGGGGTTGGATGGGTTGGTTCTCAGTGAATGAAGACAGGAAATGGCAAGGCCAAAGTTTGTGAATGGAGACCAAGGTCCAAACCAGACCAGACCAAGCCGTGGCGCGCATTCGCTTCACTTCACCAGTCGATCGGATTCCTTTCAGTCTCGGCTCCGTCGTGGGGATCGCCGAGAACCCGAATGTCCATATCAATGAGCGATCCCTTGATGGAGGAGAAGCGATGATCTAATTGACCCTTGACAGTCATGCTATGCTACAGTACCTATGCTCATCATGCCCATCATGCTCATGCTCATGGTTAATCACGAGAAAGTCAAGAGGCCGGGCTAGGCTTGGCTGGGCTGGGCTGAGTGGACAGCCTGGACTAACTACAAGGGTATCACAGACCAACAGATCCGCAGTACGAGGCTCCTCAGACGCAACGCGGTTCACTACTACGTTTGACAAGAATTTGTGAGAGTTGAGTCGATATGTTGTTCAACGGAACTTGAATGTCTAGGTTTCAGTCGTGTTTCGCTTGGTTGATTTCCGTCTTTCCGTCAAGGTAGGACACGACTTCTCTCTGAGACGTTGCAACGGGCTTGTCTTGTCTTGTTGATCTTGGTTCGGACATGTCTGAGACAACTTCTGTACTTGGCTCAGATCAGATCCCTTAGTCCTCGGTCAATGACCTTCCGGTCTGTGCTGTAGGGTAGTGTTGTGCCCATCAAGAACCGTCCTGACTGAAAATCAGTCACAGATACAAACTCTTTTCTCGTTTGTAACACGATATGTTCGTAGTAGCATTGTTTATTTCAAGTCCTATCCCCCACGTAATTTCCCATGTTTTGGTGGTTCATTACCCCCCTTTCTTTGGCGACACACATTCCTCTGTGCAACTGATGAACCCTCCAAACTCCTAAACGTGGGGAGATTTGCAATCCGCCACGATACCAAAGAGACCCTGTCACAAATATTTTTGCATGCCGACGTCACCAGAAACCTTCTCCCTTATCCCACTTTTCTCCCGTAAAGACCAATTGCTCATATTACTTCACAAGGGATGCGATTGATTATCGTATGTTATCTCACGTTGTCTTCCGAGACGCGTCTATTGGTAGGGAGAATAGTGGTGCTTAGTGACACTACCTCATTACCCTAGTTTCTTAGATCAGACCCTTGGACCCCGGATCAGAAATTATTGCTACTCCGTAAGACCGAACGGCGTGACCGTGACCGTGATCAAGATTGAGAGATCTGAAAACTGGAGTCAAGAAAGGGTGGTGAATATGTACTCAGTGGTTGGTCAATTGCTACTGGACTGACTGGACTCGACGGAATGGCCTCAATATGCTCGAGACCTCAGTAACCCACCAAGAGAAGGCTAATGCAATACGACAGTGAAGCGACGGCATGATGACCTCCCACAGCTTTGAAGAGGTTGCACTTTCGGACGGAATTGGTAGAACAGAGGGCGGTAAAAGTGATCACCCGTTCCTTGCATGCAGCTTCACTACTATAGCAGTAACAGTAACTTCAAGCCTCCGACATAGGCGGTATGCCCGTCCGTATATGTATGTACGGAGTGTGTAGTCTATGTGTACTTGAAGCCATCAAGCCGTCCACATGTCAGATATAAAGTCGTCTACTCGACTATTTTCTTTTTCGTCCCAAGACCTCGCGTAACCGAGAAATTGTCACTACGGACCCAAACCGGAGCCAATTGAGCTTAGACCATTGATAATTGTAAAATTCTAGAACCCTGACGTAGTCAATCCAATGTATTTTGCATACAACTCCCCTGCAAAAAACCGCCCTTGGCCCCTCGGTGGGGTTCCCCTCCGAAGCTCCTCCGGTGTGGTGCTACCCTGTGGCCTTGGGCTGAGCAGCATCCAGAACTTTTGAGTCACCCTAAGATCCAGAGGAGCAGAAAAAAAAAAGTGTGTCTACTACTTTGCTTGGGCTGATATCTCAACAACCTCTTCTTGTCAGCATCAACCCGAATATCTTCTTGTGGCGTTTGTCTTGAAAGTTTACTTTGAGTCACCCATTCATCGCCTACTCCGTGGAGCTACACACTAAATAACTACCACTACCCGCTCAAAGGTAAATCTAAATCGGACCCCTCCATATCAAAATTTCTAGTTGGAACAAGAACAAGAACAACTCAGCTCACATATTCACAATGCCTTCAGCCGTCGATATGGTCACCATTGCCGCCGATGACACCAGAGGTTAGTCTTTTGCCATTGAGTTACTGCTTTGTTAAAGCTGTGGTGAAATTGTGCGGAGGACTCATGACACCATGTGGCGATGCCTCTCATGAGCAAGCTTGTCAGCGCCAGATTGGCTTGTGAGAGGACAGCCATTGCGCATTGTTGCAGTCCTTCCGCCTCCAAACTCATACACCGACGCATCAAGTCCATTGACTAACATGGACCAGTCCTCGGACAGGATCCTCTGATCCCTCCCCAGCTTCTCACCTCCGAAATCCCTCTCCCCGAGAAGGCCACCAACACCGTGGTCAAGGGCCGTCAAGATGCTGCCGACATCGTCCTCGGCCAGAGCGACAGACTTCTCGTCGTCGTCGGTCCTTGCTCCATCCACGACCCTGCCACTGCCCAGGAATACGCTTCCAGACTTAAGGAGGTCTCCGACAGACTCTCCAACGATCTTTGCATTGTGATGCGCGCCTACCTCGAGAAGCCCCGAACAACCGTTGGCTGGAAGGGTCTCATCAACGATCCCGATATCGACAACTCCTTCAAGATCAACAAGGGTCTCCGCGTTTCTCGCCAGCTTTTCGTTGACCTCACCAGCAAGGGTCTTCCAATTGCCACTGAGATGCTCGACACCATCTCTCCTCAGTTCCTTGCCGACTGTATCTCCGTTGGTGCTATTGGTGCCCGTACCACCGAGTCTCAACTTCACCGTGAGCTTGCCTCTGGTCTTTCTTTCCCCGTCGGCTTCAAGAACGGTACCGACGGCAGCCTTGGTGTTGCCATTGACGCTATTGGTGCCGCCGCCGCTCAGCACCACTTCATGGGTGTCACCAAGCAGGGTCTTGCTGCTATTACCCGAACCAAGGGTAACGAGCACTGCTTCGTTATCCTCCGTGGTGGAACCAAGGGCACCAACTTCGACAAGGAGAGCGTCCAGGCTGCTAAGAAGGTCCTCCAGGACAAGAAGCAGAAGGAGGCTATCATGATTGACTGCTCTCACGGTACGTTTACTGACTCGTTGAAAGTTCTCCATACTAACTTGTGCCAGGAAACTCTTCCAAGGACCACAGAAACCAGCCCAAGGTTGCCAAGGTCGTTGGTGACCAGCTCCGCGATGGTGAGAAGGCTATTGTTGGTGTCATGATTGAGTCCAACATTGGCGAGGGCAACCAGAAAGTCCCTGCTGAGGGTCCCGCCGCTCTCAAGCGCGGTGTCAGCATCACTGATGCTTGCATTGGCTGGGAAGACACCGTTACCGTTCTCGAGGATCTTGCTGACGCTGTTCGCACTCGTCGCTCGGTCAACAGTTCTTAAACGGTTGTTGTGGCGGGAAGAGGAGTGAAATGTAAATGGATAAAATGTCGTATAAGATTTTGGGAGTTAATGACTAGACCTAGTAAGAAAAGGTCAGGAGGCAGAAAAAGTCGGCGTATATAGGTTGCATTGAAATTGTCACGATGCCTGGTCTGGTTTTAACGCATAACTCATGAATGATCCTAACCTGTGCTATGATAGGGAGCAACCCCATGTTAAAGTGATATCTCAACCAACGCCGAAAGCCCCTTCTGCCCATTACCCAAGACGGACAAATCGCGCCTGGATCAACCAAGGCGAGTCTGACATTCGCCTTATTCGTAAACTTATCGGAAGTTCCCTTGCATGGGAGCATAGTTGCTATTCTGTCTGGGAAACGTAGGCCCACGCAGCGCCATAACCTTCTTGAAAGCAGCCCAACCCAGCAGTCCAAGGGTTCCAGCGATGAACGCCCAGACAATGATCTTGTCCTTATTGCTGTCGCGCTGGAAGCACATGGTCGTGACATCCTCCTCAGTCGCGTCTTTGCAGAAGTCGATGCCTTGCTTAAGACAGAAAGCCTTGGTGCATTCAGAGCATGATTTAGACTTTGAGCGCGGCTCAAGCTCGATTGTTGGAAGATCGACAGAGCGGCGGAGGGTTTCGTCTTTGGGACCGAGCGGGATGATGGTACTGTTCTTAAAGCATGTGCACTTGCAAAAGGTGGGCGCAGCTGGGAGTTGTTAGCTATTGTAAAGTGATGTGGTATGTTCGCGCGTACATGCTGCGGCCAGCGAGATGAATACTCCCAGTAGGAGGATAAGTAGTGATATTCGTGCCATCTCGGCTAATATGGAGCTGTCGTAGTTGCTTATCGGACATGGGAGGTCGCACGTCAATCACTTGAGGCTATCGATAGTTGACGATGGGTGGGTCAGACCCCAGTATCCACCCCCAGCCTCGTACACTCCCATTGGCCAATACCACCACACTGGAAAAAGTTCCATATCGACTTGTACCTCCAACGAACGACCCCATCACGATTCTTTTCGACCTCAGGATCCCTCCAGTTCACCACCTCACAATGCCTCGAATACCGAGAGTCGGCGCTTTTGCCTCGCTACCATCGGCCGTCGTCCCCGTTAACCGAGTTCCCTTCGTCGCCCGCGCCACTTTCTCGACCTCCACCCCCGTCAACGCTCTCGACAGCAAGACACAATGGATCCGAAAGCAATTGTGGAAAGGCGAGGCTCCTGGTGCTGAGGATCCTTACACTCAACGTCCGGAGCCGGAGCCCACGAGCTTGCCTAATGATGCCCTGGAAGCGTCACAAGGCGACCGCAGACCTGGCGCTGTTCGCAACACCCGCCTGGTCCTGCCCCCCACCCATTCCGAGGCTTTGACCGAGAAGGAGATCGAGTCTGTCGCTACTGATTATATCCCTGCGACTACAATTGAGGATTTGGAAGAGATTGAGCCTCTTAAGACATGGTGGGAGCAGCCCGGACATTGGGGCGAGGAGAGCGAGTTCCAGGGTTTCGGCAAGGCAGTAAAGGTGCAGGATCAGGCGGTTTTGGAGGTTTACCTGCGTCAGGCTCTGGTCGAGTCACTCTCATACCAGCAGCGAGGACTGCTTGAGGAATATGCGGCCAAGAAGTGGCCTATGGGCAAGAGATCCCACCTCGACCGAACACTAGCCGTCAGTATTCGATTCGAGAATAATGGCCAGCCTATGTTGAACACTCACTTCCGAGTTGTTACTGAGGAGCTCAAGGCTAGACCTGACGAGGAGAGGGTTGAGATTTCACCCGAGGAGGCCAAGGAGATGCTCAATGCTTTAGACCCCTCATGGAAGAAGGCCTCTCTGGGCAACGACTACCTCAAGTTCGCTGTAAGTACATCGTATCTCACGGAATTGGATGTAAACTAACAAAATACAGATTCGCAAGCGTCTTTACCAACTCACCGGTCACTTCATCCCCGATGTGAAGCTCGCCGCAGCCACCACCCCCAAGGAACTCATCACCGTCGCACTAACCATCAACAAGCGTGGCAAGAAGCTTGCCGAGGTTCTCGAGGAGCAAAAGGGCTTCTCCAAGCTCCAAAACGTCACAGTGCACAGCAGGAGAGTCACACCCATCGACCGCGAGGTCTCAGTTGGTCGATGGAAGGTCATTGAGGAGGAGTTGCGGAAGCGTGATCTGCCTGTTACTGGAACAGGGGGATACGGTAAGAATAAGGAGCGGGATTGGTTGACTGGTAAGGCTTAAGGGAAGTAAAATTATGAGGTGTATGAACAGAACAGAGGTGTATGACCGTGTATATCTATCTGTACATGTATAATAGACGAACAAACAAATTTTGAATCATTATTGCGCTGACCCCTCAAGGTCGATAAAGCACACTGCTTTGTAAAAGACTAACAAGATTTAGGATAAAAGGAAAGACAGCGTAAGAGCTGGCCTAAACTAGCATAAAGTGACTTGATCATTTCATCCTTGGTCTCAACAGAGTCAGTCTACTATGGAGGACTGAGTGCTGCATGTCTCACTCATGCATCTCGGGAACTATGTTACTGTTTAGTCGCTTAATATTGAATAGATGGTAAAGTAGGGTTTTCCCCTTAATGGTACATACAAGATGGTCCCCCGGCGCCGTCTAATGCACTGCCAATCTACACATATGATACACTCCTTTTTAGTTTCTTTCCCACCACGTACAGCCCGCTTTGTATGCCTCGTGTTGCCAGCTGTTTGTCTTTCCAATTATATTTTATACACTTCACCAGAACTTCCACCATGACTTGCCAGAAGCCGCAGGCTGTGTGCCTAGCTGGTCTAGAGGACCTCCTCTTTGTTGATTCTCCCGCTCCGCTTGGATCACTTGGTCCAACTTCTCCTTGCCGTCAGCGGCCAGCTTCGTCAACTGTGTCTGTGCCTCTGCCAATCCCTGTGTTGCTTCTTCCTTGACCTCTTCCTTCTTCGATCCACCTCCTAACACTCCAGAGAAAACACCTAACACGCCCTTTCCACTCGATGTCCTTGTAGCGCTCTCTTCGGTCTTGCCCTGGAATGTAGGCTTGATGTTCTCCTCGAAATGTGTGCGGTGCTCGGGAGCGGCGAGCAGGGGTGGTAGCTTCTCGCCTCGTGCTTCGGCTGCTTGGTTGGCCTCCTCAACAAGAAGAATCTGGTCCTCGGTAGCTTCGCCCTTAATATAAGCAAGACGGGCCATGGCGAGCTCGTCGGCTTCGAGTCGCTTCTGGGCTTCGATCCATTCGGCGCGGCGGGCTCGGTTATATTGTACCATGTCCCAAACGGAGTATACAGAGACAACACCAGCGACAACTATCATCCTCCATCAGCATACTATCCTACAATGTCCATTTCGTCATACTGGCGTACCTGTGAATGTCACAATGCCTCCTACAGTCCATCGATGCGCAACATCGAAGAATCTCCTTCCCGCATCGATGATCCTATCCGCCTTGCTAACCTGAGCATTCTGAGCGGCCAAGTGAGCCTGACGCAGTCTCCTCACGCGCTGCTCGGGTGTCTCGCCTGGGATCCGCGCTGTTCTTTGGACGGTTTTGGAGGTTGCGTGGGGGACTGTGGACGTAAAGCGGGTGGCGTCCTTGACGGTCCTGGGGCCAATTTTAGAAGCCATTGCTGCTGTTGTAATCTCGAGAAAGCAAACAATTGATCTCTATGGGCGGCTATAGGAAACCAAATTTTGCGGTTCGTCGTGGGGTCTCGTCGTCGTCGACTCGGGATGGAGTGGGAAGTGGTGTCATGAGATTTTTCGGGTCGTTAAACTGGCGTGCAGAGAGGAATTGTGGGTATTTGATTGGTGCGGCGTAGGTTCGGGTTAGAGGAGGTGGGCTGTAGACGACATAGAAAGGTTCACTGAGATCGAAATGATGATGATATTGACGATGAATTATTTAATGTCTTATGCACATCCTTCATGTTGGTAGTTCATTTGACTGGTGAGCATTCTGCGCCTCGCAGGGACCTTGCATGAGGTCTGGTACATTCCAGCATCTACAAAAGCGCTCGACAAGCAGACAAGCGACATACTTTACGACCCGCTGCCCTTCATGTGAAATTAATGATGCATCGCGAGAGAAAAGCTTAAGATGGAGGATTGATTGGGGCGCACGGAGGCGATAGGCGAAGGGTCAAGTTGATTTGCACGCACCAAACCTCCAAGCAGGCATCATGACATTGGCTTCCACCTACGATCAACAGCATCAACCATGCCAACATACGGTACCCAAGCTTCGATAGACAGCACGAAACAGACACGGATGGTGCATCATGTTGAGAGAGATTTGATATGCAGGGCAGCATTTAGACAGTACTTTATTCACGACAGCATCACGGTTGCAATGGAACTCTTCTTCATGAGACGGCATCAAGCCCCCAACACAATGAAAAGTCATGGAAGAAATCAAAAATTACGCCCCCCATGGCCCCGAAGAGCAATGGAGTATGGAAACGACTCCGCGATGTGCAATGCAGGCCTTCCATACTGAGGAAACCAATTCTTGATCTGGCTTCCTCGGAACAAGGTAAGTATGAAGAGAAAAGGAAATCGAAATCAAAAGCGGGCGAGGAAAGGCGGGCTTTATACGTTTCTGGGACCCTCCTTGATGCCTTGAACCTGAGGCGCGCGCAGGGGCTGGGAGATTGCTGCCTGCGGAAGGACCACTTGCACTGGTTGCCTGGAATTGTGCATGCACCCGTGAGTGCAAGTGTCAAAGTATCACCGAAACGTTCTTTCCATAAAAGTGTGTTTCCTCTGCTGTGATTGTCTTCAACAAGGGAAACAAGCTTTTGGAGTTTGTGTTAAAGAGGAGACTTTACTAGCGTCACGACCACGGCCAACTACGGTTGGAGAAGGATTTGATGGTGCGACACAGGATGTTATCCATTCATTGTGATAACCTACACCTGCCGTGAATAATTGGATTTTTGGTGAAAAGGCTGTATGGCAAAACATCACTGACTGAAGTATGCTGTTAATATTTGAAATCTATCGGGCTGCCTCCATTCACATTGCCTGCTTTGGCTCAGTGCTCGTATCGCCATATGTCCTAAGGCTTCCTGCACCAAACTAGAATGACCAGAGCCACCACCAGACTCTTTCACTTCATGCGAGTTCATTCTCGAGAGTAAAAATTGGCTCTTGGATGGGTTTGCTTCATTGCATTCCAGTCTTGATATTGCTCTGCGAAGAAGGGAAAACTCGTCTTCTGTATGTGCCTAGAGAACGTGGTTTGATGGTGAGGTTCTTCGTATCACTTACGCGTTCGACAACCGTCGTCTGGTATAACCAGTGAGGCTCTAGTTCAAACAGCCCTTGGCCCATGGCGAGTTCTGTTGCAAAGCCTGCAAGCCGGCTCCTTTTACTACTGCGCACATTCATTATCAGAAGGTTTCGCCTCGACTGGGTTGATTACTTCGCTATGTGCTCAATCAGCTATGAAAACAGCCAGTGGCTTAAGTTCGCCAGAAGTATACCAATTACGGTACGTGCCATATAAAGACAATTAAACTCTGCCTTGGTTTGATGAGTCGAAAGACAAGATCACAATTATTTCTCTGGCTATTTCTTCCTAATGAGAGTATCATGACAATTTCTTGATAACGACTTGATAATCAGACAGACATGCCTGCGCGAGATCAATTGGTAGTTGCAAGACATCTATTTTGGTGGAAATACACTTTCAAACAGTAAAGTTGCAAGAGTCAAAGTCAATAAAAAAGTAGAAGAGTGAGCTTCTTGAGTCCATAGACCTTCCGTAAAGATGATTTCATCGATCTGCTTTTGGGCTTTCAATTCAATACGAATATCCCTTCGATATACCTAGGTACATTCAATTGAAGCTCTCGCCTGATAGCAATTGGAGACGGCGCCATGCCTTCAATGACGTCTCCACAGTTCTAGTCCCTGCAGGTCCGACGGCTTCCGCTACAATATTTTCCCGCTCATGAAATTTGAAATTTTGAGAAGGTGCAACCAGCACAAAAAGCCCACAGCACGTGACCCGCACTTGCCGCTAAGCTCGCTAGACCCCACCAGATTTTTGCAGCGTAGGGCACGAAAACCCTTCTATGGAATTTGACAAGCCTCGACTCTTCGAAATTTCCACGCCTCACGACCCGACAACGACAATCGGAGCACGGTAAGCCGACAAAATGGTATGGATATACGCGCCCATTGCGATGCGATGAGATGATTATCGCCATCGTGTTTGCCAGCATTCGCTGACTCGAATTTCTACAGACGATCCGATACAACCAGAAGCTCGTCAGCAACCGTTAGTCACCACCAAACCCACGATGGACGATGTGATAGAAGAGAAGACGAGGGACTGACTCCTCGAATAGATTTCCGCAAGGATTGGCAACGCCGGGTTCGAACCCACTTCGACCAGGTATGGCGACATTCCCAACGAGAAGAACGATCGATCATGATTCGATTTTCTGGAAACTCTTCAAAGGCACACAAATATTGACTATTGGAATAGCCCGGTAAGAAGAGCAGAAGACGCACAGCTCGTCAGGCCAAGGCCGCTGCCCTTGCTCCCCGACCTGTCGACAAGCTCCGACCCGTTGTCCGATGCCCTACCATCAAGTACAACCGTCGTGTCCGCTCCGGCCGTGGTTTCACCCTGGCTGAGCTCAAGGTATGAAAATATCTGAGTCGAATTACAACGACTCGAAAAATCCGAAATCGATCAGATCTGACTGTCTTTGTAGGAGGCCGGTATCCCCAAGGCTTTCGCTCCCACCATCGGCATTGCCGTCGACTTCCGCCGCCAGAACCTCTCCGAGGAGTCCCTTGCCGCCAATGTCGCCCGCCTCAAGGCCTACCAGGAGAAGCTGATCCTCCTTCCCCGCCGATCTAACGCCCCCAAGAAGGGTGACACCAAGACCGACGTCTCCAAGATCGAGAAGGTTTCTCAGATCTCCGCTGCCCTCCCTATCGCCCCCACCGACATCGCTTTCAAGGAGATCTCCAAGAGCGATATGCCCAAGAACATCGAGGCCGGTGCTTACCGAACTCTCCGTGTCTCTCGTGCCAACGCCCGTTACGAGGGTGCCCGCCAGAAGCGCATTCGCGATGCTGCCGAGGCCGAGTCGGCCAAGAAATAAACTTGCAAAAAGGGAACTGGTGTTTGAGGGTTTTGCTCATTATGTCACTGAGGCATGGGCAACGTCGGTTCGAGGCTCTGATGAAAGGCCTGGCCTGGGTTGTAGGAAGGATACTCTAGGTCCAGCTCAAGAAATTTACTGCATGATCACCGGCTTTGTTCTGTCATACCACTCGGTCAATGGATGCATTAAGTGCATATGGTGTCTCTGCTTGTTAAAAGTTACTTGTTATGATCTCAATTTGGTTCATGCTTCTGTGATGTGATGTCTAATGTCATTTTGTGCCTATCCTATCTATATGCTCAAATCTACTCATCCGCTTTCTTTCCTAGCAATTCGCTTCCTTGTCTAATCAAATTCTGTAGGTGACTCATCTGGGCTGATTCAAGAGTATCCCCATTCTTGACAATCTCGGTACACAAGACCAGACAATTCTCTCTATCCACCTTGGCCATGTTGGCCTGCTGCTTGGGGTCCACCTGTTGAGGTTCTAGAGCAAGTTCTTCGGGAATAGCTGGAGGAACTTCAGGCTCACCAGCCTCGATTTGAGCTGTTTGGTCGTCCGACTTGGCCTTACCAGTGACTGCAAAGTTCAAGGCATCCATGGCTCCAGATACATCGAGTACCTTTGCAACAACCTGTGCGCCATCCTTGGATCGCGACAGGAGAGCAAAGACGAACCATGCCTCAGACTTGAGAATGGGCCATTTCTCCTGGGTGATCAGGAAGGAGAGTATCTGGGAAAGATCATGCTCAGCATAGAACAGGTCTCTCGCCTGTGTCTCGGGGTTCTCAGAGTTGTATCCCGATAGGACCTCATCAACAGGTGCAGTATGGAGTACACGGCACACAGTAGCAACACTGCGTGCGGCCTCGAGTCTAGTGGGCTCGGTATCAGAGCGCTCAAACAAGGAGACAATATCGTGCACAGTCGTGTGCTTCTTCGAAGATCCCTCAACCTCTACAGCCCTGGGCGTTGTGATACGACGGACGTTATCGGGAGAGTTGACAAGAAGCAGGCGGACTAGTGACACAGCCGAGAATTGAACCTGAGGAAGGGTATCGATGTTCAATATCCGTGGTACACTCTCAGGCTGTAGCAGATCTCCAAGCAATGGCTTGTTCTGTGCTGGAATCGCCAGGTTTTTGAGGAATGAGAGTGCCGAATGAAGGAGCTGGGCATCAGTAATTTCCTTATCAGAGAGGATGGCCATGAGAGGAACATGAGCCTCATGCTTCTGCACAAAAGCAGTAGAAGCCTGGTCCGAACGGGAGAGGTTGCCAAGAGCTAGGCAAGCAGCTGACTGAAGAATGACATGAGATTCCTTCAACCATTTCATCAAAGACTGGGGCACAGAACTCTCGAGGGCGTAGAGAGCAGGAAAATAGTCGCTGCCAGTGAGATCAGCCAGCGTCGTAAGAAGCGAAGTACAAAGCTGCCCAAGCTCCTTGGCAGTATCCTCATCATCAAGCTCTGTATCGAATTGAGTGTGTGCAATGTAGAAAGCCTTGACAAATACGTCCAGCTCCTTTGACTTCACGAGTCGCTCCTGGAAAGATTCATTTGCAAGGTAGCTTGCCGCGGTGGACACAAGGGCCATGAAGTCCTCGATGTCAGAGCTGTGGTCGGGGCTGGTAGCCAGCTTGAGCAGAGTAGAGACTGTGTCAGGGTCTGCAAGATCTGCCTCGCCATCTTGGGTAATGAGAAGAGCTAGGATTTTGCAGAAATAGGTGACCAAAGGGCTATAGTCGGATAGGTTGGGTGATTGCAGAAGAGCGATGAGATGACTGCTGAGTCTAGACTGGGATGCAAGACGTTGAGCGGGTTCTAGGGATGTCAGTTCTGAACTTCATCCAACCAGAAGATTACTTACCATACTCAACAAGAACATTGTAGAGAACGGGAATCAAGTATGGAACAAGGCTCTTATCCTGCAGATGATTGATGAAAGGGATGATGTATTTTCCCTCCACTACACGAGCTCGGTTTGCATCTGTATCAGCACAGGAGTTTCCGGTAACACGCAAAGCCTGGACTTTCACACCATGACTTTGCGGTTCCTCAGATGCAAGGATATCAAGGAAGAACTCTAGGATGCCTGAATCACCATAAGGTAGTCTCCAAGCAACTGCATCAAAGTTAGCAATGTTTAGAATTCTTGTGAGAGTAACTGACCATCTCGGCTTCCATCACCCAATGCCTTGGCTGTAGCCTCTAACGTCGAAGCATCTTGCGTCTTAAGAGCCTCAAGAACTGGTGATAGTAGTTTCGTTCTTCTTGTGACAGCATCCTGAGCCTCGTTGCTTGCGTCATAGGCATCGGGCGAAACTCCACTGCCTTCCCGCTGAATCAAGACAGCTACGTCTTGGGGAGTTGATGCCATTTTATGTATCCTGGATGGTTGAAAGGGGATTAAGTTGGATTATTCTGCTTGTTGGTGAGTTACCCTATAAGACTACTGGTAGAAGAGGAATTGCTTACAAAACGGAGATCCTAAGCTGAATGTGGGCAATGAACACTTATTCACCGATGAAGAATAATATTTAGGTAACCCAAGATCTAAAAGGGAAATCTCAAATTTTTTTTTTGTTTCTCTGTAACTTCTAATATTTTGTTCAATGATTTTCATTGCGGTCAGCTATACCCTGGAAGTTCCGTCGCGGGGCACTTCTCTCGGTGAAGCTCGGTGAATCACGGTGAAGTCCCCCACCTCGACATGACCGGCTAATCACCGGAAGGTCTTTGGCTGCCGGTGGTTCGGCAGGTGCAAAATTCCGACCTCGGAATGATCCGCAAACCCAACTTTGCACCCGGGGAAAAAGTCTCGAGACGCCATCACGATCCGATCTTCCTCCTCGTTTCGAACGAGGGCCGCTACGCTATTTCAACGTCGCTTCCTAGGGCGATATCTCCACCTTTTCCCTTCCGACATTCGAATTCCCCCATAACCACTTCACAATGGTATGCGCTTACACCCAGGTCCCGCCATGACTTTTATATCTCGATTCGCCGCCTTCGATAAATTGGCCTTGCTAACACTCTTGGGAAACAGGCGCACAAGTTCGTCGTCACAGCCTTCTTGACAGGCTCCCGAATTCTCGGTCGATCCTTCGTCGCAGCCTACAAGCAGGCCCAAGCTGCTTCCGCCTACCAGCGCGCCCAGGCCAAGGCTGGAAACACCTCGGGCGGAGCCTCTCTCTCCTCAGGCATGACCCTCGACGAGGCATGCAAGATCCTCAACGTCAAGCCCCCGGCCGGTGGACAAGCCAATGTCGAGGAGGTGTTGTCCCGCTACAAGCGACTGTTCGACGCCAACGATCCCCAAAAGGGCGGCAGTTTCTACCTCCAGAGCAAGATTGTGAGAGCAAAGGAAAGATTCGAGCGGGAAATTGGTCCTATAAGGGAGAAAATGGAGCAAGAGGCCGAGATCAAAGAGGGCTTCAAGCCCAAGGTCTACAAGGACTAGTTATGTTCCCTTGGATATTAAGCGAAGGAGGGATATTGTCCGGCGGAAAACAAAAAGCGGCACGCCGCACTTGTACGATTTGGCCTTTGGACTACGACACAGGGCCCTATGATGGGAGTTTGGAGGGGTTTTCGGAGAGGGAGGGAGTTTCTCCATGTATACATGTACATCTTCACTCGACTGCGGCATGGCACGGCGTTTATTGGGTTATCGGTGGCGTGATGAGCCGCTCGAGGTTGGTTCTTAGACGAAGAAAAAAGACAGAACATACGACCTATGCTATCTTATGTTTAATACAACTGTACGATATTGAACGGAGTATTCGGGGCTATCGATTTGTTACAAGTGAGAGAGTGGCGGGCCGATGGGACTTTACACGAAACGCGGGGGATCAACAGAACATTTGGCATTATTTACAACACTCCAGACGTATCTGAGATGAGTCGATAGTCAGGAAAGAGGTATGTTTGATGGATTCTATTAAAGACTTCGCTGGTGGCGATAAGCCATGAAAAACATTGAACCAAATAACCAATATGGGTATACCAACTCCAAACTCCAGCGACAAACGACCAAGATCAAATCCAGTTACCACCAAGCGGGCGCGAGCTATGTGGCCTCACCGGTGGTCCATTCTGACTGTATATACTCTCAGAGTAAGCAGAAGGGGGCGCAGGGCTATTGATCAGAGCGGGATATGTCCCCGCCGGCTGGCCAATCTCACTCATGTCTTCGTTGTTTCGAGAGGCCCTATCAGGCACCCTCATCCAGGCTCGGAACGCTTCTCCCCATGCACTCCTTCGGTCTCGGCGAAGAGATGGACTGTCAGTGTTGAAGTACGACACGCTCTGACGACTAGGTGACATAGCCTCTCGCTGGACAGGAGCCCAAGGGTCCTGAGGTACAGGAGTCGATTGGTCCCTTTCCACGGCATCTGTAATGTCCTGTGGCTCAGGGGTTGTTTGGTTCCGATATACAGCTGTCCTGGGGTTGTTATATACAGGAACTGCAGGTCGTTGAGGTCTCGGAGGGGAAACCTGCACATTCCTGAAAGGATGGACGATTTCTGGTCGAGGCGTGGGATCTTCGTCCTTGTTCTTTCGATAGCGTCGGCAGGCGTAGAACACGATGAAGTAGGCCAATATCAGGAACGCGAGACCTCCTACAATGGCACCTACCGTTGCGCCTATCCAAGAATGAGACTGCTCAGGTGTCGCTGTTGCAGTTGCCTTTGGGGGGCCAGAAACTGTTGTAGTTGGCTGTGTTTCTGAGATTGTCCTCGACTGACTCGGTTCTGTTGCAGAACTGTTTTCATCAGGGTCTGGTAGAGTTGACCACTGCGGCGACGCTGCTGTCCTGGTGATGAAGACTGACGGAACACGTACAGATGTCTGAGTCGGTGGAACAATGGATGGGAAGATAACGGTGGGAATGTCGGAAGTCGTAGTTATGGTAGTTGTAGTTGTAGATGTAGATTCAAGAATGCGAGCGCTCCATTCAGGAATGTCAGGGAAAACTGGCTTGGGCTCTGGGATCTCAGGTTTTGCCCTTCTTGAAGGAGTATCGATAGTTTCGGGACCTGGGATACCGGCTACTCTTGTGTCGTCTTCTGGGATCTCGGCTGCCATTGAGTCGTCTTCTGGGAAGTATGGAATATGCCATTCTCTAAGGGCGAAACATATTAGTAAAGGACCTATGATGAGTATCTCAATCAGGGTGACCTACGGCAGCGTATTGCAACCAGCTTTAGAAACATATCCAAACTTATCTGTACAATCCGCCACGGCAGAACGTGATGCTGCTAGGGCTGTACCAGCCACGAGGAGACTATTTCTTAACATGGTTTCCAACTGTTATCTTTAAACAGGGTCAAGATGTGAAGATAGCTTGGATAAAAGCTGAGCTGTTTGGGTGAGAGATGAAGGTGAAGTTTGCGACCAGACCTCTCAATCTGGGGGAGGAACCATTTTATTATTTGTCTCAGAGCTTATTCTTCCAAACAAACTTTTTAAAGAAAATGTGCTATTTATGAAGGTTTGGTGAATGCATGCTCGTTGAGTTTTGCGTCAGTTGTTTGCTGCATCGTGAGAGTGTTTGTCACGTCACACGACTACGCATGGGGACATGATATTCTGCAACAAGTCATCAAGGCGATCTTGCAGCTCTTATTCAAATAGCGTCTCAGAAAAGACGTGTATTCCTCTCTTTCACGGACGGACGATCATGGTTGAGACAAGGGATGTCCGTGCGATGAAGCGTGTGAACTTTTCGCTATAACTACCTGAATTGGGGAATCTTTTCACGGTCATGAGACAAATTGTAAGGCGAAATCTCTTTAAGTTTAAGGGTCATGTTTCTATGTGATCTAAATAAAATATTTCTTATATCTGATCGCGGGATACCTCGTGGGAATATGTCAAAAAGGTTAACACCACCAAGCCAAACCCAATCTGTAGGCCTATCACAGCTGACTACAAGCATTTCCCGAATCAATACTCATTGTAGTCACGCGCCTTTCCCTTGCCCTTGGGATCACTGTGGTGAGGCTCATAATACTGTGATCCAGAGGGCTCACCCCCAGTGCCTCTGACTCCCACCTCATAATCTTCATTCTCTCCCTTCCAATAGTCGCTGTAGTGCGGTGGTGGGCTCATAACACGAGTAAGAGGTCTCTTTACTGTCTCTGTCTTTACCTCATTGAGTTCTACAGGCTCAGTTATTGGCAGCGGAGTTGGTACAGAGTCGTCTGAATGTGACCATCGAGATCTGCGGTTGTTATTGACTCTTATGTTAATATTGTTCCGGCTGTCTGACGGAGGAGAGCGTCGCCGTCGCCACAGGACAAAGAGTATTGGGAGACATATCATGAGTAGTAGACATATTATACCAATCACGACGCCAACCAACTCCACGGTGCTAAGAGGAGACTTCGAGGATGGCGCAGCGGTCGAAGTTGGTAAGCTCGAGGTGATTATATCAGTTGCTCCTGGAACAACGATATCAGGGTCATGGCTGCTGACCCAGGCAGTGGCGACAGTGGTCATTTTATCGACGGTTACTGTTGAAGTATGTTCGAGAGTGACCGTACGGGGTATCTCGGTCGTAGAAACCGATGTTGAAGAATCACTTGAAGACTCCGTCTCGGTTGGGAATACCGTGGTCGCGAAGGTACTCTCTATCGTAGTCACTCCGATAACAGAGTAGCTAGATGTTTCCGTTGAGACGTAGGTGTGAGTCTCCGGGTTGCCCGAGTCAGATTCTGTTTCTTGCTGTTTTAGCATCCCGTACGTATCCTCGAACTTGGCCTGGATCGGATTCTCCGTTATAGTGGTAGAAAAACAGTGGTTTGCTTCGTTCCTAATGTAAAGGTAAGAAGATTTGAGAGTGACAATGTTGATTGACTTACATGTACTCAACTGCCGGAAACCGTAGAGGCATAGTATGTTCTCGTGGTGTTTAGTAACAAACTGAGTTAGGTATCTATATCTAGGGGTTTTGGTCTGAGGGAGGATCCATATGGACTTTAAGTACTTTTCAACTATACTAGAATGATTCAAAGGGCTTTGCAAAGTATACGTGCATAGGTTCGCCTTACTATTCTATGGGCTGCTATGAGGCTATGCTAGAGAAATATATAACGGTGAACAGGAAGCCAAAAAGACGACCGACTCAGTGCTATCGCTTCTTGTAGGCGAATGAGGTCCATTATCTACTGTGAACAGAAATGGCTACTTCTGTTGAAACAAGTCCTTTCCGTCGCGTAGTGATTCGGCTAAGTTCATCTCAACGCAAACACTCGTCTATTAATCAATGGCTAGCAATCGCTCTATTCAACGATGAACAGCTTTGTATGTCCAATAGTCAGTGCTAATTATCGCAGTTGGATTTTCTCGATGTTTATAAATTCTCACTTATGACCCTTGTGTTCTTGTACAAGCAACACAAGCCCCCTGAACCGAACAACATCTCGTATCTAATACATACAACTTCCAGTAACTACACTCCTTCGAGACGAGTTGAGCAAAATTTCTATCTCTACTTTGACGATGGAGAACCAACAAGATCTCCCAGATGATGCCTCGCCGACAACCCTGTCTCAACACAGGAACAAGCCCCGTTCATACATCGACACCTCTGGCAATTTCTACGAAACTATTCCTTCAGGCTTGAAACCTGCCGCCACCGTACCTGCATGGACTTCCGTTTACAGAGATGAGTCTGGTAAGACTCAGACATTTGAACGGCAACAATTGACATATATCGAGAGAGCTCCTGCAGACACTGCTCATCGTACAGGAGATCTGGTTGGGTCGACTTACGCGGAGATATTCACAATCATTTTACCCCCAGATAGCGCTACGTCGACTGATACCACTACTGCGAGCGAGACCTCAGAAAGGACAGTTGTACCTTCAGTAAGCATCCTACCGCATAGCCCTTGGTGGACCCAAATTGATGGTACAACCCAGACTAGCGAAAGTACTGCGTCGAGTTCAAGTATCAGATCAAGTCAAAGTACTACGTTGAGCCAAACCACCGAGAGTCCTGACGCTACAACGATCAGCACCTCAAGTCACAATGATCCCTCTAGTAGCAGTTCAGATACGACAAGCAGTACCTGGTCTGACACAACAAGCTCGGCAGAGTGGTCATGGCCGACCGAGTCAAGTAGTCCAGAGCCATCTACACCAAATGCCGAGTGGGAGGGTGTCATAGTTGGCGCAGTCTTTGCATTCATGATCATCATTCTGATCTTGATAGCTTTTGTTGTTCGTGGCAGGAGAAATGCACCTTCTAGAGACAACCAGAATAACATCAACATCAGGCTTGACAATGGACCGTTCGACCACCATCATGGGCCATATAATCGCCCGCTTGCAGAGACTAACCCGGGTTATGTGCCTGAGGGGTGGGATGATATAAGGCAATGATGTGCGATGTTGGCGATTTTATATATGTGGATCTACAAAGCTCTGCTTCTTGCATTCACATGTTTTTTTCGTTTGATCTATTTGGAACATTAATATCTTGTGATTATAGTGCGCCGAAATGATAACTTGTCCGGTACATATCAAATAGAAGGTATATTTATATGAGTTTTTAGATGTGGTTCGTGACTTACGTCTTCCTCCTAACTAGTCCCTTCCAGTAATCAAAGCTATTCTCATCACTCTGCAAAGACCAAGTCTTACCAACAGCCCTTCCGGTAGCATCTATCTCCTCAACCTTTAACATTCCCCAATCCTTTGTAATGCCCAACACACGCGCCCTCACACCACCCTCCGCCTCAAGACTGACTTCTTGTCTCGTATGCAGCCAGTGGCGGTAGTAACGCGATTCAAGATCGTTGGAGAAACCTTCTCGGAGAAACTGGGCGTAGATGGCTTCTATCCGTGTGAGGACACGGGCTAGAAGGGTTTCGACATGGAGATCTGGTGCACCAGAGGGTACAAGGTCGGAGATGGACATTGTGGGACGGGAGTTGAGGGTGTTTACACCGACGCCGAGAATGATTTGGTAGTTTCCGTCGAAGTAAAGGCATTGGGAGAGAATGCCGCCGACTTTAGTGTAGTGAGGTTTCTCCTTGGACTTGGTAGGATCAAGAGCATCTGGAAATATCAGCTTCAACTCTGCTGCAGCTAGCAATGTGACTTACAAATATCATTGGGCCATTTTAGCTTGATAGGAACATTCTCGTAACCGCGATCATAAGACTGGACTGCTTCAACAATAGCAATGGCTGTGATGTACTGAATGAACACCACAGGGCGGGACACGGCGAGATGAGCGGGGTGGTTGATGACGGTTGAGAAGATGAGCATGCCTGGAGGAGCAATCCAGACGTTTGAACCACGGCCTCGACCAGCGACTTGAGTTGTGGCCGAAACGGTGAAGCCACTGGGTAGTTTGGGCATGAGTTTTGGGTTCCTAGTCTTCGTTAGATCCGATTTTTCAGTAGTTCAAGGGGTCTTCATACTTCTCAAGCATGGTGTTTGTGCTCGTCACGACTTCGCCATACATGAGCACATCACCCCAGTTCCTCGCAGTCGGTTCAATCTGTCGATAGCGCTTCAAACTCGAGAAGAAAAGACCATGGTTGAAGTGCGGCGTAAGCTTAGGATGAGGAAGACCCTTCTCATGAGGAACGATCTTCTTGGTAATCTTGCTATAATCAATACTGCCATTCTCAGAAATACTAGACTCATTCGTATCAGGTAGCGATTGCTGAAGACCTTCGAGACTCCAGATCGTGTCTTCGTTCTGGATGTGGAAGCTGTCCGTCTCTGCGCGGATCCACTCCTCGCCATCTTCTTTGGTAATGATGTCGCTCCAGTCGGTTAGTAACTCAGACACACCCGTGTCGGAGATGGAAGAGAGGTGGAGGCGGGAGAGGGATGGTACTCCTGCTTCGTGGGGGCTAACTTCGAGGCCGAGTTTTGTGAGGCAGCCTTTGAGGAAGGTGGCTCGGTCTTTGTCGGCGGCTGCGAGTTGGCTGACGAGTTCGTCATAGCCGGGGAGACTTGGCTGGGGATTCAAGTTGGCTGCAGCGAACCTATACCACGTCAGTAAATCTGTATATGGATCGCATAGAGTGCATTCCATACTCAGGATGAGGCCCAGTAAGCAAAGCCTTTCCATCACCGACAGTGCAGAGAACAACGGCTGCCTTCCCATCTCCACCATCAACATCAATCTCCTCATCATAAGTAGCCAGCACCTCAACCTTCCTGTCCTTGACCGAAGCAGCATCCACAAAGACACCGCCTCCATTGTAGTAAGACGTAATTTCAGAAGCGACCTCTTGCTCAAAAGCGTCCTTCGCCACAGTCAATCGCACAGCTCTGGCTCCCTTCTCGCTCTTGTACTCAAAACCCTTGAACGCACCACCTCGACACGTTCCAGGGAAGAAACCCAACTCTCTTCGTCCAACGACTTCCATGGGCTTATTCCCAACTTCGAATTCGCATCTTTGAGTTCCGTAATAGCCACCGGCGCAGAAACCTAGGTACGAACCGCCTCGACGGACATAGTCGCTGATGCGACGGTTCCCCTCACCATTCAAGGCCTGACAGTAGCCAAGATCACCGCCGCCTGGGAAGACCAGTAGAGCACATGTTGCCTGCCAAGGTTCCTTGAGGACGATATTCTCGGTGATAGGGATGACAGCATAATTTGGTCCGAGAAGACGACGAAGAGACCAGATACAATGCTTTACTGACTCGACGGTTGTACCAAGGCCTTAATGAGTCAGTGAGGGGTATTCCATGTCAAGAGTGTAAGAAGTCCAACCTGTATAAACAAGCACATTCAGCCTAGCCGGTGCCATGGTGAAGTTTGGCTGTCTTTTCGTGATGGCGCTGTCGTGTACTCGAATGAAAGCTGTCACTTGACTTTGCTAAGATGTCGCCTTAACCAAATCTCCGCCCCTCGAACCACCTTTTAACCTCTTTCCAACAACACAAGATAATCCGACTCAAATACCACGGTCTTTTGTGAACAGATCCAAAAATGAGCAAAGACGAGAGCAATGCGCAACGGAGCGCACAAGCCGAAGATGATGATGAGCCAGATGAGTGGTGAGTACAAGTTGCTCTTTTCCCGAAAGCCGAGGCCTTTCTAACCGCCGATGTAGGGACAAGCGGATTTTTAGCACCGGATGCGCAGGTGAGTTTACAACACAAAAAAGGCGAGAGAAGCAAAAGAGGATGGATGGGGTTTATGAGAGGTCTTTGACTGAAGACCGTGACTATCTGACTTTGTTGTGTCTATGTTTTGTTGGGGAAGGACGAATTGCTAACGCTCATCAACCTCAACTTAGATGAGAATGCCAAAATGACGGATTGCTATTTTGAGAAGAAGGATTGGCGCGCATGCACTGCAGAGGTGGGTTCCTTGTCTATTCTACTACTTTGTTTCACTCTATCTATAACAATTCCCTTTACAACAATGTTTAAATTATCATGGACTTCACTGACTTTTGTAGATGGAGGCATTCAAACAGTGCTGGAAATCTCACAACAATGATGAGCGCACAGCGACCAAAGACAACTAAGAATCCGAATGGAATATAACTATAGACGGAAAATGTATCAATATTGTATAAAAGTGTACAACAAACACATTAGACTATCTTACCTCTCAAATCGCCAATAATGAAGGCATCATGACTCTTCCACACTGTCTCCACACTGTCACTGTCCCCACCGGACAATCTATCCACCCGTCATATCTCAAATTATCGCCAGAGCTTCACGCAAGCTTCCATAAACAAGCCACAAAAACCTTCACAACACCACATATTCACAATGTTTGTGCCTCGAAGATCATTATTCGCTGCCAGAAGGCAAATCCCTTCTCAGTACAACCGTTCGATCGCTCGATTCTTCTCCGCCGAGTCAGACGTTACCCTGCAAAACCCTTCCCAGGACCCCACGCAAGTGAACCAGGAAGATGTTATCACAAAGCCCAAATACACACCGCGCACTACGACTGCTGCTAGACCTACTACTACGCCGAAACCTGCGCCCGTGAGAGCTTCTACTGCTGCGAAGCCTGCTGCTTCTGCGCCTAAATCGACGACTTTCCCTCCCAAACCTGCGACTAGCAGCAAGCTAGCGAACCCTCACACAGCTGTTTTCACATCGAAGAACACATTGAGCGAGTCTAGCGAAACGGATGTCGAGAGCACACATGAGATTAATTGGGAGACGAGCTTTTACGGTCTCGGAGTCAAGCCTGTCACCGTCGAACAGAGCGAGGTTCTGTCAAGACCTGTCGACGTGGACGATGTGGAGGTTAAGCCCGATGGAATTATCTATCTGCCCGAAGTCAAGTACCGAAGACGCTTGAATGAGGCTTTTGGACCTATGGGATGGGGCATGGTTCATCGTGGAGAGGTTGTCGTGGGACAAAACATTGTCACGCGAGAGTATGCCCTTATTGTTAACGGCCGGTAAGTTCTGATTCCTGCACTGGAAATAACAATCACTAACTTGTAAAAGCATGGTATCCCAATCTCAGGGAGAAAACAACTTTTTCAGCGCCGAGGGCGTCCCCGCCGCTATCGAGGGTGCCAAGTCCAACGCCCTGATGCGTTGCTGCAAGGATCTCGGTATTGCTTCTGAGCTGTGGGATCCTGTCTTCATTCGCTGGTTCAGAAAGAACTACATGGAGGAGCGATGGGTTGAGCACGCGACTACCAAGAAGAAGAGAACATTCTGGTACAAGAAGGGTCTTGCTGAGGCAGTGTACCCTTACAAGCTTGTCTAAAAACTCCCCTCACTTTACTTTTGCATAGACGGTAAAATATGGCATGTATGATATGGTTATGTATGTACGATGGAAGTACCAGCTAGATATGGTACGGGCGCATGGAGCGATACTGTAGAAATTCAGAGGAAATGGATGGGTCAGGGTTTTGAGAAGCATGGGATATGTACACCGAACTTCTCGTCTATAGATATGCATGTCCATTGGAGGCCATATCAAAAGGCAAACACCATGTCTAATAGCAAGACCCAAACTCCTGCAAAACCCACTTTCCAGAACGAAGTACCTATCTTTCTCTTCCAGTCGAGCTGGCGCCTCCCTGTGCTGCATCACCGCCCCAGCCCCAGGGAACCCACGAGCCTGATGTGTTCCTCTGACCAGCTCCCATGTTTCTCCTGCGCATCTGACGGTCATCATCCGAACTAGTATCAGCATCAATTCTCTCGAAATCGGTCTCGCTGCGACTCTTGCTGATACCACTCCACCCGCTCAGTCCACTAGGCGGTCGCTGGGTAGGTTCCTCGTCATCATTGTTACCGTAGCCTCCGTATGCCATGGGATCGCGGCGAGGACCTGTGTTTTCTTGAGCGCGCTGGGCTTCGGAGCGGAGATCTTGTGCTTCGCGATCGAGTGCGGAAAGAAGAACATTCAAACGGTCGCGCTGTGTGGAGATAAAGTCCATCCTTGCACCAGACTCGCGCAGATGCGGGGGAATCAGTGCCTCGGGGTTTCTAGGTTCTCCGCCCATCGTCCTGGTACCGGCTGATTGACCAGTTCCACCGGTTGCAGCACCAGCACTGGTAGCAGCAGCTACAGCGCTGGAAAGCAGGCTGTAAAAGTCGGTGCCGGCGTTGCCGCTGTTGTTGGCGGCCCATCGGGAACCGGGGACGTTGAATCGTGAGAGGAGCGATTGTGTGTAACCCTGGTTTGTCTCGGGAGGAGGCGACTCGGGCTCGGAGGGTGGCAGACCCAGGACCTTGACTCTGAACTGCTCGATGGCGAGCTTGAGGTAAGATATTCCGGCAGCAGTCAAGCGCTCATGTGCGCTTGCGATGAAGTCGTCAATCTGCGTCTCGTTCTTTTCAAGGTAGGGGTGTACGTATTCCTCGTACAGGAACTTGGCGCCTTGGGTCTGGGGGAGGATGAGGTAGAGGAGGAACATTAGGCGGAAATAACCATAGAATGGGATCCTGCGCACACGTAAGTATAGGTAATCGCTTTGTGGATAATTTGTACTCACCATGAGATAATGAACCAGACCCAAGACTCAGCGAGGAGACAGCAGCTGAGAACAACCCAGTACATCAACCATGGCGTAAGCTGGGCGGGATCATGAGAGTTGAGCGCTTTATAAGATGCAAAGATGGGAAACAGAAACGAAGCGACAGAACTATCAGAGACGAACAGTCAATTAATCAGATCCATTGATATCGTGAGTCGTTGCGCAATGACGTCTCATGACGAAGCGTGATAAGGCCGAAGCTTAAAACTTACGATAAGAGCATAGGAAAAAGGTCAAACATGGCTGCGAAGGTCTTGAGGAGATGACCCTCGTTCGTCTGGAGAAGCTAGGTATTCGAGATGGAAGAAGGAACACCGACGAAGGAGAAGAAAAGTATTGGTAGGTGTAGTTGAAGAAATGGAATCTATGATAACGTAGCAGCTGATGAGTTGGGAGCTGAAAACGGATGAAGAGTGGGCGCCGGAAGCTCAGGTAAGCGGGGGCGGGGCAGCTATTTTCGCGTGACGGTAGTGGATAGATGACTCCACTGGATCTGAGTGCTACAGATAGCTAGAGAGATCACCTGCAGAGAAACTTGAGCCTCGTGATCAAGTCCAGTGTCGATAACTCGAGACGAGATTAACATGATAGCATGTTGTTTTATTGCTCATATCGCTTCTCAATGTATGTTGCCTCCTGCGTCATGACTGTAGCCTTAGTTAGTCAGCCCTACCTTCAAGACAAGTGTTTACATCTCTCTGGACGACAATAGCAGTTGCCTATGTAGGCATCACTATTCATAGATCAGAAATGAGATTCATGTTGGCAAAGACGGGCGAAATGTATAACCGCGCTTACGGTTAGCTATAACTTGTTCCGCGTTCGGTTAACTGATTCAACCAAGACATCTTGGCAAGGGGAATGTGCGTTTATTAATAAAGACACGAGAATAAGCAATTTACAAACAAAACGAGATTATATTTAATATCGACCGAAATATCGGGTCTGTGGTTTTCTAATGTCGTCGGTCCGGAGCCCGAGAATCATTCTTCAACTCCGGCTCCGTTCCGGGCCAAGACTCAGCGCCGTCTTGGCCGAGCCCGAGAATCGACTTCAAGACACCGGAGATATTCGAGCTCAATAAGCCTATTCTTGTATACACCGCGCGCTCCCACAGTAGATATCTTGGAAAAGAGTGCCAATCTCGGCATTTTAGTACAGCTTTCAGTCCTCATAGCTGTGAGGTTTACCCTGCAGTAGTCGGATAGTTTTATCCCCGAGAACCATTTTAAAGCCAGCCGCAATGGCACTAATGATACGAACGACTCGATTGAGTTCGGGTCCGGGAATATCTGAGCTTTGGCATCATGGAATAAGTCTAAAATAAAGGTACCGTTTGACCGGGATGGACTCAACAGGGTCATTCGCTTCGGTTGAGTTACATCTAGGTATACTTGAGTGACAGACGCAACGGATAAGTAAGAATCGGTAGTTATTCTAATTGATGAAGACGTTACTCTAAAACATCATATCATCGCCCCAGTACGATCCAACCTTGAAAACTGCCGAGACGATTCCTCAATCGTACTCATCATCCTCCCACATACCGAACCCCAATGACTATTATCATCAGTTCATACGGCATCCAAACCTCACCCAACCTGTCATTATCAGATCTTCCTATCATACCATATATAGAAACTTAAACTCAGCCTCATGCTGCCGCCGCCCGCGGACGCCCGAGCCCGGATGCAACGGAGTCACCGACCCACACCGCAGCTGAAATCTTGGTATCCACTGCATTGGAAACAAGACATGTAGAGTGACGACGTAACTATGTGTGACTGTCCGCGGAGCCGGATTGGTGATCTTTGGGCCGATGGGGGGTTTTCAGATCTTGAAAACTTGAAACTGTGGTCTGTTTAAAAGGGTTGGGAGGGCCCTTGCCTTAAAAAAGAATGTATATGCAGCACGAAAGACAAGAACTATTATAACGACCGGAATACGAAGAATTCGCTTGTCACAAGCATACAGCATCGTTCATACCATCTAGAAAGTCCTGATTATCCGCCACACCATAAACAAACACCAAAATGAGCATGTCAAGGCTGCCCAACGGGCTCATCTCATTCGGCCCCGACGCCAACTGCACACTCGACACATGTCCCCTCGAAGCGAGTATCCTACGATATCAACCCAGCATCCCCGCCAATGCCGTCTTCGCAGGTGTGTTCGGTTTATCATTAATCATCCATGCTTTCCAAGGCATTCAGATGCGGACGTGGGGATTCATGGCGAGCATGATTGCAGGGTGTATACTCGAGATTATCGGATATGTTGGACGTTTTATTATCCATGATAATCCTTTTGACTTTAATGGCTTTTTGATGCAAATTAGTATGTTCTGACTGTTGAGGTGGTAGGAGAAGATTTACTAACTCTGATAGTTTGTATTACCGTTGCGCCAGTCTTCTTCTCTGCGGCCATTTATGTCTTGTTATCCCAGGTGTAAGTCAACTATCCATTCCGGCTGCTAAGGAATCAACTAACACTCACCAGTATCAACCACGTCGACCCAAGCATCTCTCGCTTCCCACCTCAGTACTTCTACTGGATCTTCATCCCTTCCGATATCATCTCTCTCATCCTCCAAGCCGTCGGCGGTGCCCTCTCCTGCGTTGCCTCAACCCACAAAGATGTCAAGACCGGCGAAGACATTTCCCTAGCCGGTCTGATTTTCCAAGTTGTCACCCTCATCTGCTTCTGCGCCCTGTTCATCGACTACGTTATCAAAGCCTCGAAGTCGTCCTCGCGAAGCCGTCTCGATAAGCCGATTGTGACGTTCCTCGCCTTCCTGTTTGCTTCAACGATATTTATTCTTATCCGATGCGGTTATCGTATTGCTGAGCTTGGACAAGGGTACTTTAGTGCTTTGTTCCGAGATGAGGATCTTTATATTGCTCTTGAATCTTGGTAAGTTGTATCACTGTTGTGTGAGAGGCACATTGCTGACTTTTCATAGTATGATGTGCATTGCTGTTCTTCTTCTGAACGCCGGCCACCCCGGATACGCTTTCCGCAAGAGACAGGAGTTCAGCGAGAAGAACCAAGACCAGGACTTGCCTTAATGGTACTGATGAGAGTCTACCAGAACCCCAAGGCGGTTCTATTCGAGAGTTTCGCTTCCCACCGGGTGCACAAGACACCTAGGCTTTAGGGTGCGAAGGATAGATGACCCAGGGATTCATCTAAAGCGGTATAAGCCAACGAGGTATTTCGTCTCAGGTTTTTGCAAGTCACGTATACTTGACGCCTGAGATAACTCATGATAGTGGCGGTCCAGAGATGGGGACTCCCCCAAGAGTTGTTCTCCAGTTCCAGTGTTTTTAAGCGATATCGGTTACATGGGTAAAGGCGTCAACGGCTGTTCTATTTGGAAAGGTTATAGATGGTTTATAGAAGAATACGAATGATATCCACTGTTACAGAATACCAAGGGCACCCAGGACGATTACCAAATGATCTTTGGACCGACATGGTCATCCCGTCCTTGGATCAGATACGATGCTTGGTGCCTTCGCTTACCACAGGATCCATCCTTTAATCACGGAACCATGATGGTAAGAAAGTCGTACCGTAGACTTACTACTTGTGGACAGATTGCTAGAAGTGTATGAACAAGACTGCCGTTCGCCTCACTTAAGGTCTCTCGGGAGTTTGCCTTGCTAGTCAGGTAGAGTTGAACTCCGCCGATAGTCCGCACTGGGGTAACTGGAATCATTTCTGATGATGGGTCCGTGTACCGAGAGTATCTTGACATCATGTGCTTGACCGGGTAATGGGTCGAGAAACGAATGTTAAATCAAACATTTGGATGTTTCCTCTGATGGATATGTGTAAGATGATCACATGTAATGCATCGGGTGGCTCCTCAGCAGTATCCTCAGCCAGCGCATCGGCAGTCTTGCCATATGCCGATATCTGTTAGATTCGCCGTTGCGACAGTGCCGGTGGCCATAGTTGCCCGACCGTAGGCGTGGAAAGACACAGCTGCCGGCGATCTCGGCTACGATCATCGGTTGACAGAGATTTGACAGCTGGACCCTTGGAGCACTTGCTGGTCAGAGTTGCCGTTACTATGCAGGTTCAAACTTGAATCTCTGCAACTTTGCGAGGTAGCAGTGAACAGTTCCACGGTGCCGCCGGCAATACAATACAACCTTATGTACCCAGTCGAGTCTTGTAGAAATCGTGAACAAAGAGACCCGCGGTGCTCTTTGTTCCGAAACCAACAATAGGGCGTCGGACCGAAACCCGAATTCGTGTATCGTCTCTGCCAACTTTACTTTGCCTTGTGTCGCGTGTTGAAACAGTCCAGGTTCTCATTCCAAACCTTCATCGGAATATTTGCTTCTGTCATCCACCAACCCCGCGTGAGTGGACTGTCTTGGAAATTATTAAACGGAACGTTTAACTTTCTGAGCGATTGACGGAGTCGTCAGACCCGATCCGAGGTGAAGGTGTGGACCGTAACTGAAGAGAATTCATTACCACGTGTCGGCCTAGCCATGAATGGAACTGTATCGCGATGGTTAAATGGATTGATGTTTGCTGTTATGCGGAGATTATGGTCGCCTGGTACTGTTAGTGTGAGCAGGGGCCGGGGGAAAGAGACCTGGGATCCTGGACTGGGGTCGGGACCGAAGAAATGAAAGAACCATTGAAGATGACGCAGACGACTGAACAAAGGCCCTCAGTGAGAAATTGAAGTGTCGGAGGAGGAAATTCGAGGGTAATGGGTATGCTGTGTTTCAGTAATAGACGGTCTCCGGTGTGGCGGAGAGAAGTCGATAGACTCGCGTCCATTTCATAAAAGAAATTGGATGATAGAAAAAAAGGAATAATGACGAATAACCTACGCTGTGCGTGGTAATATATGACAGTAAGTCAGCCTAGACATATGCTGGGATATGCATATTGCGTGGAAAGTTCCAAGACCATTCCATAACCACCACACTGGACTCATACTGGGATAAATAGCATCACCGCTACCACCGGAGACGGAATGCAATGAAGATGCATCGGTAATCAAAGCGCCCGTAGGTATTGGTAAGATCACGACAACACGGTAGCAGCGAGCAAGGCTGTGAACAAGGCGTCTAGACTGATAGGGCTCGAAGATTGAATGTCATCATGTCGGTTGTTGGCGAGGCGAGCCGGTCCCAGCGAGTTGGGTGAGAAACCGGGGTGTCAGCTCTATCCTCTTCTTAGTTATGATCAACCAGAGAAAAGAGCCGACGGCTAGTGAATTAGGATCGCCTAAGCCAAGCTGAGTTAATTATCTCTCGTGCCTGAACGTTCGTTCTCGTGAAAAATCTGGTCTCTTTTGTGGATAGAAAATGGAGAAATTTCGTCGAATGTGTGTAGCGCGTAAACGGCCTGAACTAGCTCCCAGTGTTTTGTGAACAAATATTGAGGGGTCGCTAGTGTAAACAGCTCTGTGCGAGTTAAATGTCGACCATGTGAGCAAGCCAAACTGATACGTTGGTATGTTGGGAGGGATATGCTGGTCACTGCTGATGGTTGTCGATGACGAGAAGGAGAGAGATTCTCCGCGTGTTAGCGTCGTCGTGTGAGTTTGCAGATGAAGGTTGGTAGATCCGATTTGGACGATGTCACCTTTCCAACAAGAGGTAAAATCCATGTGTGCAGACGCAGGCACCAGGGGATAACACACACCCTAGAGAGTTGCAGCCAAGATTGGAGACTAAAGTCGCGAAAGGGCTAGCCTCAGGCACAGACCTCCCATTGGCTCGCGGAAAGCTCACCGTTGCCGCCGACCAAGGGAGCTTGAGCTGATAGGGGTACGTCTGACATGTCGGAGTCAGCGAGCGCTGGCCGCAGAGGAGCGCCTTCTGAAAGATACCCAAGGATGGAGCCTGGATTGTAGACTTTCGGGGGATCCAACAATGGAAAGTATTTGCGTTCCTGTAGCAAGTAGATAGGAAAGCCAAGGCATGAGGATTGATAATTCCATAGTCATCCGGAAATAAATAAAAGCATTGGAACATCAATTGCAGACTCGAGCAGCGGCAAATTTCCTGACCGCAAGCTATTTCTGTGTTGAAGCCACTTTGTAATAATATGCGTCAGGACAGCGGCAAGGCGCTTGGGGACGAAGAATGTCTTAGAGAAATTGAACCCTTGAGAACCATTTCCTCCATACGATCTGTGCGGCCTTGCTGTGCTGAGTGAGATGATAATTCTTCAAGCCCGGGAGTGGAGCGCCTTCATCTCTTGTCAATGCGGATCTTTGGATCATTAATGATCTGGTAAGCCATGTCCCGGCGAGCAAGGTTGATTGCGCCTCTGAGGCGATCTCGAGAAAGGGAGCCAGGTCCAGGTGCAAATGGCGATACTACCCGATCAAACGTACAGTGGGCTATATTTCTTTTTTGTCTTTAAACATAATCCAAGACAAGCTGAAGCAAAACCAGAAGAAGACTGCAGATCTGGACACTAGTCGGAGATGTTTGAGGCAAAGGAAAGAAGGTATTGGTCGTTCAGACCTGATTCGTCGAAGAGCCAGTTGATCTTGAAGTAAGCAGCCAGAGCAGGGACCAGGTCAATAATCTTTAGTTGTATTCATAGAAATCTAGGCCAATGTAACGGCCTATCGTCAAAGTTGTAGAACGGGAATCTTAGTTCCCGGCCATGTAACTCTTAACTCAGGGGGCTCTGTGGCGATATTTTCTTTTGTCTGTAATCAATTAACAACCACCCACTGCCATTAACGAACCACCTACCTGAGTGCAGCATTGACTTTAGCACCATATATCGAGACGACGCTCATCTAGGAATAAGTGCATGGGTCCTGATATATGTATGATCGTTGCATACTGCGGATGGTAGGAGGATCTTTGAACAAGTGCTGACAGATAAGTGGACACTGGCTGCAACGCTGCCATCTGCATTTTATTTGATACCACAAAACCCAGCTGGATAGGCATATGGGCTCACGATACGAGAAATGCAATGCAAGAGAATCAACGTCTGCTGCGAAGCTGAATGCAACGAGCGTCGTGAAGAGCGTTGTAGGCTCCGAAGCAGAAGCAATGTTCATAAGCATCGCGTTATTTTGTACCCTTATGATAGCCCGCTAGACCTCAATAACGGCTGCAGTTCATCGAAACCTAATTCCTGCTTGCCCAGGGGATCTTCTCTTGACTTGTTTTTGAGTTTGCACCGTCTGTATCTTCCACTCGAAATGAGTTTAGAGTCTTGACGGAGTCTAAGCGTTGTACCCGTCAGTACGCTAGGGAACGGATGGCATGAGACGACAATGTGACCAAACACCGTTCCTTGCAGTAGCTTCTGCAACGGTTGTTCTCGTCTGAGTGGAGAAGGTTTCAAGCCCCAAAGCCGCCCGCCTGGAAATGTGAGCCACTGGCCCCTGATTGCTATCGAGCCAAGCATGGCAGCTGGGCGACATCGAAGGGCTGATAACATTGCTTCTTTGTGTGAAATGTCGGATAATACAGCCAATGGAAGACTCTGCATCGCTTTTTGAAGCATGATAGGGTTGCACTTGGGTATTTGCGACGAATCCTGGTTTTGCAAACGTCAGAGGCATCTCTACAAACCTTGTCTTTTGTACCAGAGTTCAAGCAGCAGACAGGATATTTTCCAGATACGACTGGGCTTCTGGCCTTTCTCCGTAGCTCCGTCCCTTGAGGTGCCTTCAGAGCTGGCCAGAAGCTGTGGCAGACGGGTATGTAAGACGGGAGAGACTTGGCGTTTGCGGTGCGACACGCACATGGTTTGTGGCGGGCTTCGGACGGTGACCTGGGATATGTTAAATTGGTACGTCGGACATGCGTTGTACATTGGGCTCATCACACGAGGAGCTGATGGATGTACTATAGCACGATATCATGTCTGCGACGCTTCTTTGGCTGCTCATTCCACGGTCAAGGATGGATTCTTGTTCTCCTGATTGTTGACGCGTAAAAAAGGAGACACCTGTCCGAGCTGATTGTTTACTCCGGGGCGCTCTGAATCGTATGAAGTCAAGGTGACATAGCCGATATGCATGTCTAGCTTCTTAAACAAATCATGAAGAATTCCAGCGCCTTGCAGTAGGCACATTAATTGTGGAAGTGGGTGAGGTCCACGATCTGTTGGGCCCGGTCGGGCTCCCTTCCATGTTGAAAATCATTGATTAGTGGAGGTCCGAGGGAATCCTCTTCCACTGTTCTGGGACCTGGGAGTCACGGCAGTCCACTAAACAACGCTGGAAGCCCTGTTAGAAATGGTCGAGAGCTTGGAAGCCTCCAGTTTACAGGAACTTGGCAGTTGCAACGAGGACCGCGCTGCTTGTTGGTTCTTTCCTCCCTTGCCGCACCATGTTGAAGACGGTGGGCTCCCACCCCCTACATTCTCTAGTGGCACCCCTTTTTGGTGCTTGCATGTTCCGTCCCCTGTGCAGCTGGTACCCAACAGATGGACTGTTCGTCCTGTTTTCTGCTGCGTACTCGCGTTTGCGTATGTACCTCTTGCCTACCACTGCACGGGGCAAACACCATCTCACTGAGCTTTAAGGTATCCTTGTTACCATGATCTATCGTTTCATTGAGGGCAACAATACACAGAAACTCCACTACTGTATCAATCTACAACTAGCTGTATTGTCTCTTCGCTTTGATCTTTACAAGATACCATGCGGTTGATGCATTCTGCAATGCATCCTGACATCAACAGAACATATTGTATGAATTAACACGCTCATGCAGCGAGCCTGATGCGAACCTGCCATATCGCCTGTTGTATCTCCCGCTACCTTTCCCCTTTACGACTAGCCGTCCCTGTCTCCACACCCTCTTTCCCCCTTGTCCCTGGCACACCCCACCTCTCTCATCCCTTCCTTCCTTCGTTTTTGCACTGGGGCGCCCTGTCAATCTAATCCCCCCTTCATCGTGGTCACCAATTTCTCATCTTGCCTGCTACCTTAAAGAAGAAAAACTTGAGTGCTTGCCTGTTTGTTGGCTCCATTGGCTCAAACAACTCGTCCCTAAACGGTCTTTTCTCCCGTTGTTCGACCATTCACCAACCTCATTCACTCGTTCTTTTTCGTCCTTTCGTTACTTTCCATTAAGGTACTTCAAATCAATCGTTACCCGACCCGAGTCGAGTCAAGTCGAGTCTCGCGTGTTGATCCAGTCGTACCCCGGATTAAACATCAAATCAAACTGCCGACCAAAGTCACATTGATAATCCCTCCTCTCGGACTTTGCACCCGGTGACTGCGTCCTCCCTTAAGATCCGCAGACAGGACCAAACCGAACGGGGCCTACTAGACTCACCACAACGTCGAGCATTTAGCGGAAAACTCGCTTGACTTGCTTTGTTCATTCTTCTCCTCAAGTTTGAGACAGACTCCTTTATCTGCCAAACTTGCCTCGTTCGTTTCCATTTCTGGACTCCATCTGTTCTCGTTTAGTCACCACTCGGTTACCTGCTTTTCCTCATCTCTCTTACAAGAGACCCTCGCCTGCAGTCGCCCGTCTTCGGTCCGCAACAAACTTTCACATCGCACAAACAGACTACTCCACGAAGATATCGATCGACGACAAATACAGCGACAACACCCTCTGTGCGAAACCGTCGAGTGCGAATAATACTGGCCTCCCGTGCCTCGTGATCATCGAATCAACGTACATTCAAGAATTTTCGTAATTACATCCAGACTTCTGGTTCAACATAGGCTTTTGCTAGCTTAGAATTCGAGCAGGTACGAAACTGTCCTATGCTTGTCTTTGGATGAGTTGTTCCCTACTGCCCATATATCAATTCCGACCCAAACCCATCACCACATTTCTTCGTCAGAATCAAGTACCGCTTGCTCTACAGAATCTCTCATTTTCTCGAATCCACTTCACGAAATAAGACAGCAGGCTAATTGAAACAGTGTTCGAAGCAAGATTGGTGCAGTTACCAGTCTAGTTCGACCTCGACGAATCTATCTCTTGTGATGAATTAAAGCTTCCGCAACACATATTTCTGCGATATCATACGACCGAGGCAAAATAACGTTTCACCCTCGGATCCTATCATTCACCATGAATCGGTTCAGAAACAAGAAGAAGGGCAAGGATGAGATTGAGGCTCCTCGGCCCTCGATTGAGTCCGAGTCTTCAAGCCCCTTCAGGATGTTCGGCAAGAAGAAGGCTCCTGAAGAGGAGCCCAAGAAAGAACTCGATCTTACAACAGCTCTTCCCTCGACCGACGACTTTCGAACAAGTCTTCTTATGACTAACCTTTCAGCGCGATTCTCTATGCTCCGAGAGCAAGATGATCCCAACACAAAGCTTGGCAAAGCCAGTGACGATAGCGTTCTGTTTCCCAATAGGCAATCGAGGATGATGGACTTCGGCTTTGCTGCTGGACTGGGGGACATTGCAGAGGTTGAATCAGTGAGAGCTCCATTTGCGCGCGAATCCGTGGCATCAAATGACGACGCTTCCTCAATAAACGGGAGTGTCATGGGTCGCTCAAAGCCAATTGAAGGAAACAATCTGTTCGGAGGTCGACAAAAGGTGTACAAAATCGGCACCGGAGGAAACAAGGGGGCTATGAGTGGCCGTGTTCTCTATGGTGACGATGTGGCCCAGTCAGCTTTTCAAAAATGGCGACAGTCTGAGAAGGATCGTCAGTCGTTAGATCTGCAACAAAGCGAGTCCATTGAGTCTGAGACAGGAAGGCCAGAATCTCCATCTCAGACAGACTACGACCGTAAGAGGGAGACCAACTCAACGACTTCCTCTGGCCCGTCTGCAGCTCGGGACTCCACAGCTGCTACTTCTATCAGCTCTTCTCAGAAGGACCGAGAGTCTTTCGCCAACACATTCCGTACTGCGAGTCCGACACCTCCAGTGGAAAGAACCGTCACTCGAACCCGTCGGTTGTACGAGCAAAGTCTGAACCAAGATCTACAAGACCAACAAACTTCGGCACTCTCAAGAATCGACACCCTATCGAAGCGGACTCTTGGAAGCAGAACACCAGATCTTACTCCTCTCGTTCCATCTCCTTCAAGCGCAACATTTGGCGATCGTTTCATGACTCGTTCAGTGTTGGCAAAGGCTAGTGCTCCTAACCTACGATCGTTCAGCCCTCCATCCTCATCTCAGATGAGTCCCGCGGATTCTGTGAACAAGTTCCCCAATATGGATCAGAAGGCCTTTGGTGCTACACCCCCTCTCAGCCCCCCTATCAGTGAAACCGGAGAGATTCAGCCCCTCGACCGAAGCATTATGCTCAGCAGAAACAACAGTCAATATGATGAGTCAAGATTTGCTCAACGGCAAGTGCAAATGCAGCAAGGCCGGGAAACCCCCACCCAGCGGTTCCGTAACGATTCCAACCCTTCTTTATCGGGCTCTCGTTCTCGTTCTCCCTCTACCCACCGTTCACATGTGGAGAAGAGCGATTTCCAGACCGAGCCTACAGTTCATGAAGAGTCTCAGGCTTCGACTTTCTTCCACGACGATGATGATGAGTCGGTCCGCAGCCCCGATCTTTCCTCTACTACCCCTCAAGTCACTGTTGAGAGACCAGCGGATGTGCAACATCCTGCCTTCAGACAGTCTGCTATGCCAACGCCGCTGATAATTAGTGATGGGCCTGAAGACGTGGCATCTGTCAAGACAGACAACTTGCCCAAGGACTCTCCCACCTTGGGACCAACATCGGGAGGATTGAGTGGCATGGTCAGGCAGCATCTACGATCAGACAGTGGCGCCTCGTCGATTTATGGCAGCATGCCCAACGATGTTGATCTATCCTCCCGTTTCCCTCCCGAGCGACCTGACGCACATGCGTATGAGCCAAAATCCCTTGACTCCAATGCATGGGAATCGATTGAGAGAGACCTGGCTATGTCAATCGACGGCAGCGTGACCAGCCCCACCCTCTCCTCTGGTCGTATGGAGTCGCAAGCTATGCCTGCACCCGAGCTTGTCCAGGAACCGAAACAGACCCATCAGCCAGAGCAGGAAGAGGAGACAGACGATTTTGCTCGCCATCTCGCTGACGGCGCACGACGTGTTAGGGAGAGATTGACCTCATTCGTTGAGTCTGACAGCGGCGCTACTGCACCAGAAACCCCTCCTCTATCTGAACTGCCACCACCCCCACGCCCGAACGCGCTGGGTATTCTGAAGTCCAAGTCTAGCATCAGCTCCTTAGGTGAAAGAGGCCGAGAGACTGCTGGTCAGTCGAAGGCGAAGAAGCTCCTTGGTCTTCGGGGCACATCGCCAGCCTCAGCTGTTTCTCCCCCTCGAGATACCTTTGAGGCGGACAGAATGACACAATCCCCCGAGGGACTTAACGATGCTAACTTGGATGATAAGGAGGCTCCTCACGCCGGTCTCAAGGCTTTCCGTCAAGCCCGCAGGGAACTCCAAAGAATGAAAGAGCTTGAGGTTCAGCAACGTCGCCAGGGTCCTCAGAATCCTCCTGTAACCAGGGAGAGAGCTCAAACCGGATCGTCATCCCGAGCACCATCTCAGGAGCGCCGACCTTACCCTCCAATCTCGTACAACCGTGTTCCCAGCGAGGAATCCAGAGCCAACGGTGGCTCTCGTGCAGGCTCTCGTGCCGGTTCCCGCTCAGGATCTAGGGCACCCTCTGAGCGTGACCGAAGCGGTTCTGAAGCAAGCAGCGGAGGACGCTCAGGCAGTCGACCACCTCGTCTCAGAAATGGATCTTTCGCTCGTGATGAATACCAAGGACCCCCCTTGGGCTCCCCAGTTGGAGTCAATGGTAAACCTCGACAGGGCCCGATGATGAGAGCACCCATGGCGCCTGGCCAGGAAATGCGACGGTCACCGCACATGCCTCCTCAGCAGCCGTATCCCGGAAACGCCTCTCCTGGACGTTTCAATCGCCCAGAGAACAGCTTGCATATTCACCCTGCTCATGGTTATGATCTCGGCCAGCCATCGCCCATCTCACCCCTTAACGGGACGCCATCCCCCAACGGCTTCCCCAGCCATGGCCCGGGATCCCAACGGCCCTATGGCCCCGGACCTCCCATGCCAGGCGGCATGATGCGAAACCGAGATATGTCGGAACCTTCGATGAAGCCTTTCGGTTCGCAGATGGGTCCTCGACCTGGGCTGGCTGCTCTCAGCGGTGGTGCGGTCTCTACTCCCAACCTTCACAGCAACATGACTGCCCCTCCTCTACCCCCCATCAACCCCCGACGCAAGAACACAGGTGCTGCGCTCGGTGATGCCACCATGAACACCCACCATCGACCTATGAGCCCCGGCAACCCCATGGAACAACGCGGCTTCCGAGGTGAAGATGATGAAGGCCCAGGACAATACCGCCAACGATTACGCAAAGCCACTAGTGAGGCCAACGTAAACGCTCGAGCGAGATCGATGCTCCAAAACCCTCCGCCACCGATGGCTCCTCCGCCTATGCCTCCTAGCACGAGCAGCAACGTGCTTCCCGGTGGCATGATTTAGCGGTACAAAGAAACCGCGTTCAAAACATTTCGATTCTATTAATTCATATTTCGCCCATAACGATGGGTTAACGACGAAGATACCTCACGGCCCCTTTCCTTATTTTGTTGTCTTTTCACCTTAAAACTTAATCCCAAGACTCAGCCCCAGCAAAGTGCTGGACCGCGGGTCTAGACATTGATGTGTATTTCGAGGGTTGAGACTTTTGTCACCCGCGCGTTTCGGTTTGGGAGGGACTTGCATGAGTGTTTGAGGGATACCGGGGATCTAGTATTCAGGCGCAACTGAGAACCCGGCTAGTCAGAGAATCAAGCAGGCCTTTGATTCATGAAACTGGCGACAGGGCAGGCGTGGAAGGAAGCAATGTTTGGAAGCAGAATGGAAAGGAATAAGCGGGCATGCATTCAAGGGCTTGGGAGAGGTGTTTGGTTTTTTGTACGTATAGGATTGGAAGCAGACGGCCAAAAGGCGTAACGGAAATACCATGTCAATTGAGATCACATTGGCCATCAAAACTACTATATACTAAAGATGACATTCGCGTTCAACGTCAGTGCCGAGGATTAAAGACTTGATATTATTGTTCAGTCCCTTTTGCAACGTCCGCCCAGCGCAGTATCATTCGCTGACGAACATCAGCCAGGTTCAATGATGAGGTTATCTCATACTCGCACTACGGTCAGGACATACAAATAATGGGAGTCATCTCTATTACGAGTACAAAGGTATGGACTGGTTACAGAGATATGTACGTCAGAGGCGTACGTGAATATTATCCCGCGAAGAGAAATGTCGCTCGTAACAAACAACAGTGACGACAATGTGCCAACACGTACCTTTGTCTCTTTGTCAAGTTCCCTTTGGACAACTAGCTAACCGTGACAGCAGAATTGACAGACAAACGCTCTCTAGTGTTTGGAAATCCCCGAGACATACGGACTTGTGTTGGATATATCCTTTGCAGTCGTTGAACGCGGCTAAGAGCATATCCACCACCGCCGTCCGCGTCCCAACACCAAAGCAAGGCTATTAAACCCTCAGCCCTACGATAAACCCAGTTGAAAATTTATTTTCCTTCTCTTCTCGCTGCTACGTGGCGATGAGTGGGCTTTGCAGCTTGTAAAAGGGCCGACGTGAGGTTGGCGATTTTATGTAATTGAGGGAGTTTCCGGGTTCGTTCTTTCGGACAAGACCGGCAAGAACTCACGGTCCAGGTTTTTTGGGGAGGTCCCTTCTGAAACAAGGGTCTTTTCAAGGGTTCAGTGGGTGGCGAAATAGCGATGCGGTTGGATTTGTGAGCATGTGATTGGAGCGTTTGAATCCCACTCACCAAAACAACAGATCCGTTTACAGATGAATTACTCGAGCAAGGACAGGACCATCAAAGCGCCGGGCGAAAAGACGCCGAGAAGTGGATTATTCGGGAACTTGAGAAACTTGAGCTTCAAGATTATTTGTAAGAAAAAAAGCTTTGGTATTGTTCTTGTCCCTAATTCACAAGCAGTCGCCAAAATAGACTGCGGGTATCGATAATTGTACAGTTGTAAAAGCCCATTCCGTTCCCTTTCCTTCACCCGAGACAAGTCCCAAAGCGTAGAAGCAAGATAGAGTCAAACGCCCTTGCAGAAAAAGACCACCGACGTCATTTCTTCCTTTGTGCGCCTCGCAAGCAGAGAGAAACCTTCGCCGAAGACCAAAAATAATAAGACCTGAAAAAACCAGTTTTGCCGATGGAATAGGGTATCAATCAAGTCGAGGAAGTGAAGGTGACGACCGGGTCAAGGTAGAGAAGAAGAGAAAGATGAAGGCAAGTAGGTGCGCCATCATTGAAAGTCGTCAGATTGTCGTGTCTCATTTGAGCGAGTGTTTCCAGACTCTCATCTCATGGTGTTGCAGCTTCTGGTCAGATCCATAGCAGGTGTCATGAAGCAGTGAGAGAAGGAGTGGGATGGTTGTCGTTGTCGTAGAGACTCCTCAGTGAAGGCATTTAGCACAGAGGGCAGTTGTTGCACTGCTTGTGACCGCAAGCGGTGCAGGTGGTGCTGATGACAATCATGCCTCCACACTGGCAGCAGTACTCGTAGGCAGGCATGTTGGATATTTGGTGTAGTAGTTGAAGATGTTCTTGAAGATGTAGTTTGGTTGTAAGTTGAAGAAGTTCTTGGAGTTGAGGCTTGTGGTTGATGATGAGAGAAAAACAAGAGGATAAAAAATGGGAGGAAGAGAGGAATATAAATAGTCGAAGGAGAAGGAGACAAGAGGCAAGGACACACCCCTTGGAGCTTTTTCTCTCAAGAGAAGGTAGGACCCTCGGAGGTGTTGATCGGAAGTTCGGGGGCGGGTGAATCAGAGAATGGGGGTGTCATCCGAGAGTCCATGCCCAAGCCCAAGCCCATCTCTCTTGCCGTGCATGTTAGAGGAAATCCACTTACACGCTATTTTATCCCCGAGCCTCAGGCCAAGTGGGCAGTTCGATTGGTGGTTTGCTTGACTTACACGCTGTCTTGGCACGACGCTACTAGACAAGGCAACCAACCCTTTCCCTGGCGTTACATTTTTTTGCTTTACTACTCTGACAAGGGGGAGTGAGGGGCGGGGGGAACACAAGAAAATCGATGGGTGGGCGAGTGATGAATTCTGGGCTTTTGACTGGTTGGAGATGAAAGGCAAAGACATATACTTTTTACAGTACGATATGTTTGGATATCAATCAATCTCAATTGGAGTGATTGACATTGCTGCTGGTATGTTTATTTTATTTTCTCTTTTGATCATTGCGACAACATTCGCCTTCTTTTTCCTTTTCGCCGCCTTATGTCTTTCCCTTATTTCTTTTCTTTTCGCCCTGCGGCTCTTGCTCATCAGGCTAATTTAACTGCCTTAGACCCTGGCGTCACAAGCTAAGGCAGTTCCTTCCCCCATGTCGACTGCCCCTACGTCATCGTGCAATGACGATGTGCGTACAAAGTGGCTAGCTTATTTTATGAGTCGGAGAGGTCGACCGAGCAGAGAAAAGAGAGTGAGACATCGTGACGACGTTGTAGACCAACCAATTTTCACGAATAAGATGTTGATCCATGCCATGGGACCCAAGCGCTTAAATCAACAGGCAAAGATCCTCCCGTCTCTTTTTCTCAAGCCACTAAACAAGAGACAAGAATTGACCCCCGTCCATCATGTCCAGACAAGGCTAACCCCCAAATTTTGGCTGAAATGTCTAGTGTGTGTCTCTTGTAAGATTTCAGCTTTCCTACTCCAGTTTCCATCGTTCTGCCACTGCATGCATCCGAAGCCGCACATATGCATATTTTATCGACCCACGCGGAAGACACCATTGCATCCGAGAGAGATATTCATCTGTATGTCCTGTATTATAGCCACAGCCTGTGAATTTGTTGAGACAATGACGATGACCCCAGAGCTGCGCCTCGCGGCACATCGTCAGTCGGGCGTTTACAATTGACAAGATCGTCCCCAGATCCAAAGATGATCAGCCTCTGTAAGCTTCATTTGCGGGGTAAGACACAGCACACTGCCGGCTGTCCATCTTCGTAGGACTTTGTATTTTGTAGCTAGAGGAACAAGAATTGCCGATCTGACTACACCAACCCCAGATTTTCTTGTGATCCAATATCTTATTCGCCCCAAGATTGACATGGATGCATCCGTCTTCCGCAGTCTCGACTCACATCGACAGTTGAACAGTCGACTCTTGTAAGAACAAACCTCAGGTTAACATCTTTAGCGGCGAGCGGGATGACGCATTCCTGTCGGTACAGCTCCCAGCAACGAATCGGGTGTGATAGAAACGTTTTCCTCTTTCTCTCTCCCTCTCTGCAAGCTGTTGCATTCGGAGGGTCCTGCCTGCAACTGCATCTGCATCTAGGGCCCCCCCAGACGCTACGCTACGCTACACCCCCGCGTGTTGCGCCACCCGTGCATGGATCCCTCCCACCCCGGACAGAGGCTATTATGAAACAGTATGGGGTAAACTTTTTGATATTCGATATCTCTCACCTGTCATCGTCGAGCATTTTATAAGACACTTGTGGAAATTGCGTTGCGCCTGAATCGGAGCATACCTTCGGTAGAGACCTCCGGTAAAGGCAGCAGCGGCTAAAGAGGCATTTTCTGACTTTTTGAACATCAAGGTTTGTCGACGGGCGTTTCACATGTCATTCGCTCTATCTTTATTAGTCTGATCTTACACGTGGAGTCCAATTGGGATGTCAGTGGTGGATTCAACATCCGGATGACCGACATGAGGCTATTGTCAGATATTAGTTAAGTAGACTGGTAGACTGAAATATTATTGTCACCAGTTTCTCAAGAAGTCCGCAAGTAAAGCGAATTCCTTCAATTTGAGATATAGCAATAATATACTACTTTTTGGTAGTCGAATAGTAAAACGCCATGTATACACTTTCCTTAATAACCACTCCATATTATGCATACCTTCCATCCCATGATCTCAAATTATTCCATACGCCAGCAAAAACCAGAATTATTAATCCCCAAAGCAAAAATATTTCAACCTGTGTATGCTACCATCCCAATGAATCAATCCACTCCCTTCCAATACCTCTCCAATTATCAGAATCTGAAGAACCCACCACTTGCGCCGGGATCCTGACCACGTCCATAGAAGGAGGAGGGGCCTTGCTGGCGATTGATGTACTGAACGGGAATGAACTCTTGAGTCTCCCCCTGAAACTGAAGCGCCTGGTGAGCATGATTGACGCTAGGCCTGGTTGAAGTGATTGTGCTGCGTCCTGCAAGCTCATTGAACATAGCGTTGTGTCCTTCCAGCACTTGAGTCTGTCGTTCCATTCTTGCAGTTGCTTTTTCCATAGCCTCACGAACTTCTCCTAAAGCGAGCGACTGGTCGGTTTGCACTCCTGCTTCTCGGTAGATGATAGGCTGCTGAGGAAGTTTAGGCATGGGAACAGTCGATTTAGGGGTTCCAAGCGTCTGGTTGGTACCGAAGTCTGGGCGTTTGTTCGCCGACTCTGAAGCATCGCTAGGAGCAGGGCGCTTGGATCCAGCAGCAATAGTAGATGCATTCCCGCCTTCAATTGACTGGCGGATCTTGTTTAATTCGGCGCTCTGGGAGCTTGGCTCCGTCTTGATTTTAGGGGCTTCAGGTGCAGTAGACTTGGAAGATGTCGCTGTTGGAACCGGAACTTCGAGTTTCTTGTTCACCCACTCTCGGAGGCCGCGCTTTGTTACCTCAAGGGCGAACTTCTGGTGTTCCACTCCAAACATGTCGTAGACCGCTATAGCTGCGATCATGTAGTCGAGCTTGGGGCGCTCATTCGGTTCGGCAAATTCGGACCAGCCCATGAACATCTTGTTCAGACCGGTGTCAACCCATGCGCGGCGCAGGTTGGTCTTCCTGATATGCGCGACGACATTGTTGTACAGCTGCGTCTTCTTCTGGGCGCCATCTGGAATGCAATCAATAGCACGCTGAAGGCGGTCGGCAATAGCTTCATTGTCATCTTTGGCGATGACTGGTTTCTTCTTGGGTGTCTTGGGCACAGGAGAGGCCTGCTCGCCCGCGTTGTTGGTGTCGGCTTCTGTCGACATTGTTGTGGTGATGTTGATGAAAGAAAAGAAAGAAAGAAAGGAGAAAAGAAATGGAATCAAAGGGCTCTATTTATACCTGTAGATTGGAGATGAGTGAGTGATTCACTGGCGCCTAGATGTGGATCCTTAGTATATGGCATTTGCTGTACTTATACTTATACTTATACTTATGCTGCTTTTCTGCCTTCGTCCAAGTGGCCTCTACGTGCTTCAAAAGCTGCTGCGTTGCTGTTCACAGGGGCGGGCGAAGCTCTCTGCGTGTCAACGCGGCATCAGAGGGAGAATCTCACACGAGAGCACCACATAGCGGCCTCCACATTAGATGAGTTATCTAAAGATCTACACTAAGTTACCTAAGTGTGCATAAAGAAACACAAATAACCGCATCAAATTTAGTATAAGAGGCCCACTTAGAGGCCGTAACTCTAGGCACTTTGGAGTGATCTTGGGGATAGATCGGGCCTGGAATTGGGTGATCTGATATATCAGAGCTATATGAACCCGGCCTTCTTATCTACTCATAATGACTTGAGCCAAGATAAGTGGCAGTTTGTAACCTAATCGTTGCATAGCTGATCCCGTCTGTTCTTGGCAGACGCTGTACTCTGCTGAGCCAACGAACTCGCGCTTCAAAGGCGAAGCAATACTCTGTTCGACCTTGGGTCCCCGGAGAATGGAACATTTGGCTGTTTACAAATAATATAGGATGTATCGCAATGAGTTCTGGACAATGCCGTCTTAGTGACTGTGTACCGCCACACATGTCGTTGGGAAGTTTGTGGCTGGTGGGGCTGCCCCGTTGAGATCGGGGGAAAGATCGCAGCGTCCTGCTTGGCCAGACTCGAAATAAGCTCAAACTGGTCCTTCCTCGCAATCAAGGTACTATTAAACCTTGATTGCGGATTGTGTAAAACATTTAAACCCCTGATTTGGGCCAATATTTCTGAGTTCCATCGTGGTGGTGGGCATCGGTCGGTTCTCATAGACGGAGGCACGGATGAACTAGGCATTTTATCCCATGGTGAAATTGACTCCATCCAGTCAATTCGCTCAGAAAGGCTTCCTGTGAACATAATCAAGGTGATAGGGAGCTTTTATCCCAGCCACATCAACAGACATGTTCTATTGAGTTGCGTCCGATATCGACCATGGGCACAATACAATGCCACTCGTCTATACACGTATCCTCTTCATACCAACACAAACAATCACTTTGCGATTAGGGTCCATGAGCTTAGGGTCAAAAAGTTCATATAGAGGTGAGATAAGAGATAGCCAAAGTATCATGAGACATAGTCAGTCTTGGTCGTTGTGCTAGGTTCAGGAGGTCCTAAAGCGAGGTTGTCATGAGTTAGCGACAAACTACTTCTCTTGTTTCGGTGGATGAAATGGACTTTGCACAGTTATGATACCAGTACTAAAGGGATTTGGATAAGTCGCAATACAATTCTGCTGTGAAAAGTAAAATGGCGGGAGGATGCGGTGGCTCAGTACTGCTGTCGTTCATCTGCGGGCGGCTGGTTCACTCCGGGTAGCTTCCAGGATATGACACTTGTTGCTTCGACTGGAGAATGGTAGAAGAATGAACGTCGAAGAGAGGCGAGCTTATCGATACTGGAGTTTGGGGGCTCTGGCAGTAATTTCCTTTGCTGGTTTTTTTGAGGAGGCATGTGGGCTGTTGAATGCGCATCGGCGCCAACTGGCAGGCAGGTGCACCCATTTGGAATCCAGAAGGAGCCAATCCTGCCACCACTCCCTCGACGATTCCAAGTTTTACTCACTGCTTCCACTTCGCCCATATTCATCACGACTTCTTCACTTGACGAATGTCATCAGAAAACCCCTACCGCGTTTGCCAACGCCGCCGACTACACAAACCGGATCCGACATCGACAAAAAAGAACAACACCATCTCTATCCGTATCCCTCCGATCGCAAGTGACCGGCCCGTAGCTCTGCGACCCATTGCTCGAAGCCCGGCTACGATCCCGCCCGACGATGCAAAGCTGCGATCATGTCGAAGCACCACGCCGGTATGCTTTCTGGCGACTTACTGGCCATGTAGCCTAGCCAAGAAGATTAGGCTTGCTGCAAGGAACTTTGGTAGTCGACGAAATATCATCCGAAAGGTCGGTCACGGCGTTCTGAAGCGCATTCCACACCTTCATTTCTACCATCATGGTGGCACTAGGTTGGTCTGAACACGAGAACAGAACAAATTGTCTAAGTAATTGACAGTTGACTTTGAATTTTTAGAAACCGTACCATGTGTTATGCTTTCGCATCACTTCGATGTCTCCGAGATTGTGCCCGTGGCGAAGCTTCATGGTCTCTGAAGTTGTCCCATACTATACTTGACGGCGATCACGAAACTTGCCGCCCTCAGGCCATTTCATCCGACGAGTCAGTACAGCGTCCAGCCAGGACAAGAACGGCCATATCGGGTGACAGCAATTGCATCATTACAAGGGCTCAGGAGATCATCGACAGAAGCATCCAGCAACGAAAGGGCTGCGCGAGCATCGGTTATCCTACACCCTCGCCGCCAAACTTATTACCTTGACGGAGACGGCGATGAGGTATTTCGGGCGGATGGACAACGACGATATGATCTCAGATCTATGCATTGGAAAAGTACCGACATCAAGCAAGACCTGGTGATTTGGAGGCAGGTGTGATTGGGTTGGAGGGTACTTGTGAGTCAGGAATGAATCGAATATACGAGAAAAGAGCCTGACTTCATAATAAGGTTTAATCCGAGCTGACCGTTGGAATCTATCGGTTCTCAGATCTAGCTCAACCATATCAACCACGCCTTAAACAATGTCACCTTACTCGACAATCGGAGCGAACATCCTGAAACTTTTCGGATCCGATTACTGGTATGGAGATCTCGGGAATAAATGCTATTTGTATCCTGATGTTTCGACGACATTGGTTATTTCCGAAGATAATCGTCTAGTCCGGAGAATCCCATCAAGAATGGCAACTTCCAGTCTCCTGCTGAAGGTTCTAGACTGGCTATCAGCTGCTTTTATGGACTTATCATCTATCACTCGAGATCAGACAAAACTACCGGCAGCCGGCAATGTCAGAAGAGGAGGCGATGGTCAAAAAGTTGCAATTTAACTGCCTCATACGGCTAGTCTGTTCCGGACATGGTATCCCCGCCCGGCTCCGGCCAGGCGATTACAAGGCGAGACAAGCACCAACAATTGACGTTGGAAACTCAGATCCTGAACTGCACTGGACAAAAAGAGCCTCTATCACTACGGAATTAAAGCTGCACTTATCGTTCGATTGACGAACACCAGTTGATCCTGTAATAGTGGTCCCTCCTACGCCGCATCCCATAAGTGGTACTCTACTTTACGCTTATACGCTGAAGCTGAAACCCTTGTCTTACTGCTATCCAATTCAATCAATCGCTGCATTTATTGCACTGCAACCTTCCTGGTATTCTTTGTTACGGGGTATCCCCATGGCTCCAGGTGGTAGGAAGAAGGGGAAAAAAGTACCTTCTGGTCCAGTTGCTGACAAGCCATGCCATAACTGTCGACGCCGAAGACTTCGCTGTGACCGTTTGCTTCCCCACTGCGCAAAGTGCGAAGCAAAAGGTGTGGATTGTCTTGGCTACTCTCAAATCTTCCAGTGGACGGGTGCCGTTGCTTCAAGAGGCAGATTGGCCGGACAGCAGTCAAGCGCTGCCTTGTACACCCCAGCTCGCCCTACCACAGCTCGTTCGAGAGCTTCGCTATCTTCCGTTTCCTCACTTTCTTCTAACTCCCCAGCCTCCTCCTCCTCTGCTTCCTCCATTGCTTCACCGTCTGTTCCATCATCATCACCTGCATTTATAGCACCGGCTCTCTCTCAAGTCGACGAGGTTACAGAGACTTCAGAAGCTGAGTCTGAATCTGGCTCTGAAGTGGACATATTCAATGACAACTACACCGATGATCAAAATAATGGTGGTGGTGATGATGCAACCCCCCTAGCGAGTGGTGATACGCAACTCGTCTGTACCACCAACAATAACTATCCCCTGGCATCGGAAACGTCGACCCCGTGGGTGCTCGTCGATCCCTTGTACCAAGACATTACGAGCAACCACAGACAGTATCTCGCTTATTGTACGCAGCCCTTGGTCTTCATTGGCCCCGAGAAACTAACAAAGAGAACGAGAGAGACATGTACTGACTGCTTCCAGTTGATGCGCGGCTCAGTCGAGATTTTGTAGCCTACGATGTTCCCGACAACCCGTTTCGAAACCTACTCAAATTTACTCAGGCCCAACCTCTGCTACGTCAGGTCATTATTGCTGCTTCAGCGACGCACATGTACAACCGCTCGAGGCCATGGTTGTCTTCGGAGTCGCTGGATAGGGGGTTAGGTCCGAGGAATTTGCTGATGGACGCCCTCGAGGCCAAGCACCAGGTTTTACGGATGTTACCCTCCGCTTTGCAGAGTATTGAGTCTATTGGAGGTGACATTGTTCTGGCAGCGATCTTGTTCCTGATCAATGTAGAGCTGATAGAGTCGGGCAAACACAACTGGAAGACCCATTTTGATGGCGCTGGAAAGATCATGAAGTTGCTGGGACCAGTGTCAGATGTAGATGAGAGTTTAAGAGACTACATTGTATCTGACTGCTTTATGTAAGTTGAGAAGATCCCGCTGCTCATTTCCCTGCTAACCTGGATCAGCTACTATATACTGGAGTCAACATTCAGACCCACGGCATCAGATTCCCATTCATATTTCGACTCATGTGAAGCATTAAAAATACTTGGCAAAACATCAAATAGCTATTATTGCTGTCCACCCGAGCTCCTCGAAATCATGCTTATCGCAGCGCGACTATCTAATACGAAGAACGAAGATGTCGTTTCGGCCGATATGGTTACCGCAGCCGGAGCAGCATTATTAGACCGAGCTCGAAATTTTGATGTTCTTCCTTGGGCACAGGATATAAACTTCAGCACGATCACATTATCCGACCAAGACCCAATACTAAGTCGTTTTCGAGTAGCGACATCTCATCGACTCGCCATCTGTCTCTACATTCTGCACGCGATACCAGCTGTAGGGGCTTGGGTCGGCGAGGATCTGGCGGACGCAATATTCGCGGAGTTACATCAAGTGTTGTGTATGATACCGGATGACGATATTAACCTGAAGGCGACAACATGGGTTACCTTTGTCTTTGGAGCGTGCGCCAGAACACAGGAAATGAAGGATTGGGTCACGGTTCAAATTAAGAAACTTATGCTTGAGAGTCCTTGGGGATTCTTGTATGCGGCGCGGGACGCTCTGCAAATGCTTTGGAGTGTTCAGGCCGAAGGGATGCCCATGACGAGTTGGGTACAGACTCTGAGAGATCTACATATGGACTTTTTGATCGTTTAGATATGGTGCTGAGATTGGGCCATCATTTTCGGGGCAGGAGCCGGAGTCACGGTACACCTATGGCACATCTGTTGTCATCTTTACTCCGGCGTTTGGTTTTGACCTTTGTCAGGCAGCCAACGACGGCAGCTTGGAAAATGTCTTGGGGGCACTGGATTACCTTGGTACAAAGTTCAGACAATCCGAGTACAGTTAATGAGTTATGGAACCATGATTTACAGATTAGGTACTTTCAATTTGGTCCGATGAATCGAGGGAAATTTGAAGTTACCACGGAATGAGGAGCAAGTAGTAGCACAAAACTTGAGGCTACTTTGACCAACGTGCCGTGAAATCTGTCGAACGTGAGATATGACCTTTGGCCGTGGCAATGGTGTCTTACCCAGAAATTGCTCCCGTGGGATTGGAAACTGCCGACCACCAACCCCAACTCGACGGAAGTGCTGTGTTCCTCATTCCTATCTGTAACTTACTGACTGTCGAGCTTACAAGCAACCAGTACTTTCGCCTTTCATCTCAACCGGTGACTAGGACCACCCGGAGCAAAAGGATTCCTCTACTCAGCCATAGCAAGGCTGACCTCAACACAACACGAGCCTCAAAACCCAGCCGACTATTTTCGGAAGCCCAGGGGAGAGAGGGGCTGAGAAACATGGAAACAACCACGGTCAGCCTTGAGGTTGTACACCAAATATCAACCTCGTCGACCGAGTATGTTGCACAAGTGTCACGCGCTGCCCCTGACTGACGGCTTCGGAGAACATGCGCCCCGGAGAGAAGAGCTGAAACAAAATTTGGGTGATCTGCGAGCTGGATTTACTGCGGACACGTCTGGGTACATAGTTTCGGACGGTGGCATGTTAGACAGAGAGGCGTGTCTGTGACATCGGATGATGTTCCGGTTTCTCATGGTTAATTGAACTTACGTATACATTTGATGGGATGAGACATGCTGGGCATAAAGTATATCCAATAGATAGCATCATGCAAATACGGTGAGCACGGATAGACCCTTGATTCGCATAGTGTATATGCTTAATATAGTGGAGTTTGTTGGTCCGAGTTATATGGGATGAGTTGACAGCGCATAGACTGCTATTTTTGCTAAGGCATGAAGTTGGGGGTTTGTGTAAGTCATTGAGGATATTTTATTTGATGATGGGTTCTAATTTATAGCGAATTACAAGTTGTAGTGTGGTTGTGCCAGGAACGAGGTCGGTATTAGATGTTGTCTCTGAGATGGCACATGATGAACATGGCGGAGGTATGACGAGTATATGCTTACTCTGACAGATGTATATGTCACTGTATCTATACAATTTTAGATAATATGGCCCGAAGGCTTGTCTAAGTCCAACGGATGTGAGATATTAGCTATTAGACAGCATGTGGCGAGGAGCCAAGGTCAGGGTATAGCCAGAAAACAAAAATAGACGCGAACAAGATAATCTTGGAATCATGCTATGTAAGAACTAAATATCTACTTTGCCATTATATCATCTCTCGTGTAGACCCGTAAACCCATTACCTAGTGAACCAGCATTAGATACTCCTCCAGATACTCCCCTAGTCCAGGTATATCAACCAACAGAAATACAGTGATCATTGCATAAACTCCAGAATAGTAAGCCTCTCATATCCTAGCAGACACTCGAGTACCGTTCTTGGAACACAGTGCCAAGGCATACAGTTCCGTCCACTCCTGATCATCACGCGACTCAAGCTGCGAGTAAGTCTGCGCCATCCTAGCCACAACGTAGTGCGTTTCCAGAAGAGCATATTGTTCTATAGCCACTTGTAAGCTTCACTACTATATCCTTCCAGGGAGCAACTTACGTCCGATACAAGCTCGAGCTCCGCCGTTGAAGGGAAGATAGCCCCAGCCAGGTCTTAAATCCTGCCACCTCTCCGGCACAAACTCTTCAGGATCAGGGCCAAAAACGTCTTCGTTGCGATGCATGGCGTAGACGTTGTAGAACATGGCTGTTCCTTTTGAAATGAAGAGTGGCGATTGTCCGTCGGCGCCGCCACCACGAGGGATGGTGGTGTCCCTGACTGCGACGCGGGCGTTTGTGGGAATGACAGGATGCAGCCTCAGAGCTGTTTTGTCAGTAACGGTTATAGGGCTGGATGGAGGTTTGACTTACATTCGTTGACACACCATTTTAGATAGGTCATTTCCTTTAGTTGGTTTGCTGTAGGGGGTTCTTGGCCTGCCACTTTGGTGACCTCTTCTCTGAGTTTGGTGTATATCCGAGGGTTCTTTGCTAGGAAGAAGAAAAGATTGCTCAGGAGACTTGATGTTGTGTCACGGCTTGCGAGGAGGATGTGAAGGATATGATCACTTAGGCCTTTCCTGTCGTCGACTACAGCCATCATGTCTGTCAGGAAAGTGCCTTCTGAACCTTCCTTGGGACTGTTCAGGGATTCTTCGATGAAATTGTCGAGGTACTCATATACCCTCTTCTTAGCTTTCTTGGCTGTAAAGCTGAACTTGAGACGATGTAGAGGACCAAGCTGCATCTGTTGAATGATCTCCTCAGAGCAAATCATATAATCATCAACAAATCGCTGCTCTCGGGTATGGTCTGCTTTCTCGCTGAGCATATTCGTCGAGTGTCCCATGAGGAACTCTGTAGAGACATCCATAGTGAGAGCTAGAAACAGAGGTTGGAGGTCGACTTCAGAACCATCTGTTGGAACATGTTTTGAGAATGCCTGAAAGTTCCGCTCCAGAGTCTCTAGGAACGGGGCGGGATTGTCTTTCCTGAAACTCTGTCTCAGTATCTGCCGGGCGTGCTTCCATGTATGTCCGGATAAGACAAAGATGCCCTGGCCGAAGACATTCCCAATGACCGAAGTTCGAAATTCTGGAAGATCAAAATCTTCACAAGCTGTAGCGAGGATTTGCTTGAGGTTCTGAGGATCGCATGTGTAGACACACTGCCATGACCACCTCCTTTCTATGTATGTAGTCCCCATCTGCTTGAAGGCCTGCCATGTGCTATCCAGATATCGTTCTGGAGCTTCACCAAAGATGACCCTGTATAGGAAGTCGAAGCCAACGATGGGATCTTTCACGGGGACTTTGCTCGCAGCATCTTGACAGCCTTGAGCTTGTGCGAGTCTCCATCTTCGGAAGTATGTCTCAAGTGCACGGAGAGGGATCGGAAGAAAAAGGAGGATGGCAGTGGCAATGAAGTGCTGCTGGAGGAACTGGAGGAAAATTAGGCTGAACATGATGTCTGAGGAAGGAAGGAGGCTTGCTTGAACAAAACGGGAAAGAGCCAAAGCCACCGACTGAGTGGGATTAGGCAGGATAAAGTACCTCGATGAGAAAAAAAGCAAAGTAGGAAAAACATACAGTCGAATTATTATCCCCGAATGCCTGAATCAAATGTCCCAGATCTGGACCACAAAGATAATTGAGCCCAGCATACGCCCCCCTTTGTCCTTGTCAAGGTCATGGTCATGGTCATGGTCAATCATGGGAACGAAGTATCGTGACGCCCGAGATGCATCCAACACTCGCATAACGAACAATGGGAAAATAGAAAAAGAGGACTGATAGGAAGTTTCCCATTTTTGGTGTATGCATATAGTTCTAAATACCTACCCAATAGAGAAGGGCTGTCGATGGGGGTGGGCTCGGTCTGCTTAGAATAGGGATCCCTAGTATATCCTGCCCCCACAACACAACCCTTCAAAGCAGGTCCTGTCACTAACAATACACTCCTGCTGTGCGACTGAGAAAGCAGGGAATTATGGGATCATTGGTAGAGAAATCTATCTTCATGGGCTATTAACAAAGGGGATAGGGGCAGGCGTCGATCGAATACGCAGTTCTGTACTTCCCTACCTACTCTATTGACAAGGACCTGCATACCGGCTGTACTCGTAATTGCTTGGTTTATGAAGACATATGTTCGATCCGCCACGTCGAAAAAGAGCAAGATGTTGTGACACGAATGGGTGATGACGGCTTCTAATCTGGTCATGCCAGGGGTATGGGATAGGTACTAGTAGTCAGACATGGGTTTATAGAGAGTACCGCGGGAAGTGACAGCTGCGGTTCCGGCATGAGCATGAGGTCCAGCATGAATACGCAACGTACGCAAGATGATTTCAGATGCGGCACAGACCGAGACAGCGTAATTCACCTCAAGACAATACAAGACAAGACATTGGAGTCAGTCAGTACAGGACGAGACATGGGCATCAGTATATTGATCGACTAATTTATACAGGGCTTGGTACAAGGTTGTCGTCATTGATGACCTTGTACATGGCCTATCTCAATTTGCATGAGCCAATATACTATTGATGGACTGAGAGGAGGGATTACTTGCATACACACATGAGATGCAACAGACATTGACTGATGATTCGATCCGGATATACAAAGGCTATACAAATCTATAAAAGGTAAATGACGCCGTTAGCATATAAGAATTAGCCTTGTTTTAATGGCCTGTTTTAATAACTCTGGTCCGTGGGGATGTCTTGCATATTTTACCAAGTCTTAGAAGGGCAATGTTTGTTTCAGAAGAGGAGACGGTGGGGAACAGAGTAAATTATATTGACTAAGTAAGCTTAGGTTAGCTGACCGTTGTAGTATTTTCAGCCTTCTTAAAGTGCTTTTTCCTGGTTGACGAGGCGCTTGACGGCCCGCAATGGAACATGGGGGAGAAGCACTAACGTTGTTTCTTTTTTCAAGGGTTTGGCGGGTAAATGTGAGGCTATAATATTATTGGTAAAAGAAGTACTATACAGAGTGATGAATATCTAAAGATCCATGAATATCTACACCGATATCTATACCAGGTATCATGACACGGTATGATAGGTTCATCAAGAATAGATGATAGATGGTACCTAGTATCAATCCTTGCTACTCTGCATCTACATGTTGTGAGTGGTCATATTCGGACCTTTGATGACATCTGTTTGGAAACAAAACGCCAAGAAGAATAGACAAAACAGTTCATCCGTACCCAGTCCCATTCTACCGCCTCACCATCACGCTACAGCACGGCTAGGTCGATCCCCGAGTAATTGAATTTCTGCATTAGGAACCGGTGTCTCAGATAAAAAGCAAGTAACCAGACGCACGTACACATACACGCCCCGTGCTTTACAAGATCCTGCGTTCGTTCTTGTCTGTCTGTCTCTCTTTCTTGTCTCTAACCTGAGTAAGTCACTTAATATAGTGATACCCCGGAATAGGCTGTGCTGTGTTGCAGACGAAAATACATGCGGCTCCTTCGTTGGCTGCCAGGGCGAGTGGCTGACAGACTGACTTTCTAATAGGATAGACCCTAGGATCAGTGTAACTCATCAACTCCCTCTCCGACGTGTACAGTGTCAGCCGGGCTCAGGCGGCCCAAGCTGTCGGATCCTTCCAAGATGTGACAATCAAATCTGGTTGCATTGATTGATCTGACATGGATTCTGGTCAATAGGTAACTAATTGGGGATCGCTGTAGCTGTAGTGTTAGTGTACCTGTAGCTGTACCTAATGACTAGCAGTGTACCCTACTAAACTACAACGAGATAGGCTCTAATCTTTTAGTGCTTCAGCTGCTGTGCTTCTATGGACAACTCCTGCCCTTCTATTTTTCTATGGATAGCCCGTCAGCTGAATAGGTAGCCTATCCCCCTGCCTGTTTTAATGATCGACTGTCGCATCGTATTTAACCCTGCACCACCCCATCAAGCCTCTTCTCTTACCCCCTGGGTCATGGACTCTTTCTATCTGGCTGTAAATCTTTGTTGGTTTCTGTGACACTTACATGCGTGTTTCCAATATCCTTTCCTTTGATTCAGCCTCTTTTTCTCTCTTCTCTTTTCCTGTTCCCTCTCGTCTTTCTCATTCCATTCTCAGTGTTGCATTGTTCTTGGCCACATGATGGTGTCGACTGTCCCACCTACCGACGACGCCTCCTCCATGGATGAGCATGAACCCTCTATATCTCAAGTCTTTGGCGAGCCCGTCCTTGACTTACACCTGACGCTATGGGACGTATTCGAAAACGCCGTGGCGTTGAAGCCGGATGGCGACGCCATTGTCTCGCTGTGGCAGCCACGCGGTCACTTGTCTAACCGTGATCTTCCTCCTAGCCTCAACGGCAACGATAGGTCGTACCTCGCATGGACCTACACTGAACTCAAGGACAAAGCAGAGCGAGTAGCCGAGACTTTGGAGAGTCTGGGTTGTCGTCCTGGAATGCGGCTGGCCGTTGTGCTTGGTAACTGTGCCGAGTGGGCGTTGTTCTTCTGGGCGGCGGCCAAGATGCGGATGACATTTGTGCCTATCGATGCAACGATTGCGAGAGATGCTAAAGCGACGATATTGTCTGTTGAGCCGCATGTGGTGGTGGCACAAGATGAAGAGGGTGCGAAGGCGCTTGATCTCTCCGACGCTCAGTTCCTGGAGTCGAGTGTCCGTATAGTGTGTACAGGGGAGAAAATTGAGGGATGGTTGGAGCTGTCCGAGATACTCAGTCCTGGAGACGAGTTGTTAGGATCGACGCCCAAGATCACAAACGGAGTGGAAGCACATACCAGCGAAGAAGACGAAGCAGCATTGGTCATCTTCACTAGCGGAACAACAGGCCAGCCTAAAGGATGCTGGCATACAAACAAAAACATCATATCCCAGTGCTGTGACTTCGACCCAGAAGTCAACGCCATGGGAAAGTTGAGATGGCTTATCCACACACCTGTCTCGCACATGTTCGCCATCAACAACGCTCTCCGCGCATGGCGTTGGAGCGGCTCAGCCGTCATCCCCTCCAGAACCTTCAACGTGGGAGCCACGCTCGAAGCCCTCGTGCAAGAGCGATGCCACATAATGTCCGCTACTCCCACCCTCGTTAAAGCCCTGATGGCGCATCCCAACTTCCCCAGCGTTGATCAACTCGATCTTCGCATCGTCACCATCGGAGGCACATCAATCGGCCCAGAAGACATCCGACTCTGCTGCGACGGTCTCGGTGCGCAAATGGCGATTCAAGTATTCGGCATGAGCGAAGGTGCTCCCATCATCACCTGGAAGAGAACCGATCCTGATTTGGTCGACAGCTGGCATCCGGGAGTTGGCAAGGTTTTGCCGGGGGCTGCAGTGAGGATCTGCCGGCCCGAGACGCGTGAAATACTACCCCGATCGGAGATCGGCGAATTACATATTGGCGGCACATCTGTCATATCGAAATATTACAACAGGGATTCTGATGGGGCCATGTACACTGATGAAACAGGCAATTGGTTAATCACCGGCGACCAAGCCAGAATTGATGAAAAGGGAATTGTGTATATTCTTGGGAGATACAAAGATCTTATCATTCGAGGTGGTGAGAATATTTATCCCATCAAGATTGAGCAGAAGCTTCAGCAGCTTAAAGGACTACAGGTAAGCCAGCAGATCCATTATGACAGGGATCTCACTAATATATCACCAGGTTCAAGTTGTTGGCGTACCAGATGATTTGGCTGGCCAAGTCCCTGTCGCCGTTGTTGTTCTACCTGATGATGTTACAAAATCGCAAATCATCGAAAAGGCCAGAACTGCAGATCAACGTTACGCTTTGGATGGCGTGTACACACTCGAAGAACTTGGTCTCAAGGCGTTTCCTTTGACATCGCTTGGAAAAGTGAAGAAGGAGCATCTCAAGAAGTTAATTCTAGAACATCGACAGCCAAAATCTCCGCCCAAGACAGTGGTCAAGGCAGCTATCACCAAAGGAGCTGCACCGCCACCGTTTGTCCAGAAGCTACTCGGCATTTGCGAGCAACTTACTGGAACTCGACCTGCGATTACAGAAAGCTTTAAGTATCTCGCTGACAGCATTACTCTGCTGCGCTATTGTGATCAAGTACTGCGTGTCTGTGGTCAAAGACTCTATCTTCAAGATTTTCTCGAGAACGATACGATAGAGAAGCAAGCGCAGCTGCTTGTTTCTCGAAAGTTCCAACAAGCACGCCTTGTCATCGCTCCCGAGGTCCCAAAATCCAACTTCCAGCAAACCAAACAACTCATTCAAGCCGCTCCAAGCTATACCCAAGAAATCACAACCCTCCCCAAGGATTGCAAGGACAAGGACAAGGACGCATTCTACCACGCCAGACGCGCCGTGGTACGCGCTGGCCTCTCCGCCTCGGACATCGAAGATGTCTTACCCATCCGACACTCGCTGCATCGGACGGCGATTGGATCCCGTCCGCAGTCCTACCACAACCGCATGGTCTTTCGCATCTGCAACGTTGCTCAGCATCAGATTCTGCGCGCCCTCGAAAAGGCGCTGGCCTCGAGGCCGATGCTCAGGACCGTTGTGTTCCCTGACTCGAACCGTATCCCGTTTCACGCCGTGCTGGCTTCCAGTCCTGCTCTCCTCGCCCAGCTTGTTCACGAGGTTGAAGTCGAAACGGAAGAAGATGCGTGGGAGATCTTTAAGGATGGTTCTGTGCACAGCCATTCTTCGCCGTTTATGTTTCAGGCGGAGTTGGTGAGGACGTTTGGGGGGCAGGGATTTCTTTGCTTTACTTTTAATCACTCTGTGATTGATGCGCTGTCAATCACGAACTGGTACCACGATCTCGATCACTGGATCCAAGACATAAACACAAACATCCCTGCATTGACACCCTACCGGCTCTTTTCCGATCTGTTCACTCAATATGAAGACAGTGAGCCTGCGCAGAACAGTGTTTCTTTCCATGTTCGAAAGCTTCGAGGTATCTCTCGCTACGGTCGCGCGCTATGGCCTCCACAGAAGGCGCCTGGTATGATGATTTGCAATGATGAAGGGTCATCATATGCCAGAGAACGACGTCAAGTTCGCAGCAAAGTCTGGAACGGGGAGTGGGAATGTCGCGCAAATGAGTTCCAGTACCCACGATCTGGTCGCGTTCTAGCATTGTCGGGTCTCACAAAGCTGCAGAATGAACATTATATCCACCCTTCACTGTTCACTAAGAGTGCTATCATTCTTTTCAACGTTTTTCAAACTGGTTCTTCCCATGCGCTCCTCAACGTCTGGGAAAGTGGTCGCTCATGGCCGTTTGTGCCGAAATGGATGAACAAACTTCTTCCTCCACCGATGAGCATTGACGGTCCTACCGTCCAATGGGTACTCAACATGACAGAAGTTATTCGCAACGAAACAGTTATGGAGTTTCTTCAGCGCATGCTCGCTGAGAGAGATGAAGGCAAGCAATATGAGCATGTCCCCTGGAACAAGGTGATCCAAAAGCTCGACGACGAAGGCCCAGCCGGCGTCGACGCATCATTCAGACAAGCATTCGTCTGGGACGTATCCATGGCCGCAAGTTTCTCAGGCGGACCATCACATTTCAAGACATTTGAACCTGTCGCTCGCTACGACTGGCCAGACTGGTAAGCAACATCCCTCCTCCCACCCAATAACTCACCTAACATCTCACAGTGGCTTCTTTTGGAACGCATTCATGATTGACGCAGTGAATTTATATTTTATCGCATCTTGGGACACGGCGCAGATGAATGACACGGAAGTTGATAGGCATTGTGATGGGTTATCTGATGTTCTGAGAAAACTGGGAGATGAGAGTAACTGGGATAAGAAATTGAGGGATGTGTTTGATTTATGATAATGATGTTATGAATGGATGGATGGGTATTGGGAGGCGTTCTGAGTTGTTACTTCAATTTATTCATATGTTTGTTGACGATTTGTTATATTGACGATTCTAAATGGCCAAACAATGCGCTCGCTTGCTTGTGGTAAAATGTAAAGAGATGTGGCTGTGATATCTTCCACAACCTAGTATAAGTTCCTGACGCTGCCTCCGTCATCCTGGGCATAGGCCTTCTTCCTTTGCCCTTCCTTCTTCCCAAATTCCTTCTTGTAAGACCTATTCTTCTCGAACTCTTCATTTTTGTAGTGGACCTTTGAACTATGCCCTCTGGGGACTTTTTGAGGCTAGCCTGGGTGGATGTCGTGTGTCGAAGTAGATGCTGGATAGTCCTTCTCTTGGAAGGCAATATGTGGTCGTGAAGTGAGACTCACTTCTTTCTCAGAAGGAGGCCTCGCCGAATCGAAATATTCTCTCTTCTTCGTTTTGGTCTCGGCCAGATTGTCAGAAGGTGATTTCGGTGTCCGGTGGCCCTTCGGGGACTTTGCCAGGGGCTTTTTAAGCAGAGGGCAGCCCAATCTGCTGTATATACGGGCTCTGGGAGAGAGGCTTGGTGTATTGGTATGTACCTCTTCCCTTTTGTAATAGCCGCAATTTGTAAAAGGCAACAGGGTGTGAGTGCGTAGCTGGTGAGAAGTGCGTTTTCTGGCTTGTTTAGTCCAGGAGGTCTTAGCACGTTTGCTCGTACAACGTTGACTTCGTTTCTGTTCCTGACCTTTGACCGTATGTGCCTGGTATGTTGAGGTATCGTCTCTGACCCTCAAAGATGCTCTGGACGATCTTCTTCCATGGAGGAGATTTTACTTCGCTGAGGTCTTGAGTTCAGGGACCTTGAGGTCAGATTCTTTGGCTGCTTTACTCATGAGCTTAGAGCAAAGGACCATTCGCAATCCGGCATACTGCCCTGCAAGTTGTTGGCGGTAGATAAGCAGTCGACTCCCTTTAGCCTGCCGTTCAACGGCTGTTGTCTTGAGGTCAGAAATACCGCTCTGGTATGTAGAAGATGTATTTGTCTTGCGTTTAAATCTATAAGTTTTGAGTATAGAACAACAAGTAGTTGTGCTCTTTGAGGAAGATGCAACATGGGCATCATGCTCCCGAAGAACGTCCTCTAAAGATCGTGATAGAGGATGATCGATGACTTCTTGTGGGAGGTCGAGGTTTTCTGAGAACTTTGGCACGCGGACGGGCTGTGTAGAAGGTTCCATTGTGTCAAATCTGGGTAGAGGTAGGATGAATAGATGGTGAGTTATCCAAGACTGTATAGCAATCAATTTGTGTATAGCAAGCGATGGATATAGCAAGCGAGTGTATAGCAAGAGGTTTGTTTAGCAAAAAATGGAAAGATGTTTGGGAAATGTTCTGGAGAGGGAGATGGCTGTCCTGGACGTGAATATATAGCCTGTTCAAAACTTTCTTTGAACAAACTTCTCATCCTCTGGTTGTGTGCCCTTTTCCAATGAAATACCAATAGGTTTGTGAAGAAGTGTTTTAAGTTCTATTAACCTGAACAATCAGTCGACAAAGGAGAACTCAATATCAAGAAGTGAACATAAAGAAGTTCGTCGAAGAACACGGGCCATATGTTCGTGCGAATACCTTCACCGTGTTCTTTGTTCTCAACTATTGTTCAAAGACACTCCCACTAGACACTGTCTCAGAATACTATATAACTTGCAAATGTGAATTTCCATATCCCTCTTCTTTCTTCATCAACTTCTAAAGTTTCTTCACCCTCAACTTCTTCACTCATCTTCGAGCCTGAGCTTTGTACTGGTTACTTACACACAGGCTAAAATAACACCACGATTCATTTTGATCATCAAGGTTTGTATAACTCCCCTCATCCCTTTAAGCTTTTCTTTTTCATTTTTCTGCTAAACTCAACCCAAATCGCAATCATGGGTTTCTTTACTAGCGGTCGTCAGCATTACCACGAACCTCTTCCCCTCCGTCGACCAACCTTTATCGACAACCCCTCTTCATTCTCGCAATGCAAGCGCAGTCATAGGCCCTCTCCTCTCGACTTGACCGATGTGGACACCGAGGCAAAAGCTAAGTTGCCTGTGGTAAACTCTCAGCTGTCTAGCCATACCTTCTGGGTGCAGTTGCTCGCCGAGTGCAGAGACGTGAGTCCTTTGTCTTCGCCCATCGAACGTAGGTCGCTCGATGTCGATAGACAGTTGGATAGTGAAGCTCAGCCTTCTGAGCAGGGATACATCCTTGTGTCTCCTTTAAGTGCGCTTGGTTCAGCCGATCCAACCTTTTGCGTATCGCCCCTAGATGAGCATGATACTGACACTCTCGGTGAGTATGAGTTTGTTCTTGCTTCCGCTAGTACAGAGAGCGATGGTTGGTCTGCTATCGCACAACCGAGCTCAGAAGATCCCATGTCCGCCGGCGGAGTCAGTCTCTGGTCTAACCCCTTCTCAGATGAGCATGAGGACAATTCTCTCTCCCCAATTGATCCGGCTTTCGGATCAGCTCTGGAAGAACTCGACTCCATCTCTTCTGATGTTTCTTCACTAGATAGACCCATCGCATCAGATGAGCACGAAGACGACATTTTTGACGATTCTCCAGTTTCGCCCTCCTTCGAGAGAGCTCTGGAGGAGCTCAACTCTATGTCCCCTGCCATCTCTTCACTCGATGAACCATTCATGTCAGATGGACACGAAGACGATTCTCTTGACTCCCCAGTCTCTCCGTCCTTAGAGTCAGCTTTGGAGGAGCTCAATCCCATGTCCCCTGACAACTTCTCACTTGATGAACCATTTGTATCAGCCCAAGAAGAGTTTGGCCCATCGTCAAACCCCTTCTCACCTAACTATGAGTACACTCCTTCCCCTGACATCTCCCCAGTTCATGGTTGGACTATAGTCACTCAAAATTGGAGCCCTGTTCTTGAGCACGGCCCTGTTAGCCATTTTTCTGACGATTCTAGCGATGACGGTCTCGAGATCCAGCATGTTCGGCACCAGAATGCATACTCACTCGTCATGACGCCGGAGGTTACTTCTACTGATGGTGTCGATACCGTCGGATACGTGGCGCACCCTCCTCGCCCATTTCTGATGCGTAGCGCTGGTGGTGGCTACGGTTATATCACTGATGCGGCTCTTCCAGCAAGTCGTTATGGAACCTTTGGCACTGAGGACCCTTCGACTCCTCGATCACCACGGGTGGAGGAGAACGAGACTAGTGTGCTACTCCGCGCACATACTATGGACGAACGTCTTGACGGTGGGTGTAGTGCTTGGGACGATGTTTTCTTCATCGTCATGTCGCTGCTCTTCTTTGCTGTCTCCAGCATCTACGTATTCATCCTGCTTTCGGTCCTGCAGCATCTGGTGGTAAGTCGTTGAAGAGAACTTGTAGAGAAGCAGTTACGGCGCGGCTGACTCCCAGGAATTCAGAGTTGGATATAGGTAAGTATAGGATAAAGTCTTCCTAGGCACCAGGACGTCAGAAGAATTGGCCGGCAAGAGCATAAGAGAACAAATAATTTAGTCATCTTATGCAAGGTTAGGCTAGTAATTTGGCTACTTTATTTCTGTAGCCTAAGCCTTAGAAGACGATTCTTCTGACACCCACCTGCTAGGATCGATTGCAGGTTATTTTTTCCATGTAAAGGTTTGTTTTTGAGATAGGCAGTCTGCTGGCAGACAATCAGATTGAGAATAAAAAGAAAAAGTGTTGGATGAAATAAATACTACCATTAAATGTGATATGAAACTATAAACCCAAGACATCAAGCTCTTAAGCGATGTCTTTCCAGAACCCATGCTAAAAACAGCAACATCAAATACGCCCAACACCATACTTTCATCAAACATCATACATCGCTTACTCCTGCTTATCCCGATCCTCTTCATCCTCATCCTCCTCAGCGCCCCAATCCTTGAAGCCCTGGCCCTGAAGCCAGCTGACACCCTTTCGCCAGTTCGTCTCGCGGATTGCCTGTGCATCCTTCTCGTAGACAACACCAGTGACCATAAGAGCCAGCATAAAGACCCAAACGTCACCACCCTTCATGCTCTTCCACCAGCGTCGCTTGACACCAACCTTCCAGAGGCTGTCGACGCTAGTGCGAGCGCTGTACAGGAACATTCCACGACCGTTCTTTCGCTCAATAAAGGCCCAGAGACCAGCGAAGAAACCACCGAGGAAGACACGTTGGGTTGCGAGGACGTGGCGGGGTAGCCATTGCTGGAAGAAGCAAAGTGAAGCCCAGGCTGTAGAGAGGGCACCGGTTGCGAAAGTGGACATGCGGAGAGCCTTGGTGATGATTTTCTGCAGAGTTGCCAAGGGGCTGTGGTAGAGGCTGGAAAATTTGGGAATGACGGTGAGCGCGGAGAAGACTGCGACGAAGAATCGAGCGAATGGTGGGAAAGATTGAAGCCAGAAAGTCAGGTAGGTTCGAGCGCACGATGGGTCGCCTGGGTGAAGTGTTGCGCATGAAAGCGATGTGATGAGCGGGTGAGCTCGAGATGTCAAAGGTCCAATAACACTGATACTAGGAGGGAGAACCTCCTTTCCGGGGAACAAAGTCGGTGAGACGTAGGCACTGTAAATAAGTCAGTAATCGGTCTTTCTTCACGGATTTGTGAACTTACGGCCAGTTGAGGCGTGCCATTTGAGCCAAGCTATCAACAATCTCAGAAGTCTGAGGCCACTTAAGACCTTGCGGCCAATCCTGAGGTCTTGGGTGCAGATAAGCCGATGAGCTATTGAAGAACAAGTCTCCAATCTTAGGGAAACAATCCCGGTCAAAAACAGCGGCGTGAAGAAGCTGTCCAAAAGCAAAAGGCTGCAACATCCAGCTTCCAAACCACCAAGGTCTCTCCCTCTTGAGACCGTTCTTCTTGCCCCAGATAAGACCATCAGCCTCACAGAAGTTCCAACCAAACTCCAGAGCACGGAAGATGGTGTAAATGGCGATGGTCACTCGCATCTTCTGAGCTGGGTAGATACCGAGAGCAAGACCGGCGAATGAGGCACCGATGGCGGGCGCAGAAGGCGATGTCAGCATGGCTGCGGTTCGGGGATTGCGCGAGCGGAATGGCTCAACTTGGGGATCGAGCAGATGCACGCGCAGTCGAGTAAAGAAGCGGAAAAGAATTCTGTAAAGAAGAAGAATGGTAGATAGAGAGATAGATAATCTCAGAGCAGGCGACTTGTAGAAAGGCTTCTTTTGCCCACTCTTGTTGGCCCTGTAAAACGTATCAGCGGTGTATATCGAACTTCATCGGTAAGCTACTCACTCCTCCTTGCCCATTCTCTTCGCGACAGCGTCCCATCCCTTCATACCCAAAAACGTCATCACAAACACCCTCAGCGCATGGCGAATCGTCCTAGCATTATAATCATCGCCTCCCTTCGGAGGCTTGAGCGCCTTCTCCACGCGGTTCGGTGTAGGCGTTGATTTGCGAAGCACGCGCGAGCGTGAGATAACGTATTTATGAAGGGCAGCATATTCGTGAGCTGAAATGGTGTAACGCAGCGTGTTTCGAAGAACAGGGTCGTTCGCAGCAGCGGATGATCTGGAAGATCGCGAGCTCGAGGCATCGCTAGAAGACACGGAGTAATCCATGATATTTGGTGTTGGTAAGGAGCGGATGTGGTGGTGGTTGTTATTATTATCGTCAGTTCGGTTAAGGATCGTGTAGTTTATCGGTTGCTTCGCGATGGCGTGTGCGCGGTTCCACGAGCTGAGCTCCAGCGGCGCATTCGAGCAATAGCCATCAAGTACGTCTCAAAGACAATAATAATCAAAAAATATCTAGGCTCGTGTTGTGCAGCGAAATAGCTGAGAGTCCAGATCGATGCACTCACATCTGTTATCAATGACGGAGGGAGAGATGGGAAACAGGAGGGTGAAATCACAAGAACCTGGAAATGAGCAAGACGACGTAAAGTGGAGATTCAAGACCTCGGCTTCTGGGCTTGGGCTTAGGCTTAGCCCACTACAGGACGCATGGATAACAAGACCCTGCTGAGATTGTCCCAGTTAATTAAAGTCATGCTCTATTGACGAATAGAGTGTCAAGAATGGGTCAAACTTACAGGGGTTCCCCGCCCTGATTGACTGCTGTCTTCAGCCAAGACCATTACCATCACATGAAAGAATAGACGACTTTCCAACTTCTCGGTCCAGCTAGTTCAACCTACCCAAAGAGGATCCTAACCCGATAGAACTAGACCATTAAAGCATTAAAGCGTAGCCAGGCGTTGCATCATTATGGAGTTGGGCACAGGTAATCTGGGGTATCAAGCCATTCTCAAAGATGCTACCTAATATCATCTTACTACGCATCTCTCAAATCGAGAGACACAGCAACGCATACTCCATTCGATGCCTTAACTACCTGACCTTTTTAAACTTCCAAAATCACTCATCATTCATCATAACCCTCCATCCTAATCATGTCCTCAACCGTGCGTGACGTGATGCCAGGACGAGTGAGAGTGAACCACCATGTGAGCCCTGGCACGCATGTAGAACCATTAAAGTACTTTTTGTTTCTTCTTTTCTTTTGCCTTCCGTACCCCAAAGTCCAGTCCCAGTCATTAAAAACATTCCTCGCTTCAAAGGCCCTAATGATGACATGTCCCCAAACGCCGTTCATCAACCAAAGGTCTCCCAAGCGCATCGCATCGTATTGCCGCACGACAGCCTTGCCAAAGGATTCCTCAAGTATGACATGTTTGCAATGAGAGTAGTCAGAGCGCACTCGCGTACCCAAGGCTCTGATAAGTATGTGTACAGTCACGTAACTAGCAGCGGAGATGATGTGATGTGATGTTTCATCATTGTCCACATAAACCCATAATATCATCCGTCAAATCGAAAAGAAAACGCAGCATTAACCAAGTTGCTTTCAAGGATATGCCGCTTGGGTTGCCGTTTGCGAGTTCGTGAGAGGAGCCCAAGTTCGGGTAAGAGTTGGGCTCTCTGAAGGTCCAAAAGGAAGGATCTCCTCCTGCCAGCCGAGAGCACCCCAGGGGCCGATGTAGTTACGCGGCTCCGGGGTGGAGAGCTGGTTGGAGACGATCTCCCATTGTGGGATCTGTTGGCTCTTGACCATCTGAACAAGGCGGAACCGACGTCGCTCTCTCTCAGCCACTGTGTCCTTGACAGCGCGGAATACTGCATCTGCGTTGGGCCATGCGTTTCCTTTGTTGGTTGCGTTTTCCAAAAGCGCCTTAAGGGTCTCGAAGGGGAGGTTGAGAAGAACGCGAGAAAGGACTGCATTGAGAGGTGTTCGCTGCTGAGATGCGCCCGAGGCGTCGGAAGATGGCGACATCTTGCCTTCGGTCAGAGAAAGGTCACCAAACTGGATACCCGAGATTTGCTGAGAGCGACGTCCCTTGCCCAGATGCACCGAAGTTCCTCTAGCGATTGGTGGGGGCGAAAGCTTGCGGGTCGTGGCGTTGCTAGTCGGGGCAGCTTGGGGGAGACGAGAGCAGTTCGAGGGGTCGGTAACTGAGGTGTCAATCTTGAAGTTAGGGTGAAGGTTGTTGGCAATGAAAGAGATGATCTCGTTCAGAATGGCTCGAGATCCATCGCCATACTTGAACACATCATAGGAACCTTCATCCCGATGACCCTCCAGAGCAAACTCCAGGGCCTTCTCTACCGTCTGCAAGTTCAAAAGCTGAATGGCAAGCTCACATCCACGTCGAGTGACCGGGTCCCAGTGAAGGAGATGTCCAGAGGCGGCATATCCCAGGGCAAAGTCGAATCGCTCCATGAGTGAGCCAGCGTCGGTGGCAGCACTCTGCTTAGGGTCACCGTGAGATGGGTCGAAGAGAGGTAGTCCATAGAGGCGCTGTATGGCAAAGTAGAACGATTCTGACTGGATCCACTTGCTGTCTGTTTCGAGAACAAAAGGAGGAAGGGGTGCCATGCTGTGTCGAGGAAGCCCCTTTGACATGGCGTTTGCGAGCTCGGAACTGCGGGCGAAGATGATTCGATGACCAGGCATGTGAATTGGAACTTGCTTGTTGGCATATCGGAGTTCCAGAACACAGTCGGCAAACTCAGGAGCTCCAAATTGGCATCGGAAGTATTCAACGAGTCCTTCGGCGTCATCCATGGGAGACATCATGTGTGGAGGAGGACCGGCGTTCGACATCATGGGCGGATATTCAGGACCTCCGAACATTCGACCGGGGTGGTTTGGCGACTGGGTGTCCTCCACTGGGCCCGAAACACCGTTTCGCACTGGGGCTGAAGCGAATTGGCCATAAACGCTGACATCATCTGGAGGACCGGATGCCTGTGAATCGTGATAGCTGTGCGGGGTGGGAGGTCCAAAGTTGTTGCCAAATGGTGGGAACGAATCCATCGGTCCATAAGCCATCGTGGGTCTTCCGTAGTTATCGAAAGTGGTGACAGGAACGTGCTCTGCGCCGTAACCTATCATGTGAAATCCGTTGGTACCGGGAGCCATGTAGGGAGGTTGACCATTGGGTACTGGCATACCAGGAGGAGGGGCGATGCCTCCAGACAGAGGAGCTGGAGATGAGCTTGTCGAGCCATGGAAAGCACCGAAATGAATGCTTCCATTGCTGGGATGCGGCTGGTGAAGGGGCGGCCCGTTAGGCATCGGGGGTCGAGGGCCACGCATATCGCCATTCGCAGTTGGTCCCATGGGTCGGCCAGAAGGTGTGAAAGCGGGAGGCAGCTGGTATCGACCAGGTGGGACAGCGGATGGGGGTCGAGTCTTGTTCATCTTTGGAAGTTGCTGGTTGTCTAGATTTGAGTTGTGAGTATTGAGATACTCTTCATAAAATTGAGGCACCTCACCAGCCTGAGCTTTGCCTTCACCCTTGCCCGCGATGCCGTTTGGCTTTTCGTTCATTTCAACAGAGACCTTGTCGGACGTTTGAGCTCCAGTAGTAGTTTGGTTCTTGGTGGTGGACTGATCGGCGTGGTCTGAGACTGCAGAGTTTTTGTGGGTGTCTTCCTTCTCGCCGGTGGTAGCCTGCTTGGGGACAGCTGCGACTGTGGCTGGGTAGCTTTGCGTCAGTATAGAGTTCCAAGTTTGGGTTTTGTCGAGGCAGATTTCATTCGTACCAGAGGAATTGTTCGGTTTGGCTGGCTCGGCAGTATCCTTTTTAGCCTTGGAGTGATTATCCGCCTTGGTCTTGGGAATTTCCTTCTCAGCCTTGGGAGCTGAAGTCGGAACTGGACTGGAAACTGAGCTAGCAGCCGCAGCAGAAGTTACAGATTCAGCCTTCTTGACCTCATTGCCATTCGTGAGCTTCAATTCGGAGGCCGGGGTCGCATCAGGTTCCTGGGTCGTGGCAGAGGCAGCACTAGCCCGAGCGGCGGCAGCTTCCTGACGCTTCACATAGGGCAGTGGAATAGCGGGGACGACGGAGGGCTTGGAGGAGTGAGCAGGCTTGCTCCCTCCAGGTCGACGAGGCTTCGTGTTGCCGTTGGGCGCCATCTCATGGGCGGGATCGTTTGCGGTTCGGCGGGGAAGTTATCGACGAACAGGGAGGGGAGGTGGGCAATGGCAATGGCCCAGACCTCAACGGAGGATTCGGAGGGAGGGAAGCTCTACGGATCTAGAGGAAGAGGCATGGAGAGCAATCGTGGTCGATTTCGTCGAGAAGCCCTGCGGTCGGATATGGGCTTGGAAAACGTGGCCGTGGATCGGAGGCGAACTGGCGATACACTAGAAATGAGGGTCCGGGTCTGCAGCTGTTTTTGTGCGGAGAGCAAGAGCTCAACCAGGAGCAAAATGTCTTGGATGAAAGGTGGGTATCTTCAATGAGGGTGATTAAGAAATGAGGGTAAGAGTGTCAAGACTTCAACAGAGCCTTGCGCGATGGAAGGGTGATGGGTGGTGGTTAGAATTATGACCTGAAGGGTGATGATGTCGAGAGGTCAAATTGGTATGAAGGTGCTGTGCTTCCAACGGCTTCTAAAGATGGAGAACAGTCGCAAGGTATTGGGGCTTTCGTCACAATTTTTCTTGAAGCCTCCCCGCAGGTAGATCCACTAAGGTTTAGGTGCCTAGCGGTAGTGGGATTAGCGCGGTAAACAGCCTCCCGGTCCACTCCCGTCACTGACCATTGACCAAGGGGTAGCAAAAAGTTGAGACTGAGACTGGGATGACAGAAACATTAGATTCGTGAGTCACTCAAGTTTAACTTAATTATTTCGTCTATTGTGTCGATTTCTCAAAGTTTCCTGTAACCCCGGCAAACAGCCCGGGCTTGAGCATTCTTAGACGGATACTGTACAGTCATCAACAAGCAACAGCAGCCATCCATCCGGCTTCCGATGTCCCTCATCAACAGCAAAAGTTTCATTTATGTCGATCTTGATAGGCTGAACCGCAAGTTTGCCCGCGGATCATACATGTCGGCTGCCTTCAACATGGCTGCCTGCTGCATTATGCTTCTGATTCATCAAAGTCTGGTGACGGGACACTTGTTCATCCCTTGCATCAAAGTTTAACCCGAGAACGCATGTCTTGCATTAAGTCTACACGCTGTATTAAATATTGCTATCTAATTACTGCTCTAATCATGCCGTTCGCGAAGCAGATCGTCAGCACTGAAACATTGAAGCATTTGCTGAACATGCCCTGAACGCCTTACTAAGACGCGAGTTTGCAGGTAATGTTTGGCTTGTTGAACCAAGATGCGCCTGCAAGCCCGCCATTGAATAAAATCCCGAAGAGTTGCGTTGAAACATAAACTCCCATCCCATTAATATACTCCCAAATTACTCGTCGCCACTTATAATCCTGGCGACAAGGACGTAGAGGAAGATGGCCGCACCGGCACATAACAGTTTGTTGCGGAATATAAATCCTGCACCCGCATCTCTTTGTTGGTTGACAACATCGACAACGGCTTGTGTTTGGTGTCCGCTGGTTCCAGCAATGCCCAACTGAGGTCGACAGGATCCATTGTTGTCAGCATCTAATCGGTTGCCGGTAACAGGGTCAACCTTGTTCTTGGTCATCCACTCCCAGTTCTCGGCATCGACCTCGGGCCACTCTCCTCGGAACTTGGCACCGCCGTCGCCAGCCTTGATGTTGCCCTTTTGAGGGTTGCTCTTCAAATGTGAGCCGTTGCCAGTTGAGTTCCACCAGCGCGATCGAGCGGCAAGATATTTTCGTTCGGCAGCTGTGCTGGAGACGGATCCAGTTGTCATCTCTTCACTTGTCATGAATGAGAGCAGTCCGATCAGAATAGTAGAGACTTCCCATGCTGGGTTGAAGGACTTGGGATGGAAATCGGAGATTGACAGACATAGGCGCGTTGAAGGCTGGAATCGACCGGAAGGGGTGTGCATGCGGATGGCGGGAGGAGCGAATGGGTAGTTCGGGGGAAACATGAGAGTACCCCAGTACTGGCCGCCATGATAAGGAGTGTTCTCAGGCCCGGTGATAATATAGTGCCATCTAGTAATAATGTCAGTAAAGTTTACTCGCGATCAAGCGATTCGGCCGTGACGTAACGTACTCCAGGATGTTAGACTCGGATGGGTGAGCGACGATATAAGGAGGAGGGTTCTCTGAGATGGTTTTGTATTCGCGTGTCAACTAGAAACAAAAATCAGTAAGGCGCATTGGGTCAACAAACTCAATCATACATACACGCTTGGTGGCGGCTTTGCTGGCCATACTGACGATCGTCAAGTGTTGGGCGTAGAGAGGTCAAAGAGAATGGGACAGATTGCGGGTCGCGTGAGTCGCAAGACGTCGAAAGAAGATCTAGTCTAAAGGAGAGATCGTCGTCTAGGGAATGAAAGTGAAAAAGAAAAAAGAGAGCGCTTTTTCCGAATGCTCCAAACCTTTGAGATGTTATATGCTACACGGGTGATGTGAAGACGAAACAGAGTTGAGAATGGATGAATAGAGAGGAACCCAGGGAGCGACGTATCCTAGGCGCTGGGGTCCCGCTAGGTCCGGATAGTGTTTGTGGCTGTGCATCACATGCTGTTATGACGAAGTTTATCAGGAACAGGAACCCGAAGCAAAAAGAGGTAAGCGCCACAGTCCAAGTCGAGCCACAGGATTATCAGGGTCGGAGCTCGGAGAGTACGTACCGAATCGTTAATTGGAAGCTGCCCGGGGTCCAACCTAAGTGGTTCGACACTTCAAAACGGCATCGTGAGGGCTTGCAAGTAACATCTCGGTTCGTTGGGCTGCAAAAATGGCTGCACTTCCTGGCTCGACTGGGGGTCCGGTAATAATATCTCAATCCCAAACATTGCAGGAGAGAATTGTCTAACATGCAATAGGCTATGGACCCTTTCAGCAAGCTTCATTCCGACACCGGTTCTTTGTTGCACGAGGCAGAGTCGAGGCCTGAATTTCAACAAACACAAGATGAAGCTAAGCAACGGCGTATGGCGCGGGTGGTATGTACTCCGAGACATACATAGTTTCCTCGATCAGAGCTAATTTGGTTTAGATCAATGATCAGCAATTGGCGCCCATGACCGTTAACGAGCTTCGAGTTCATGGTGCGGTCAATACACGAATGGAATTCCTTGACCCCATTTTCCACCCACTTGTTTCCGATAAGAACAACGAAAACTCGACCGTTGGAGGAGTTGTAGACCAGCTCCGTATCATTAGCAACAAGCTCGACGGTCTTCGTATGTTTTCTCGATAACCTCACCGCAACACCGAACTAACCGACTTATAGAAATCTTCCAACCTCAACCCGAAGTCTTCCTTACATCCGCACAGCAGACAGACCCCTCCACCTCCCCCACCGACGTCAACATCGATATCCGAGTCAAGGAGCTTTCACGATTCAAGCTGCAAACTGGTACCGATGTCGGCAATGGAGAAGGATCTGCCTATGGTTCGCTGCTATGGCGAAACATGTTTGGTGGTGCTGAGATGCTGGAGTTGAATGCCAAGGCCGGCACACGCACACGCTCGGCTTACAGCGCCAACCTCACAGCGCCCGTCTTCAGCAACCCCGATATGAGGATATCGCTGGAGGGTTTGGCTTCCGCTGCTGAGAAGCCATGGGCATCGCATGAGGAAGTTCTCAAGGGTGGAACCCTGCGTTTCTCTTGGCTGAATGGACAGCGTGACAAGCAGTCCGTTGAGTACTCTGGTATCTGGCGTCAAATTACTGGTCTGGCTGAGGGTGCCAGCCCAACTGTGCGAGCAGATGCTGGTGACTCTATCAAGAGCGCCATTAAGCACACATTCCTCAGAGAGAGACGTGATAACCCGCAGCTCCCTCAGAGTGGTTACATGGTTCGATCTGGTCTTGAGGTCGCTGGTCTTGGTCCTCTTGCTGGTGATGTTGCTTTTTCCAAGGGTGAGATTGAGGTTGGCGGTGCTGCCCCTATCCCCCTTCCTGGTATCAGTGGACGAACAGGCATTTCCATCGGTGGTGGATTGAGACTAGGCCTGCTTTGCCCTCTGCCTCTCGGATATGAGTTTGGCAGCAAGCTTCGCTCTACTCGCATCAACGACCGCTTCCAGCTTGGAGGACCTACCGATGTCCGTGGCTTCAAGCTCGGTGGCCTCGGTCCTCACGATGGTGTCGACTCTGTCGGAGGTGATGTATTCGCTGCTGGCAGTGTTAACATGCTTCTCCCCGTCCCCTACAAGGGCCCTGACTCCGGTCTCCGATTCCAGCTCTTCGCCAACGGTGGTCGTCTCGTCGCTCTCAAGGACCCCAAGAAGTCCTCCTCTCAAGAGATGTCCGGATCAGATGTTCGAAATGGTCTAGTAAACGCAGTTGGAGAAGTCTTCAACGGTGTTCCCAGTGTCGCTGCTGGTTGTGGTCTGGTGTATGCGCACCCTGTTGCGCGATTCGAGCTGAACTTCAGCTTGCCTTTAGCTCTAAGGAAGGGAGAGGCTTCTACCAAGGGACTGCAGGTTGGTGTAGGAATCAACTTTTTGTAAATAAAAATATAGATATCCATGTGGCTTGAAATACCGCTCTAGCAATTCATACCCTTGTTCTTGGAGATTGACTACACTGGTAGTCTGCGAATGCCCTCATAAGTGTATCCCGGCGTGATGAAGTTGATCACATGAGCGGTTCGGTGCAGTCCTGAAACCTTATTGCGCGTCTGTCTATGCCGTAAAACTTTTTGTTTCCAAAAGTTGCGAGTCTGTCATGGTAGACTTGACGTAGAAAGACATACACGACTTCCCCAACAGAGTATGAAAGAAATCCTTTGCTGAAGCTCTTGTTTACCGGGCTGCCAAGTCCATTTATTGACAGTGTGACGATCGCGAATTTGATTCCGTCGATGTGAACTTGTTGGAGGATCGTAGTCACCCTCATAAGATCCTTCTACATCCATCATAGGATGTTCCGCCCAGTGTCACCATGGTACTCCCAAGTTTCACATCGATAACCCAAATTGCTGTTCCAAGGGTTCAGAGGTTTTCTTCCTAAGTTTTGTATACGCTCCATAGAGTCCCAGCTCAAAATGTCAAAACTGTGCATCTTATCCGCCCATATGAGACACGCATCTTTACAATAGGCTATCGCTTCAATGCACAACAAGCCATTATGCAACGCCAAGGCACTTCAAATTGTCTGTAGCCCAGCCTAGCATAAACAGTACGTTATAAACTTCTCCAAGAGCGAACTATTTAATTAACTACTTCGAGTGATCCGATATCGTCCATGAGTGTCATCCATGTGGTAGTCAGTTACCCTACAACCTTGCGGCCAGCGCCCTGATAGTGAGATGGAATTATGACTAAGAATGAACCTCACCTTGCTCATGTCCTTTCTGCTTTTGTGCGGAAAACAATACATGAGGACATAGCCGTGTCTCACATTGTTGTTGGCCCTGAATGTTTCTGCTTGACTGATCGGCACCATGCATACATCCAGATGCAAGGCAGCCCGTGCTTTAATCGCTTTGATCCTACCGTTAAATAATCGCCGAAAGTACCTCGGATTTGAACACGCAATTAAGCTTAAAGAGCTTTCATAAAGCAAGGGCATTCCACCATAAGATCTGCATCTCGTTCAGCATAGACGCCCTTCAATGCCGGTCCCCGTCCGCTCCCGTAAGTCGCCGTGTTGTGGGGCCCGGTACTCCGGAGACTTTTTACGGGTGATAACCAACAAGACCCGGAAGGATCATGGATGCAGAGCGGCCGCTTTCCCCAGAGACCAACATGATACCCTGCCTCTGCGTGGAAAAAATAAGGCGCGCCCTTCTAACACCAAAATGCACCGAAATCACAGATCTACAGTTCGGTGTTTTCTTTCACCTTTAGGCCTACCACTCACCGACAGTAAGATCCGATAGCCCACGGATGCGCACAGTATCCGGTCAGCTTTTCACCCTGCATTGCGTACGCACAGAGGTACGTAGGACTATAGTAAGACGGGCGGTTGCGGACAAACACGAGCACTTAAAATACGCCCAGTTGAGGCTAAGTTTAGTGTTCAATATATTGAGCTCGTCTAAGCGTATGTTGGTCGGGCGGACTTTGCTGCTGCGGAGCGGGCCTCGTCTATCATCACGCAACCCCTGCGCGGCCCTGGACAAAAGGGGACAGAGACGTTAGGCGCTGCGGGGACCCTGAGATGAGCTGTAAGATTGGAGGGGTCTTTTTTTTACACAATTGTTCGCAAAAATCGCATTCGCGTTCGTAGCATGCAAGGACCCTGCGTGTAATCATAAGCGAGAAGAGAGCATTCCTATGCAGTTGGATCTCGAGGTTGCTCAGAGAGAGGCGCTGAGTCCCAACTGGTATGATAACTTCCGTTCAACGTAGCAATTATCTAGAAGCCGTTTTCTGACAGGTTCGGGTATCTTGACTGCCATCGCGCGGTGACATGGCATGTATACAAAAATAAGAGTTTCGGGATCGTCAATCATTAATGCCAAGTTAAGAGTAGCCTAATCGGATCTCGATTGCCCCGATCAAAAAGCAAACAGATTTATACATGGTACTGTGTTGTACAGACTCTGACTCCTTGATGGCATTTGGATTGCTCATTGGCGTGGAAGATGGCGAAAGCTGATTGAGGTACCTGAATGAGCATGATGACTGTCATCGGACGCATTTATGAGATAAACTCGCGCAATCTCACTCACTGGCATTGAGTTGTTAGGCCGAAAAATACATCCTGTCCTGGACTGCTCGCAGGATCTGATTGCAGTACAAGCAAGATCTTGATGATAAGTCTATCAATAGCGATCGGATTCACCCCGTAAAAGGGTCAATAAAAGTCACTGCGGAAAGAATTCAAGATCCATCCATTGAAAACAATTTAAAATGGAAATAAGACTCTTCTGGCTAGCGGGCCGGACTCACGGACGGACGGGCTGTCGGGTTCTTGGAAGACCCCGATAGAGCTATTGGGGGCGTGTATCCACCGAACATCTACCGCTTCAATTGCAATGCAAGCCTATTACAACTGTCACTGAACGAGCGTGCCCTTTCACATGGGGGAACTTTGGAGCCTATTTAATGCTGACGGCCAAGCTTTTTACCAAGACCTGTCGGATCGCTTTCAGCTTAAATAGCAAGGATAAAGTGAAGTGAGACTGTCAACAGCAAAATAGCAAACGAACCAATCAGAAGCACCGGTCCCTTCAAGCCGGGGAGATAATCAGCCCGATTCGCGCCGTGATTGGTGGGCGGGACGGGTTCTTGGAAGGACCCGAGTGATGAATGCGAGGTTTCGTATCCAGTTTGATGATTTTGAAAGAAGGATGAGGATTTTATCATCTGCGGAGAAGGATCGACTTTTTAAAGGAGACCAGATAAGAGTAAGAGTACGGCGATTGAATAGGATCCGTGACAGCGATTGACGATCTTCGTCACTGGTCCTGGACAACTAACTGCCTGCCCACAAGAAATAGAAATAGAGTTGGAATGCAGGCGCGCCGTTTTAATTAGCCGTGCTCGGGTGTAAGAAAAGAAACGCGTGCAACATGCCATGTCTAAAGATCTGGCGTTGTCAGAATTCCCATACCATATCTTCCAATTGAGCAATCGCATATGTTGTTGATGTTGGCTGATGTGAGCCTCTAGCAACCATTACCTTTCAGATAGAGCAGAATCTCGCGACTGTCCTCTTACATGTCTTTACGATGCACACCATCCAGGGGTGAGTTTTGGTTTACCCAATTTTGAGGTTCCGTCGCGGAGTTAGTGGGGTCCAGATGCAGTTCATTCCCGGGATCCTTCGCTTATTAGTCCAGGAGCGTCGGAGTCTGAAGGTAACCCGTTATCCGCTAATATCATGTCTTCTTTCTCGCTGATTGCTGATGTTTGACCCAAATAACGCCCCCGTGTCGGGTCGGGTTCTTGGAAGCATGCGAAAAGGACAATACCGGGGAAATATGGAGAGGCGTAGGGGGCAGTTGTTGCGGACTTTGTAGGCATCATCAAACAGTTCGTTTAGATGATCGACTTGTTAGGAATCAGGACAACGTGGCGATGCGTTTTGAGTCAGTGACTGTTTGAGAGCGGAATATCATGGAACCAACAGTTGTTGATCAGAGTGCATTGCAGCTGTGATAATGTAAAATATAAAAAGTACCCCTCGGAGCGGCCGCCCTCCCAACAATGTTTGACACTGACAGCAGTAAACAGAGCCATTCAAAGCCTGCAGCCGCATCCGCTTGCACTTCCAAAAGGCGCGCTAGAATTTAGCTTGGCCGTCACCCTTGTCGTCTATACTTCGCTTTTCGGGCTAGTGCGCTTGACCCACGCGAGTTTATCTCCATCTGTTGGACTTTCTGGACTGTTAGAGAAGCCCGGGGCTACAGTACATGCTACATTGTGGATGACGAACCGAGGCCTCATTCATTTTTACATATTCTCCTGACCTCCCTCCTCGTTTCGTCTCTGGTTCTTTTTTTCTTGGTCTACACGTCTGTCTCATAGGATCTTTTAGTCCTTCGATCGGCTGTCTTTTTACTGTCGATCCTTAGAAACACTTTTAATACCCCTTCTCTTGTTTCTTCTTTTTGTTTACATTGGTTCAATCTCATGACAACCAATTCATCTCACGAATACAACCCGACTCAACTCTAAAATTCATTTTTCGCTATCGTATACGGAAACAGCGCGGCAACAGCTGGGTAGTCACCACCCAAAACCGCGAGACTCAATTGCGAGATCTCTTTAGTAGAACCTGCCGTCACAACTCACAATGTCGGCTCTCTACGGGATCAACGCTAACAACGACGCCACTGCTGCAAGGCAGGGTGCTCCTGGTGCTGGTTCAGTTGGCCATACCGTGCCCTTTGCCGATCAGCACGAGCACGACGATGAAGCGATTAACGAGAAGCCCACCTCATCACCTGCAGACACTCTCGGTAAGGGCGACGACGAGGATGATTCCGAGATGGAGCGACGAACTTCTATCGTCCAGGCCCTTGCGCGATCTTATTCGCATGCCTCGGGCACTCACCCCACCGGACAGAACCCTTTCCAGGCCGGCGAGGATTCACCTCTCAACCCCAACTCTCCCAACTTTAACGCTCGCGAATGGGCCAAGTCTGTTGTCGAGTTAGTGCGACAAGATGGTGCCGGTTTCCGATCTGCTGGTGTTTGCTACCAAAACCTCAACGTCTACGGTTATGGTGGCGCCAGCGATTACCAGGCCGACGTTGGTAACGTTTGGCTGGGTCTCGAGGATGTTGTCGGCCGACTTACTGGCAGAAGCCGACAGCGCATCGATATCCTGCGCAACTTCGACGGTGTTGTCCACGCTGGTGAGATGCTTGTCGTTCTTGGACCTCCCGGTGCTGGTTGCTCCACTACGCTCAAGACCATCGCCGGTGAGCTCAACGGTATCTACGTTGACGAGGGCTCTTACTTCAACTACCAGGGTAAGTGAAGTTATGAAAAGGGGTGTTTTGGTTTCACGAAACTCGATCGCGGTTGTTGAGCAACACGAGCTTGTTTCGTGTGGAACACGCCTCTACATGCGCCTCGAATCAGTATCACTAACATTGTGTCACAGGTATGAGCGCCAAGGAGATGCACTCTCACCACCGTGGTGAGGCCATTTACACTGCCGAAATCGATGTCCATTTCCCCATGTTGTCCGTTGGCGACACCCTCACTTTTGCCGCCCGCGCTCGACAGCCCCGCCAACTCCCCCAGGGTCTGAACAGGAACGACTTTGCCGACCACCTCCGAGATGTCGTTATGGCTATGTTTGGTATCTCTCACACCGTCAACACTCGCGTTGGTAACGAATACATTCGTGGTGTTTCCGGTGGTGAGCGCAAGCGTGTTACCATTTCTGAGGCTGCTCTCTCCGGAGCTCCTCTCCAGTGCTGGGATAACTCTACTCGAGGTCTCGACTCTGCCAACGCCATCGAATTCTGCAAGACCCTTCGCCTCCAGACCGAGCTCTTCAACAACACCGCTGTTGTCTCCATCTACCAGTCTCCCCAGAGCGCTTACGACCTTTTCGACAAGGCCACTGTCCTCTACGAGGGTCGCCAGATCTTCTTCGGTCGCGCTGACGCTGCCAAGCAGTACTTTGTCAACCTCGGTTTCGAGTGCCCTGCTCGTCAGACCACTCCTGACTTCCTGACCTCCATGACTGCTCCTAGTGAGCGAATCGTGCGAGAGGGATTCAAGGGCAAGGTTCCCCGAACCCCCGATGAGTTTGCTACTGCCTGGAAGAACAGTGCCGAGTACAAGGCTCTTCAGGTTGAGATTGAGGAGTACAAGGTCGCTCACCCCATCAACGGTCCTGATGCCGAGGCTTTCCGTGCCTCCAAGCAGGCTCAGCAGGCCAAGCGTCAGCGAGCCAAGTCTCCCTACACTCTTTCCTACATGCAGCAGATTCAGCTTTGTCTGTGGCGTGGATGGCTTCGTCTCAAGGGTGATCCTGGTATCACTGTTGGTTCTCTTATTGGTAACTTTGTCATGGCTCTTATTATCGGTTCCGTCTTCTACAACCTCCCTGAAACCTCGGACAGTTTCTTCCAGCGTGGTGCCCTCCTCTTCTTTGCTGTTTTGATGAACGCTTTCGCTAGTGCTCTCGAGGTAAGTTTCAGTGTTTTTCATTTCTTGCGCGCAATACTAATCGTGAACAGATTTTGGCCCTGTATGCACAACGTCCAATCGTGGAAAAACATAGTCGTTACGCCCTTTATCATCCATCCGCCGAAGCTATCGCATCGATGCTTTGTGACTTACCGTATAAAGTCGCAAATACCATCGTCTTCAACCTTACGCTTTATTTCATGACCAACCTGAAACGAACGCCCTCAGCATTCTTCTTCTTCATGCTGATGTCCTTCGTTGTCGTCTTGGTCATGTCTATGATCTTCCGTACCATCGCCTCCGCTACTCGAAGTCTCTTCCAGGCTCTTGTCCCCGCCGCTATTCTGATTCTGGATCTCGTGATCTTTACTGGTTTCGTTATTCCTAAGCGTTATATGCTTGGCTGGTGCAAGTGGCTGTACTGGATCGACCCTATTGCCTACGCTTTCGAGGCTGTAGTTGTCAACGAGTTCCACAACCGAGATTACGAGTGCAACCAGTTCATCCCCAACCCCGCAGTTCAAGGATACAGCGACGTACCCACAGACAGCCGCGTTTGCAGCGCTGTCGGTGCTGAACCTGGAAGATCAGCTGTCAATGGTGACCGTTACGCTGAGCTGCAATTCGGCTACAAGTGGGAGAACCGCTGGCGCAACTTCGGAATTGTCCTTGCCTGGATTGTCCTTTTCACCATCACCTACATGACCGCCGCCGAACTTGTCTCTGAGAAGAAGTCCAAGGGTGAAGTCCTCGTCTACAGACGTGGCCACAAGCCTGCTGCCGTTGCCAACGCTGAGAAGAAGCACTCCGATCCCGAGGCCGCCATGGCTCACATTGGTCCTATGGTTACTGCCGAGCGCACCCGCAGCCGAGCTAGCGGAACTAAGCAGGCTGGTGGTATGCTCCAGGAGCAGACTTCGGTTTTCCAGTGGCATGATGTCTGTTATGAGGTCAAGATCAAGGATGAGACTCGCCAAATCTTGAACAACGTTGATGGTTGGGTTAAGCCCGGTACTCTGACTGCTCTTATGGGTGTTTCTGGCGCTGGTAAAACCACTCTTCTGGATTGTTTGGCCGACCGTACTTCTATGGGTGTTATCACTGGTGAGATGTTGGTTGACGGTAACCCTCGAGACATGTCCTTCCAGCGCAAGACTGGTTATGTTCAGCAACAGGATCTTCACCTTCAGACTTCGACCGTCCGAGAGGCCCTCAACTTCAGTGCCCTTCTACGCCAGCCCGCTCACGTCCCTAAGCAAGAGAAGCTCGACTATGTCGACCAGGTCATCAAGCTGCTCGATATGGAAGAATATGCCGATGCCGTCGTTGGTGTTCCCGGTGAGGGTCTCAACGTTGAGCAACGTAAGCGTCTTACTATCGGTGTCGAACTTGCTGCCAAGCCTCCTCTGCTGCTTTTCGTTGATGAGCCTACTTCTGGTCTTGACTCTCAGACCTCTTGGGCTATCCTGGACCTTCTTGAGAAGTTGACCAACGCCGGCCAAGCCATCCTTTGCACAATCCACCAGCCTTCTGCCATGTTGTTCCAGCGCTTCGATCGACTCCTCTTCCTTGCCAAGGGTGGTAAGACTGTCTACTTCGGTGATATCGGCGAGAACTCCCACACCATGATCAGCTACTTCGAACGTATGAGTGGAAAGACCTGTCCCACCGAAGCCAACCCTGCCGAATGGATGTTGGAAGTTATTGGCGCTGCTCCCGGATCCCACACCGACCTTGACTGGTTCCAGACCTGGCGTGACAGCCCCGAATATCAGGAAGTCCGAGCTGAACTCGAGCGTATCAAGCAGGAGAAGCAGGGCATCACTGACACCGACGTCGACGATGGTAGCTACCGCGAGTTCGCTGCTCCCTTTGGTGTTCAACTCAAGGAAGTCCTCTACCGTGTGTTCCAGCAGTACTGGCGTACTCCTGTTTACATCTACTCCAAGGCTGCCCTTTGCTCTCTCGTCGCTCTCTTCATCGGTTTCGTCTTCTTCAAGGCTCCCAACACTATCCAGGGTCTCCAGAACCAGATGTTTGCCATCTTCAACCTGCTCACTATCTTTGGTCAATTGGTACAACAGTCTATGCCGCAGTTTGTCATTCAACGTTCTCTGTATGAAGTCCGCGAGCGTCCTTCAAAGGTTTACTCGTGGAAGATCTTTATGCTTGCGCAACTTATTGTCGAACTTCCCTGGAACAGTTTAATGGCCGTCATTATGTACTTTGGATGGTACTACCCCGTCGGTCTTTACAACAACGCTTCTGCCGCTGGTCAAACCACCGAGCGTGGTGCTCTCATGTTCCTGTTGCTGTTGGCTTTCCTCCTCTTTACCGCTACATTCTCGACCATGATTATTGCTGGATTCGAGACAGCTGAGGGTGGTGCCAACGTTGCCAACTTGCTATTCATGCTTTGTCTGATCTTCTGTGGTGTCCTCGCTACCAAGGATACTCTTCCCGGCTTCTGGATCTTCATGTACTACGTATCGCCGTTCACGTACATAGTAGGCGGGATGTTAGCAACAGGTGTCGCCAACACGGACGTCACCTGTGCCAGCAACGAACTCGTCCCTCTCAACCCACCCAACGGCTCGACCTGTATCGAGTACATGGGTGACTACATCCAGGCCTTGGGCGGCTACCTCGTCGACGACGATGCCACCTCAAACTGCCAGTTCTGCAGCATTGCTAAGACCAACACCTACCTCGCAGGTGTCAACATCGACTACGCCGACCGCTGGCGCAACTTTGGCCTTATCTGGGTCTACATCATCTTCAACATGGCCGCTGCGCTCTTCATCTACTGGCTTGCACGCATGCCCAAGAAGACCTTCAAGAAGGCCAAGAAGGAGAAGGCTGCCAAGGCCTAAACAAGTAAAAAGAAAAAAATTGTCTCGTACTGTGTATGAGATGAAGAAAAATGATTGGAATTTTAGATTGGCGAGGCTTTTGTTTTCTTGATGTGATGAAGAAGCCTTTTTTATCATAGACGGCAATGTTTGCCCCATGTACATACGACCTTTTTTCACTACTAGACACTGTAATATGATGGACAGAACAGATAGTTACGGGATACCCATACACCCCTTTCAATGAACAGAATTTCTTGTTAAACTTGGACTTTATGCTTGTGACTCTTGTTTGATGTTTCTTAACAAGTACTGGAGTAGTGCCTGGTAATCGGCCCTGAGTACAGATGACGGGACAGGTCTCGGAGGTATTAAGCAAGTTGTCTTAGATATCCCATGTAGTCAACTAGAACGTTTTCAATTGCCGCAATTATTACCAGCGGTCCATGTGTTCTGAAACTGAAATAAAACTAACGAAAATCTACCACCAAATTGCGCCATCCAAATGATATATTATGCAACCAAGTACGCCAGTCCATGCTCCAGTTTTGCTTATGCTCGTTTGTTTTATGATGTTATATGTCGTTAAATCGTTATTATCGTTGTGTTTGTTCCACCTCATTCTTGTGCTGCGTTGAGTGGCTTCCGAGCATGTATGTTGTAATAAGGAAAGTAAGTGTGATACTTTGGCAATCCATTAACCTCCTCCATCAAAGCCTTGCGCACTTCAACCAGAAACATCTCAATTTGGATCAACGTCCAACCGAGACCATCCCGGAAAGGTCGTCGTGATAGACCGACGAGTCCCCACATTACGGCGTCGCGCATGACATGGCCGCATTCTTGTAGGCGTTGTTTCTTGGCCCATGGTCCGACAGGGCATTTGTAGCTCTTGGTTGTGATGTTTTCGAATCCTGCTTGGGATAGCTCGCTGTGGACGTAGTTGATGCCGTGGATGTCGGTGCCGAGGGCTGCCATGCCTTCTTTTAGATATCTGCAGAAGTCGCGCCATGCGTAGGGTCCGTCGCATGAGGTGTCGTCGCAAGCTGCTATGTAAAGAAATTCTTGTACTTCCACGTAACCTCCAGGTTTTAAATGTCTGCTGCAAATTAGCTACTATCTAAACAAGAGCGTAATTGGTTGACGTACTTCCAGATACGATCCCAGAGCTCTTCTCGGTTTTTGATTGAATGGACTGTATGGCGGATGTGAATGTAATCGAAGTGGTCCTCGGAATATGTCCAGCCAGCTTCATGCTCGATGTCGTCGACGAAGAAGAGGGCGTTTTCGGGGACCCAGTCTGGCTGTATAGGCGAAAGATCCATGCCGTGGAATTGTGAGTTTGGGTAGGTATCGGCGACTGTGCGATGTTAGTTTAGAGGTCCCAATTAATGTCTCGGGAGACATACGATCGATGCACCATTTTCCAATACCGGTGCCAAGGTCAAGAACCTCAGCGCCTTTCTCTAATATAGGTCCGATCGGCGCAAAGAATAATTTGTCCTCGCATAGATACACTGTCAAGTTGTGCTTGAGCTCTTCACGATCCTGTTCGGCTTCATCGTTGGGGAAAAGGTATTTCCTGGGCAAGTATTAGCCAATTATTCCCGATCCGCCAACAAAGTCATATTCACCCGCTCTTATACGAATGATACCTCAATCCTCCATCGACGATGTGTTCTCGTATACTATCGGTCAAGCTGCGAGTCTCATCAAGATCATCAGCCGCGTACTCGCCGCGCTCAATGCTCTGAATGACAGCAGCTTCATGAGTGGAACCGACAGCGAGCGGAGAGACGACAGAGGAAGCCGGCGAAGGAGGAACCATTTGGCGACTCGTGTAGTCTTTTCGGGAAGATTCGTTTGATGATGGGCGGTTAAGCGAATTCGGCGGCGAGTTCATTGTGGTAGGGAGAGGCGCAGGCGCATACTGCGGTTGATATGGTTTTTGATCCGATCCCGTGTTGGGAATTGAAATTGGAAACCGAGGTTTAAAAAGAAACAGAACAGAGTTTTGAAGAAGGTTCAAGATCCGAACGGGAACCACGGAGACATGCGCTAGACTGGTCAGGTCCAGGTACAGTCCACAGTATCGATGCGCTAGTTGATCAATGCTTTGTGGTGTAGCGCGGGCATTGATCTGAGCACCTATAAAATAATAATTGAGGCGAGTATTTCAGGTGATGGTGCCGGCCGGAATGAATGGGGTGAGGTTGAAGGAAGAGGAGAGGGAAACCTTGAAGGGTCCAGGTAGGTAGTCTACAGTTTAAAAAAACGAGAAGACGGTAAAGACCCAGCAGACAGTAAAAGTACCAACAGCTAGGTTAAATTAGGAATTCCCACGGAACTACGATAGCTTCTTAGTACATAATGGGAATAGGAAGCTATCAAGGAAAAAGAGGAGAAATATGCAGGAGGATTATCACTAAGCTTTAGGTTCCAGTATTAAATATTAAATGACATGACATAAGTACAGTATCTTGACTCGTGGAAACTGGAACCTCGGCTTGTGGACTGTAATATCCGGTCTGGATGCTATCACTATCACTATCACCTCAAGATATATATGATATATATATCAAGTCAATGACATGTTATACCGACACTCTGGAAAAATGTCAGATTGTGGCTGACCCTGTCCCCAGATGACGGAGACGAGACGAGCCCGAAGGAGGGGGGCAGACCCAGGCTGTTGGTACAGCACGCGTTGCATTTCAATGCCGCAGCAAGGTCAAGGTCAAGGATGTTACGACCAACCAACAGAACAACCTTTGAGCGGTCACACTTTTTTTCTGTAGTGGACCTACAGTTACATTGTGTGCCCAATACAGAGGGTAGAATCCTACTCGTCAAGATCCGATGAAGCTATCTAGAGTTTTAAGAACATGATAGAAAATACAACGGCTTTCTAGTTATCGCTAACAAAATAGGCTAAAAAGTACTGGAGATAAACCGCTCGTATCCTAAACTCATTACGGCCAAGTATCTGCTTGGGCATGCCCGCTTCCTCGGGCTTGGGTCGTTATCCCACCCTTTGATGCAGGGCATCTCGCACCATCCCGCAGCAAATTAAAACCTCCAATCATGTGTAGTCTACAAGTTTTGTGTGTGGAACATTACTTTTTCTTCTAGAAGGGTAGAACCTATCAGCGGCTCTGCTTTCTTCCATGTATCCGGAGCTGGACCGAAGCGGTGGACATTGTTCACAATGTTTGTTCCAGGGTCTACATATACAGTATAAACCTTGGTTAATAACAACGCATGGTTCTTATACGGGACGTATGGATGGCCTCATTTCTGCAACTGCAGCCCTTGGCGTACCCTTCTGTCGGTTCGACAAGAACCGTTACGTAGTTGCGGTCTGAGAGTAACGATCATACACCTCTTACAGTCTAGGACAAGGTCTATGCACACTCGGCCGACTTGACGTTTAAGAATATTAAATCTGAGATCTGACATGACAGATTCGGAAACCCTGCCGTTGCGACCTCGGTCAGTATCACGGCCCCTCTCGGTCTCTTAGACGAGTAGCACTTGGGCCATTGCATTGGACCCTGAATTGAGGTGTGGATGAAAAACTTCGCGATCCGGCAGGGGTATGTTAAACCTTGATATGGGGGTTGTCGAAGAATCTCGGTTCCATATAGAGAGATGCAAGACATTGTCACTGATACCGAGAGGTTGGTGCTTTGCATACTCTACCGAATATGCGGTAACGAATACTGGTACTAAGGTAGTGCATCTATCAGAGCAAACTCGCTTGACGGATGAGCCGTTATTAAAGAGAGTTCTTTTTTTCCTTGGCACCAGCACGGACTTGTTCTTGGTCAGTGGTTCTTCGCAACCTTGTCCTAAAGCATGCCTTTCATCTCAACATCTCGGCCGATACAAAAGTTCTTGGCCCATAGGACCCAAGCCCACGTCACTGTCGACCATGTCCCTGGCTCGGCCGAACAGGATGAGCTTGATAGACAACTAATAAAATTGGAGAATCAGGATATCGTTTTCCGGGGTTGAGGATACGTAACAGATAGACAGCCTAAACATTTGTTGAGTTTCAGATTACTGTTGTGCTTCACTGGACGAGTGCAGTCTAGCTGCAGTCACTAGATAGGCACATCGATGGAGATGTGTACTTCACTAAGCTGTTGAAGTGTACTTAGGGTTATACCTAAGCTTGATTCGATGCAACATGCCAAGACACTCCCTGCATACAGGCAGCTGCAAGGAAACTGTAGGATTTAGTGTTGAGTGTTTTCTGAGACAGAGCTGCAAGTAAGCAATGAACAGTCAAGAAAAGCAAAGTAGATGAGTGAGATGGTGAAGGACAAAGAATGAGCAGCAGACGAATGGCAGTCACAGTCACGATTTGAGGAGCAGAGAAGTAAGAGTAAAGGTCATAAGCCATATTAAAGCCGAAATAGTACTAATTTCTAATCGCCAAAAAGTAACCACCATCGAAAAATGGGAACCAAAAATACAAAGTCTAATCTATCAGAAACCGATATCCCAGACCATGATATCTATTAATAACCCAAATTTGAAGCCGACTGGTGTAAGAATGAACCAAGAACGTTAAGCGTTACACATGTGCGTGTTTTGGTTCTGCCGCCAGCGAAAGGCAGAGCAGAAAAAGGCCGTGATGAGAATGCAAAACCGTGCCCCCGCAGAGGCAATGCCCGCCAAAAGTCTTCATCATGAGAAGAAGATACCTCGATGAAGAGGTTGAGTTTCAAGAATTGAAGATGATGATGTCAAAGGTAGACGCTTTACAGGAGGAAAGCGACACCAGCGACAGCGGCGGCGACACCAGCGAAGGTCTTCTGGGCAGCGCCGGCAGTGACGACGGGGTGGTCCTCGGGAGCCTCAGGCTTAGCGTTAGAGCCAGTCTGAGCAGGAGGAGCAGGGTACTCGGGCTCCTTGGCGGGAGGAGCAGGGTGCTCAGGCTCCTTAGTAGGAGGGGCGGGGTGCTCAGGCTCCTTGACGGGAGGGGCGGGCTTGGAGGGAGTCTCGGGCTTCTTGACAGGAGGAGCGGGCTTGGAGGGGTGCTCAGGCTCCTTGGGAGGAGTAGGGTGCTCAGGCTCCTTGAC